>JARJLE010000256.1:0-88452 GCA_029289555.1 Mycena latifolia | reverse complement strand
CCGGCGGTGGGACAGGCTTTGAAAGCGAGCGACTCCCGCCACCAAGTAGTAGCATTCACCCCGAATCCGTTGGCGACTCCGTTGCGGGCGGACGGTTTGGATGGCTCCGCTACTCGCACGGATGGCGGGCGCGGAGTCTCGGCTACCCCGTTACGGACGCCGATGCGCGACACGCGACAATGTCCATCAACCCCGAGGGTTTCACGCCCGTCGGGGACACGCCCCGCGAGCAGCGTCTCCGCAACAATTCTGCCAAACGAGCGCTGAAAGCGGGGTTCCTGAGCCTCCCAACGCCCGAAAACAACTTTGAGCTCCTTGTTCCCGAAGAAGAGGACGAAGAAGACGCCGTGAACGGACCGCGCTTTCGGAGGAGGATGCGGCGGAACGCGACGCCAAACTGAAGAGGCTGCGAGAGGAGGCTGAAGAAGGCGTTGGCCCGGCGGTCCCAGGCGGTGCAACGAGGCCTGCCGCGGCCCGCCAATGTCGACGTGGACAGTCTGCTCGAGCGGCTTAACATCGGAGAAGACGGGGAAGATTCTGCGGCACAGCAATTAATCAACAGGGATTGGCCGAGTTGCTGGAGCACGACGCCATCGCGCACCCTATCCCTGGGACGTCGCGCGCGGGAGGGACGCGCTCCTCGTACGAAATACCCGCGACGAAGATGTCGATGCGGCCAAGGCGCTAATTCATCTCGAACTGGCGTCGGCGGTCGGCTTCACGAATGCCAACCCGGAACAGTTGCGCGAAGGGCTCTTTGCGCTGGCAAAGGCCGAAACCCCCGACGAGACGATTTCGTGGGCTTTCACGCGGCAACAACTCACGTACGATGCGGCGAGCAAGACTTGGGTGGAGCCTGCGTCGCTTTCGGCGGAGAGTCGCGTCGAAGGATACACGACGCTCATCGAAGAGAGCCGCGAGGTAATGAGCAAGGAGGCGGCCAAAGCGGCCAAGGCAGAGAAGAAGCTGACTGTCGTCCTCGGGGGCTATTTGTCGCGGTCCCAAGCACTGTCAAAGCGACTCACTGATGCGTTTGACGAAATGTCAAAGACCAAGGTGGACTATGAAAGTTTCTCAAGACTGCAGACCAACGAATCGGCGGTTGGGCCTCGGAGATTGGAGGGTCTCAAAGAGGAAGTGGAGAAGCTGGAGCGGCGAGAGACTTCTCCAGGAACGCTACTCTGAGCTTGAAGCCGAGAGGCGCGACGCACAAGAAAGGGTCCAGGCACTGGAGGAGAAGATGGATGATGCGGAGGCACTTAACGAAGCGCAGCTTGCGGCGATGGAAGACGACGAGTAGCCGTATATCTTTGTTGCTTGTATTTTTACTAGCCTACCAGCGTTTGTTATACAGTGCTGCCGCGATGCCTCGAGGTTTGGGGTACGTCCCAAAATACCAATTTTGGAAATCAGTTTCAAAGCAATCTTTGTTCAAACGCACATAAAAAGCATGCATGCTATCTACGCGCCCGATAATGCCAGCCCTACCCTCCGCGAATCATATCCTCGTGTCGGCCTACCTTGGCTCGCGCGACGCCACTGAGGAAAGCAGCATTCCCGTTGCCGCCATGGTCGGGGGCTAGCGGGCGGCGCGGTGCTCGCGATTCTGTGCACTGTAGCCTGTTGTGGGCCAGGGCCACGCGGAGGTCAAGAGAGAAACAGGAGAAAGAGGCGGTGAGTCGGACAGAGCGCGCGGCGTTCTCACAACTCAATCGGCGCACTGCAGAGAACAAAGAGCAACACGCGCTATAACGCGTCGGCGGCACTATCGCAGCCCTGGGCGGAGCGATACCGACCGACGTTGCTGCGCCCGGCCGAGGCGCGAGTCAAGTTTACGGAAAAGCCGCACGCTCTCGGGGCCCAAGCCGTTGCGGTCTGCGAACGGGAGCTCGGAGCACAACCCAAGCCAGCGCGGGTGCCGCGGCTGCCGTCGACGGTGAGCTCCGTCGCTCTACTCGGCGGAGAGCGCGGAGGAACCCAGGTGCGGGCGCCGACGAGCCTGATACTGGCGGCGCTGGGAAGCGTCGAGGCGGTTCTGGCACGGGGATCATGGGGGGACCGGCGGCCGCTCTATCGCGCGTCTCAAGCGACGTCGGGATCGGCGTACTCGCAGGATGTTGGCGTGGCGTATTAAATAAGGTCTCTAGTAGGACATGCTATTGTAAGGACTTGATATGTTGCTGCAGGTGTGAGACATAATGCATAATGGGGCGCACAAGCAGCACGGGGACCGACCTGCTCGATCTCGGCGACGGAGGCCTTGAAGCGGTCGACCTGCTGCCAGCAGTCGAGCGGGGCGGCCGGGTTGTTTCTGGGCCGAGCCAGTGAGTTTGTGGGTGAGTGCACAGACACGGAGACGCACTTGTAGCACGCGACGAGGGCGTCGCTGTTCTCGCGGAGGGGGGGAAGTCGGCAAGGTCCCTGCGGGCGTGGAAGCGGTCGACCTTTGCGCGGACGGCGTCGAGGTCTTCGAGGAGGGCGGCGGAGGTCTTGAGGGAGTCTGGGTCGCCGCCATGCGCGCTCGCGGTCGAGGTTTTCCTTCTCGAGGGCGGCGTGTATCTGGTCGCGGACGGCCTGCTCCTCTGCGCGGAGGTGGGTGAGCTCTGCCTGGATGCGGGCGCGGATGTGGGCGTCTATGGACTGCTGGCGCGGGGTTGGGTGGGGGTCGGCTGCATTGTCGGCGAGGGCGTCGACGAGGTCGGGGGAGAAGGACAGCGGCGTCGACCCGGCCGACTCTGGCTGCACAGACGAGGTGGTCGAGCCCATCGAGGATTGTCAACAAGTCAAAACTTTGTCCGTCCTATACACGGGTCAGAAGATGCATTCACTTTCTGAGGGGAGATAGATATTTAAATAATATTTCGGTATTTAACATTCGGTACTACGCGTTAAATACTTGACTGTTCAGACGACTTGAGTCTTTGACGTAGTCTTGAACATTTTCTTGCCTCTGTTTTCAACTTTGGTTCAACTTGTCTTGGTTAAATATTCTCTTGAGTAAATACGCAAACCTGTTATTCAATAAATGAGCCGCCTTTTAGACTTCTCGCCGTGTTCTGGATGTACTCACGTTCACGCGCGAATGCTTTGTCAGCAGCCTTCTGCATTGTCTCTTCTCCTCCTCCCCCCTCCCTCCCCCCCATCTCTCTTGCCCCCCATGTCTGGCCTCAAAAACTCGACCTTTGGCAAGCGGCTGCGCGCGTCGCAGCTCGACCCCGACGACGACCGGCCGCCCACGAACCGGCAGCGGACCGACGAAGACGCCCCCGAGCCGCGCGACTACGGCGACCGCTTCATCCCCACACGCGACGCGGGCGACATGCGCACCTCGTACAACCTCAAGGACGACGCGGGGCCCTCCGCCCTCGAAAAAGACCAGGATCATCCCCTCCGAGTCGGACGCGCTCAAGGGTATGTCTTTGCCACTGACGCGTTCCTTCCGTGGTCCCTAACCGGTGGGGGTGTAACGCCTTGCAGGAGCAGGCAAACGCCCCTCTTGCAACTCGATTCTCCACACAGAGGTCACCCCACCCGACCTCCACCGCCCCGCGTCCCCGACCCGCCCCCCCGCCGGCCCTCGCCGCAACCAGCGCGCCCCCCTCAACCCCCACCCGCCGCCGCCTCTTCGCCTACCACTCCCCCTCCACCTCCGCCCCCTCCACCCCCACCCGCCGCCTCGACACCCCCACCGACTCGGCGTACTCCATGAGCCCCGTCCGTGCAGAGAGCCGCCAGCTCCTCGAGAGCCCCCGCCGCCAGCTCCGCAACGTCTGCAAGACCCCCTACCGCGTCCTCGACGCCCCCGAGCTCGCAGAGGACTTTTACCTCAACCTCGTCGACTGGTCCAGCACCAACGTCCTCGGTGTCGGCCTCGGCAGCTGCGTCTATCTCTGGACCGCCCACAACGCAGCCGTCAACCGCCTCTGCGATCTCTCCGATACTAACGACTCGATCAGCTCCGTTTCCTGGGTCCAAAAGGCTCGTTCTTTCTCCCGCAACCGTCTCTCAGTCTGACGCCGGAGCGCAGGGCTCGACACTCGCTGTGGGAACCATATCGGGCCGGCTGCATGTCTACGATGCCAACCGACTCACCCTCCAGCGCACCTATCAGCAGGCCCACTCCCAGCGTATCGGCGCCATTGCATGGAACGCCCACGTCCTCTCGTCTGGCTCGCGCGACCGCATGGTCCACCACCGCGATGTCCGCGAGGCAACGTCGCGCCCCTTCAAGCGCTGTTCTGGCCACCGCCAAGAGGTCTGTGGCCTCAAATGGAGTGGCGACGGCGGCGTGGCTGCCGCCAATCTTGCGAGCGGCGGCAACGACAACAAGGTGTGCATATGGGACTTGCGGGGGTCGAGACGGAATAACAATGCCGGCGGCGCTGTCCGCAGTGCTGCCGGCACTCCGAGCGCGGGCGTCGCCAGTGGCAGTGGCGGGACGGGCAGCGGGACAGACGACGCCGCAGGCGACGCACCGCTCTGGAAGTTTCACGAGCATACAGCCGCCGTCAAAGCCCTCGCCTGGGATCCCCATGTCTCCGGGGTGTTGGCGACGGGAGGCGGCACTCAGGACAAGCACATTCGTTTCTGGAACACGATTAGCGGTACTATGCTCAACGAACTCGACACTGGGAGCCAGGTAAGAACGCGCGTCTGCTTCCCCCCTCCGACCCTTACCTTGACTGCTCCAGGTGTGCAATCTGATATGGTCCCTGACATCGCACGAACTCGTCTCCACCCACGGCTTCTCGTCCACCACCGCCCAGAACCAAATATGCATCTGGAAGTACCCCACACTCAATATGGTTGCGTCGCTCACGGGGCACACCAATCGCGTGCTGTACCTCGCAATGAGCCCCGACGGGGAGACGATTGTGACCGGTGCTGGCGACGAGACGCTGCGGTTTTGGAACGCGTTTCCAAAGCGGGAGGTGGGGGAACGAGGCGCGGAGAGTCGCTTGGACTATGGACGGCTGATTCGCTAGTCATGCTCGATCTACTACTTTGCACATCCTGGCTTCTTCACACAGCGCAGCTACCCTATCCTATCCACCTTACACACATATTCTGTATCACTTTGTTTTGCTGTACATACAGGAAATTTTTCGATTATCTTATCTCCATCTTTTATCTGATGTGTTTGCTCGCATTTTTCCTGACTGGTTTCGACTCGAACTTGCTGCTCTATAAAAACGCCCATGGCCGACGAAAGCTCTACCGCCCCCGCAGACGTCGCTATGGCGGCCCCGGAGACCGAGAAACCCAGCGCGGAGGCCGCAGCCGCTACAACCTCATCTACTGGGTTGAACCCTGAAGACGCGGGTACCATGCAGAAGGCTGCTAGGCAGAGTTCGTCGGCGGTGGATGTACTGGCAGGTGGACGGCTAATCATTTGTTTCTGCAGTCGAGTTCTACTTTGCGGACTCGAACTTGCCGTACGACAAGTAGGTCGACTTGCCGCCGCCGTTTAGATGGGTGTTTAGCTCTCTCAGATTCATGTGGACATTGCACACAAAAACACCGGAACACTGGGTCCCCATCGCCACCGTTGCGTCGTTCAAGCGCATGCGCGATTTCTCGTCCCTCGGGAACGAATGGGTCGTGCGCGCCCTGCGCGAGCAAAGCACACAGCTCGAGGTCGATGCCGACGGTGTTAATGTGCGCCGGAAAACCGAGGTCCAGGAGCCCAAAGACCAGTTTGAGCGCAGCGTGTATGCCGTCAGTCCGTTTCTCCTACCCTCTTTTTTCCCCCCGTGGTGCTCACACAAGTGTTTTGCGCGAATAGAAAGGCTTCCCGGAGGAGAACGAGACGCTCCAGGCCCGGCTCGAGGCATTTTTTGAGCAGTATGGGCCTACCAACGCTGTGCGCATGCGACGCGACATGGATAAAAAATTCAAAGTGCGTCTACGCGTTGATGGCTTGTGAGGTATTATTATTAACATCTAGCTAGTCCTCCGTGTTTGCGGAATTCACCTCGCACGCGACGGCCGTCGCGTTCCTCGCCGCCTCTCCTCCGCCTACATTCGAGGGTTCTCCCCTACTCGTCATGTCAAAAGAAGATTATTGCGCCATGAAGATCCGGGAAAAGGGCCTCACTGGCAAAGCTGCTGACATGCGCAAGAACCTGTATTCCGCAGGCCGCAAATTCGACGCCTTTCGCGAAATGGCCTCGGCCAAAAAGGGGGCGGGGAGCAAGGGGGCAGCAGAAAAAGAGGGAGAAAAGGAAGTGTTTCTCGAGTTTATGGGGAGCACGATCCCTATCCAACGGGGTGAGGATGGGGTGGGCTCGGTCAATGAGTCGGATATTCCATTTGTCAAGGGCGCGACAATGCGGTTCGAGGGAGTCGACGCGGAAGCCAAGGTCATGTACAACGACATCAAGGTGGGTGCTACCGAGCGTTTTTTTTTGGACGGACTTAACGCCATCCAGGCCCCTTTAAAAGAAAAGTTTGGGCGTCCACCATTCATCAAGCACGTCGGGGGCGCGTCTTGGGGCCTCGTTGGTTTCCACAAGGCCTTGTCAGAAGAGGAGATACAATTTGTCAAAGACGCGGTGCCCAAGGTTGGAGATAAGGAGGTCGAGTGGACTCTTGCTGGAGGTCAATCGCATGTTTCGCTTCCCGAGCTAGACACTGACGGGTGCGCAGAGGACGAAGAAAAGGAATTCCAAATTGAGCGTGCGCAGGGCGCTGCACGCGCTGCGCTGGAACAAGCCATGGGGTCCGGCACCAGGGGGCGCGGAGGCGCGCGCGGGGGAGGACGCGGTGGACGCGGCGGCGGACGTGGTGGTGGGCGGGACAGAGACGGTGGGCGCGGTGGGGGGCGTGGTGGGGGTCGTGGACGGGGTGGGCGCGGGGGAGGAAGAGGGCGGGGAGGAGGCGGGGATCGAGGGGAAGGGCGGGGCAATACCGAGGGCGGGGATGACGCTGCGACCGGCGAGAAACGGAAGCGTGCCGTGGAGCCAGATGGTGGTCCGGATGTCGGTGTGCGTGGCAAGGGTGCGCCGCCAATTGTTGGCAGTGCGAAAAAGGCAAAGACGGAGGGCGGTGGTGACGCGATGGAGTCATAGCGGCGGACTAAAAAAAAGCATCTGTAAAGTATTTACTCGTATGTAGCGACTACAGTGTACGTTGCGATTTGGCCAACCCAAACCGTCGTGGATGAGGACTACTTGGAAAATTCGGTGGAAGGGATACTTAGCTCCAGGATGCCCTTAGAGCACAACGCACTACCAACGGGGGGCGGAAAGCTGGCCCTTTCGTGATATGGTACGTACGAAGATTAGGCAGGCTCGGGCGGTTGAAAAACCCGAAAGAAAAATTCCCCGCACCGCCCAGAGTCTGTTCCTTGGTGTAAGCTCTGGAGTTCCGCTAGGCATGCATGCAAGGCCTGTAAAAGTAAAATATTTGGGGCGCATGGAACACATCAAGAACATTATACGCGTATGTGGCCAGGAGTGCAAGGTTTTCTTTTGCCCTGCCTACATCGGTATATTTACCTTTCAGCCATGCGAAGAACTTTCGCCTCAGTTGGAGCAGTGGAGGTGCCTGCAACCGAACAGTCTAAGAGCATGCACCGGGTCCTCGATGCATACCTCACAGAACGGGGGTTGCAGAGCAAAATATCAAAGCTTCACGCATGTATGCAAAAATCACGCAAGCTGTGTCCCTACACCCCGAAACATCTGAGAAACTCTCCCACCCACCCTCTGCACACCCGCGCCAAATCCAATCAAAACACCGACATCAACGACAACGAGCTCGACGACAGCCGCCATGAAACGCGGCGCGAAAACCTTCCACACCATCAAGTGCCGCCTCAGAATCGCCGCAGAAACAGCGGTGCCCAGCAGCAGCACGGCGTAGTAAGCCATGATGCCCAACCCCGCAATCACGCTCTCGCCTTGGATCTGCGTGTCGGCTCTGCCCTTTGGTGCAGGGTTTTCTTTCGTTGGCGGGGCGACTGCTAACGGAGAACGGTTCCACAGCGCGAGGAGCGGAACCGCAATGCCCGCCAATAACAGCGCTCCGAAGAAGTTGAGGGTGACGGTGAGGGCAGAGAATGTGAAATGCACGGTCGACGTCAGGAGGAAGGCGGACTTCCACTGGATCGAAGAAATGGTGGATTGGTGGCCCGTCCCGTAGAACGCGTGTAATCCGAGGAGGGCGACGGGGACGATGTCGGCGAATCGGATTGGCGGTGACCGCGAGATGGCTGCAGGGTCGAGCAAAGCAGACGGCTTTGTGGCGGCTAAAGTTTCCATCATGCGCACGTCCCGGACGCTATCTACAACCTCGAGATGTGCGACGAGGGCAATCGCCGTAAGGGCCAGGACAAGCTGTCCGGTCAACTGAGTTGTGGTGTAGACGACAGCGAGGAAAATGGTCCAAAACAGGAGATACGACGAGCCAAAGGCGTTTGCATACCCAACGACGGTCACTTGTTGTTTCTCGCCTACTTGTGCAGGCGGAGATTCGATGTCCAAGCACAGCGGGATAACCCACCAGAGGGACCCGCCTCCTACAAGTAGGAAGAAGAATGCGGACCTCACAAGCCACGTCCTGGTGAAACGCAGTATCGCCGTCCATTCACTCCCCAAGATACCGGCAGAGTCGGCCCACTCCATGAGCCAATACCCTGTCCCCGCTACCAGAGTAGGCATTAAAATCCCGGGCAGGAAGAATTTCGCGAGCCCTAGATGCGACCGGGAGATTTTGAGGAACCTGCGAAGTACCCAAGGCAGAGACATTGCTGTAGGCACAGCGAGGTACAAAACGAGGGGTGGGGGTGAAGGCAGCGACGACGATGCGTAGAACGTTACGTGACAATACGGCTGCTGCTCTTCGCGGCATATGGTGCTTATTGAGATGGCACGTACGCAGATGGCAAAAAGCGCAGAAAAGCCGATGATGCGCCATCGGAGTCTCGAAGACGACGCCGAAATTCCTTTGAGCACGAAGGGAGTGATGGAAGACATGATGAGGAAAGGGACCAGTCGGTCCTCCCAGAAGGTGAAGGAGTTGGATAGGAAGGCGATCGCGTGGAGGATAAGAGGAACCGGAAGGGATTTAAGAGTCGAGAAAGACAATGACGGCGCCGAGGTCGCGATCATGACGATGCAGGAGATGAATGGTGCGCAAAACAAGATGCAATCTAACGCATCCATCCCGGGGAGATATGATTCCAGGCCGAGGGAAGCGACGAGTCCGACAATAGCGCCAATGGCGGCACCGCGGATATAGTTAAGCAGTTGGTCGCCAAGCCAGTCATCCCAATTGTCGCCCACCGACGAGAGGCGGGAATATGTTGCCCACGTCGCTACTACGCCTACCCCAAGCAATGCCAAGCCAAGTCCCATTAAAAACGGATTGAACTGAGCCCAGATCGACCTGCATGCCGCAAGAGCGACGCGGGTATAATTCGACATGACGATTAGGTTCTGCTCGATGGTCAAAGTCGCCGACTGAGTGGCGGTCCAGGCAGACATTAGACTCTCCCAAGCCTCGTCAAGTTCTCCGCCGGAAGAGCTAGATCTATATGCGTCGAGATAACTCTTGATCTGGGCTACGTTGAGCTCAAGAGCCCGCATTAGGCCGGCGCCCTTTCGATCGCGCCAGAATAATTCGGGGATGACGGAGCCCAAGTTATTGAACGGGATGGGAAGGCCGAGAAGGAGCGAAAGCGTGGGTACGATATCGATCTGCTGGATCGAGCGGTGAGAAGTCGGCGCATTGGGAAAGGTCTTGTATTGGAGAAGACCGGAGGGGATGGTCGATGGGTCGATGGACAGCGCGGCGCCTTTGCTGTATATCCACATGGCGGACGATGTCTCAAAATTCCGTCGCCCCCGTGGTCGCCAGCGCGGTCCATGCCATGATCCCCTAGGACGACGAGCAGGGTGTCGCGGTCCAAGAGCTCAACCACGCGTTTGAACACCCGGTTCATCTGTTGAAGCTTGTCCTTCATGCTCGGATGGTCGGGGCCGACTCGATGCCCGACATGGTCTACGCCGAGAAAGTGGCCCACGAGAAAATCGAACGGCTTCGTTTTATCCTCCAGCAGAGGGAACAGATGCTCGATGACGCCCTCGTCCACAGTATGAAGATCCTCGACGTTGAAGGAATCGTACGGGAACGACATGTTGAAATGGAAAGAGTCGGGAAACACTGACATCCACGTGTCGTCTCCCATGAACGCTGCCTTGAGGATGCCGATAAATTACAAGAAATGAGAGGATGAAAAAACTAGGTACCCTTTTGCCAGCCAGACGCAGTTGCTTCATTATCGAGTCCTCGGCAATTGATGATCCACCGAAATTGTTTCCGATGTCAACGAATGTGGGTAGTGAACCCGTGGTCAGCGCCTTGATGCGCTGGAGTGTGGCGGTCGGAGGGTCCGAGTACGCATTGAATAAGAACGAGTTTCGCGGCCCAGCTGCTGTGAGCTCGCGAGGCAGCGTCAAGATGTTGTGATGGAAGGGAGATGCTGGACTGGGCGGGTCCGGGGATACAAAGTCGAATCGCAGAGCGTCGATAATTAAGAGGACAGCGCGCTTATGTGTCGGAGGGAGAATGCACGTGTCATCGAGGCAGTATGTAAAATCCGGTAGGGAGAGACGTGTCAACAGAAAACCGCTGGTGAAGAGGTAGATTCCGGCGACATGTAGGATGAAAATCCAGCATAAAAGAGCGAAACCTTTCGAGAAGGCCATGTAGTACAGAACATATTTGGTCTGGCCAAATATGGGCACAGCCTCTGATGTCTGTCCCCGCTTCTCCACTTGGCCGCCTTCGCTCACTTCGCTCCCTCCATCCGCGGTCCACTACATCCATCCCGCCCTTCTTCCTCCCTTGCGCCGCATCTACGCCGATGAGAGCGAGCCGCGAGAGAGCGCATCAGGAGATGCGCTCAATTGCACGAAAGATTCGCGCGGAGTTGTGCGTGTGCGGCTTGCGTGGTGTAAAGCTCGCCCCGCCTTGATCGAGCGCCGAGGTACCGTGGTCGCATATGGATAAATTCTGTCTGAGTGATGCAAGAAACAAACGCCGGGTTAATGCTCTTGAATGCCTGCCTCAGTCCACACTATGCCTCTGGGAAGAACATCGAGATGTCCTATGATCGCGCCGCGTTGAAACATGCAATACCGGCAGATATTCAAGATGTCGTCTCGGGTACGAGGTATATAGCGCTCCGGCACAGTAGGGACCGGGGATTGCTGTCGGCTCCATGCGACGCGGTCGTTCCCGGGACCGGGGAGCTGAAGACCGAGGTAACGGTGCAGAGGGCGAGACGGCGTGTGAGCGGGACGAGGGTGGTGGCGAATGAAGGGTAGAAATCGGAAATACTAAATGTTGTATTTCCGATTCACTTTTTCTAAATACACATGTCGCATTTACGATTTGGGGACCTAAATACTACATGTTGTATTTACGATTCCGGCGCACTTTTCTCTAAGTGGGGCACAACTTTTTCTGTCGTATTCCTGTAGTATTTACGATTTGTAGAAAACGCTCCGGCACAGTAGGTCGGCTGACGACGCGGTTTATTCCCGGGACCGGGGAGCTGGGAGTGTGAGCGGATATTTGGCCGCTTGCGGGATGCCAGCTTGCCGCGTACGTCTTGCTCTGCACCTCCCTCCATGGCCGACGTCGACGGCGAGCCCGCAGTGCGGATTGTGGTTACGCCGTCGCAGTCGTCGTACTTTGCTGGGGAGCCCTTCTCCGTCACCATTACCTTCACCAACACCCGTTCCCCCGACCCAGGGCCCTCGCGCGCGCTCTCTCACTCGAATGCCCACAGACGGAATGCCCACTCGATTAGCTCGGCCCCCCTCGCCCGCCCCCCCACCTCCCCGGGCACACCCCGCACCCCGCGCACCGCAGTGCCCCCGCTGCCGTCGCGGCCGAGTCGCGACGGCAATCTGCGACGCAAAGGCCTCATAGGACGCACCAATGTGTCCCCCACGGAGTCCCCTGCCCCCATGGGGAGCCTCCCCGCGCTCGTCGAACTACGCCGCAAGAAAATGCTCGCAAAATCGCTGTCCGTCAGCATCGCTCCTCCAGGCCTGGATTTGCCCACTCGCAGCGGCACAAGCACCCCGCGGTTTTCACCAGAATGTACGTCTCTCTGTGCGTCTTGCGCCCATCTGACCCGTCCCACAGCCCCCATCTCCGCAGTCCTCCCCCCGTCCGTCTCTCGCCGCTCCGACACCCTCCCCCTTGCCGCGTCCCACCCCCACGCCCGCAAGCAGTCCATCATCGACGGCGCGGTCCAGCTCCAGGAGCTCGTCACCTCCCCGATCAGCCCAAGCAGCAGCGGCACCCCCTACACCCCCAGCGCGTCCAGCTCCACCTTTTCCCTCGCCCTCGACCCCATCGCCGAATCCACCGTGTACCCCTACCCCCCAACTCCCGCCCTCCCCGCCACTCCGCTCCCCGCCCCCGTCAGCGCGCCCCCGCGCGCCTACCCCCCGCGCCGCGTCGACGCGCAGAGCAGCCTCGGCCACGGCCATCCGCCAGTCCCCCCGCGCACCGCCCACGCGCCGACCTTTGCGCCGCCGCACACCGAGCTGCTACTGTACGCATACGCGTCGCTGGCGGGCCGCGCGGTGCTCGCCCCGCTCGCGGGGAGCGGCACGGCGGCCCTGGGCGCCCTGCGCGCGACCCTCCTCCGCCCCGCCCGCGGCGGGGGCAGCCTCAGCCTCCAGGCGGCGGGCGCGACGGCCCCGCGCCACCGCCGCGCGAGCTCCTTCTCCGCGGGCCTGCGCGCCCTCGGGGCAGGCATCGGCGGTATCTTGGGCCGCAGCGCAAGCGCCAGCGGCGACGGCGGTGCCGCCCAAGGGTGGGACGCGGCCGACGCGGACCCCGAGGCGCCCGTGCCAACGCTCGAGGTCCCGCCCGAGATGCTTGCGGTCGACCTGAGCCTGGGCCCGGGCGAGTCCAAGAGCTGTGCGTGGCTTCCTTCCTTCGCGGCTTTGCTGATTTGCTTGCGTTTGGGGCAGACACATACTCGCTCCTCCTCCCCGCGCACCTCCCGCCGACATTCAAGGGCCGCACGCTGCGCTTCTCCTACGAGCTTGTCGTCGGCGCGTGCCGTGCTGCCGCGGGCGGCAGCAGTGTTTCACGCGTCATGAAGGTTCCAATCCGCGTGTACAACAACGTCGCAGGTAATATGCTTCCCGCTCCCATCGCTTGCGCCACGCTCACCACGCCGCCCCACAGTCGGCCGCCCCGCGCGCCCGTACGACCTCCTCTGGCCCGTCGCGCGGCGGATAGCCACGCCCGCCTCGACGCCCACGGGCGCGCCACCTGTCCTCCCGCAGGACGCAGCGAAGCCGACCGTCGAGGAGCACCGCGGCTCGCCCGCGCCCGCGCACCCGGCCAAGGCCCAGCAGGCGGGGAGCGTCGCGGAGCTGGAGCGCTACGCCGCGCAGCTGCTCGCCGCGACCGCGTCGCCGACCGCCGCGGGCTTCCCGTGGGGCGAGGAGGGCGCGGGGAGCGGCGGCCTCAGCGGGTGCCGTGAGGCCGTCGAGGTGCTCACGCGGAACCTCAAGAAGGGTGCGTGGCCCTCTTTAATGGCGGATATTCGTCCTGATGAGCATGTTCGCAGTCTCGTACGATATCACAAAGGACGGCGTGACGGTCGCCGTGCTGACGTTCCCCAAGAGCGCGTTCCGGCTGGGCGAGACGGTGAATGGCGTGGTGGAAGTGAATTGGCGCGAGGGAAGGGGGCGTGTGCTGCAGGTGTGTGTATTTGCCGGCTCTCGGGGTGTTCCGGGCTGATGTGCGTGCAGCTCACTGCGCTCCTTGAGGCACACGAGTCCCTGCCGCCAGCGCTCGCCACCCCGCCTAGCACGTCCGCAACGGAGCGCTATCTGCGGCGCGTGCACGCTGAGCACCATGCACGGTGCGTCCCCCCCGTTTTCCCCGCCTTGGCCCCGCTCATCACATTGGTAGATTCGTGCTGGGCACCCGCCGCCTGGGCTTCGCCCTGGACATCCCGAGCGACGGGAGCCCCGCGTTCGGCGTCGTCGCTGCGGACGGCAGCACGGGCGGGCTCGAGTGGCGCGTGCGGCTGTGCCTGCTCGTGGGCGTCGCGAGCGCAGAGAGCGACGCAGGGACGGAGGGCGTGCGCGCCAAGGGGCTCGTGCGCGACGCGGAGGACGCGGACGGCCGCGGGGCGTGGGGGAGCGCGTGGCGCGCGCCGGCGCGGCTCGGGGTGCTCGAGCGACGCCCCCCGCCACCGCCGCCCGTGCCGACCTCGCCCCCGCCAGACGATAAGCCCGCGTCGGGGTGGGGCGCGTTCCTCGGGGTGAGCTTCCTCGGCGGCCGGGAGTACCACGACGGGGACGACTTGTACGAGGACGACGACGGGGCGCTGGACGCGGCAGCGGCGGCGGAGGAGGCGTATGGGTATGACGGGGTGAAGAGCGACCTCGCGGGCGGGGTGGGCGTTGGGGTGCGATATGGCGGGCGGGAGGACGGCTGGAGCGAGGTCAAGGCGGAGATGGTGGAGTGTGTCGTCCCCGTCCGCGTTTGGGCGGGAAATACGGCGTTTAGGGCGGGCGATGTCGTGTTTGATGTATAGCTCAGTAGATTCTGTGGATATGGATACATCGAGAGCTACCCATTACTTGTCTCTACTTTTTACCACCATGCGCAAACTTGTCCAACAGCTACTCCACCAGATTCTGAAGAGGGCAACACACACCGTCGGGCTCGTCTGCAAGTAATAATGTCTTGCTCGCAGCAGCCTCCACCTCTTCTCCCGCGTGGTTCTTCGAGCAGATACCGGACTCTTTGAACAAGGCGTACTTCCTCGTCTGCAATTCTCTCAGTGCAAGCCATGGAACTGAAGTACACTGGTCCTCAAATTATCAACGAGGCGCAGGTTCCAGCAGGCCCCGCGAAGCTCCTGCCAAGGGTTGTCCGGAAAATAGGATTTTTGAGGGCGAAATTTGCGAATTTCGTTGTCCGCAGATAGGATTTTTGAGACCGAAAATCGCAGATCCTTGTCCACCAATAGGATTTTCTAGGCCAGGATTTGGATGGATTGGACCTCTTCTTGCAATCATCGACCGATGAAGCGACGGTCAGCGCGGAAATCGCAATAACGCCAAGAACTATGCTGTTTTAAGCGTATCGAATGCCAAGCTGTGAAAATTTTGGGAAAACAGACTCCAAAATAACGAATTTTTGGCACTTCCCGAGACCACCCTTGTCCAAAATAGGATTATTGAGGCCCAACAGGTGCTCACAGGATTTTTCAGGCCAAAATCGGGCACTTTTGGCGGACAACCCTTGGCAGGAGCTTCGCGGGGCCTGTTCCAGGTCCGACTGTCCTGGACTTACTTCACTGCGATGGCACACTACCTAAGCGCGACTGTATGCGCCTCATGGAATTTGAGTGATAGTTACCACCGTATGGAGGAACACCCGCTCACTACCTCAGTAGACGGGACGGAGACCGAGGCGGCAAAATAGTAAAAAATAAAAAAAATGCTCACTCTGAGGGTCGAACTCAGGACCCTTGCATCTCTAGGTTTCCACATAAGTACAATGCACTACCACTGTGCTAAGCGAGCATCATCTCCATCTTTACATTCATCCTATTTTGTCATACTTACAGGCCAAAGATTGGGGAAAGTACGTGATTTAGGTTTCTTTTTTTCTTTTTTGTTTTGTTTTGTTTTGAATCTGCATTTGTATACTGCCACAAGTACACTAGCTACTACACGGTGCCCACCAGGGGTGAATAAATATGGATATTTTCATCGGGTGGGTTTCAGATGGGAGTGGTAGAGTGTAGATCGAGAAGGGATGTTGTCTGATCCAGTTAGGACTGCTATGTGGGGGTTTGGTGGACGTGATTTGGTTTGAGTACATTTTAACAGTCTAACAATGCGATGCAAGGCATTGTAAGGTATCATAGCCATTGTGAGAGACATGAGCATTGCTACTGTCTTTTGCATAATTCCATGAAAACACGAAAAAATTGCCATCACATGCTGGAAGATGAACTCCTGAGGATGTTTCCACAGTAACTACCACAGGTAAAAAGCATTGATTACAGGTCGAAATCTCCCGGACCCAAAACAACATGAAGTTCCTGCCATCACACATGACATTGAGATGGACGGCCAGAGGGGACATATTGATGTCTTGACATGACAAAGAACACACTCAAGTTGTTAACCCTCTACATCTTAAGCATACCCAAAGCATGGTGAGACCTGATTCAATGGACATGTGACTGCACAATTTTTTTCATGTTTTCACGGAATTATGCAAAAGACAGTCATCGTAAGGTGTTATATCCCGAGTCGAAGTCGAGATGATCCGAAGGGTCGGGTGTTGGTCAAAGGTCGGAAGTCGGCCGATGATCCAGATGATTGGAAAGATTCGGATCAATAGCAAACACCACAGGACGTAAGGGTGTGCATACTATCTGGACTGGCGAGAGTTTCCGAGAGGTCAGATTTATCGGAAAGTTGGAAAGGAAGTCGAATGGGACTTGGAAACAAGACGAGTAGTCAAGAACATCAATAATCAAACTGAAGTACCATACAAAATTGTGAACTATTTATACTAAGTCATAATTACATATGGCTGTATTTCAATATCCTAAATAAGAAGTCGGATACAGTTGAAGCCAGCCGTAAAACATAGGTGTGGAGTGGTGAAGGCCGACATGAGTAAAAGCAATTAATAAATAAAGTTAAAACGGGAAACCCTCAGTAATCCTTCATTGCATAAAAACCTGTCCGATCAATTTCCAAGAATTCGGAAATCGGAAGAATCCAAAGACCTTGGAGGAACTCAGAAGTTTCGGAAAGTGTATGGATATAACATAAGGGCCTCGTGTCAAATCCCGAAGTCGAAGTCGGAGGAATGATCCGTTGATCGGAAAGTTCCGGTGCCGGAGTTATGATGGCGGAGCGGAAGTTACGGATCAATCGCAAACACCACAGGAAGGTAAGGGTGTGCGTACTACCTGGACTGGCGAGAGTAGAAGTCGTTCCGATGAAAGTCGGAACTCCGGAGGACGGAAATTAAGAGAGAGTTCAGGACAAGACGAGTAGTCAAGAACGTTAATAATCAAACTGAAGTTACATGCAAGCATACAGAGTATTTATACTAAGTCATAATTATGTACGGCCATAAAATCCATTTCCTACTTAAGTAATCATAAACGGATGAAGCCGCAAGTCAAGGTTGCGGAGCGGTGAAGTCCGCTCGAGAAGTAAGTAAAATTAGAACAAGAGAAAAACGGGAAACACTCAGTAATCCTTCATTGCGTAAAAACCCGGTTTCGACGGCCTCCGGATTTCCGGAGGCCGGAACATTCCGTTTTGATCGGAACATCTCGGAGGCATCGGAGGATGCCTGATGAGCGAGACGTACAGATATAACAGTATCCCCCTCTTGCGTTCCTTGCCCTCAAGGAACCAAGATCCGAGGTGGACTTGTCAAAAAAGATTTGAGTTCGGCAAAGGCCGAAAGGGCGGAGATTGCCGAGAAAGTTCTAGACTGGTCACGTGAGTGATGTGACTCATGTTGCGCAGCCAGAGGGCTGTGCATCAAAAAACTCCCTCCCACTTGCCACCACCGCTTCCTCTATGCCCGCGTTCAACGGAACTAACGGAGCCGACGGAGGCGGCGGCAAAGATGACAAGGGCGACGGCCGAGGCAACAAGGGCCGCTCGGGGTCGGCCAACCCCGAGAAGACGCACCGTAGCGAGGAGGAACAGCACCAGGCGAAGGAGGCGAAGCGCGCGCACAAGGCGCAACGCGCTCAAGACCGCGAGCGCCAGAGGTTGGAGAGAGCGGAGAAGGAGGAGAAGGAGCGGAGGGAGGCGGAGCTCGCTGCCATGGGGCGGCAGCTCGCGGAACAGCGCGCAGAGATCGAGCGCCTCCGCGGGATACTGTCCGGCGGCGGAGGTCCTGGCGCGATGCCAATCCTGAGAGGCCCGGTGCCAATCCGCGGACGTAGGCGCACGGTTTCGAGACAGCCCACACCGGGGGCAAACTATTTTCGGACCCCGAGCGCCGACGGATGGAACGGAGGGGAGTTGGAGTTGAACGACGAGGATGATAGCGATGTGGAGAGAAATCCCCGTTCGTCGCGGTGATTTTTTTCCGGAATTTTACTAATTGCTCTGATTTTATCCAGGTTGTGATCGTTGTGAGAATCGCAACATCGGAGCTTGCGTCGTGCATTCTGGTCGGAGAGCGTGTCAAGAATGCCGCTGGGCCAAGACCGCATGCAAGTGGACAGGTGACGGCGAGGCCGTATGTAAATGCCGTCAGTTGACCGTCGACGCCAGATCTGACTTTTCGTCGGGACCCCGGAAGTCGCGGAAGACCGAGTGATCTCGCTCCTGCCATTGCATCTACTGACGGAAGTTGGTTTTGCCAGAGGCCGGGACTTCCGAACGCGGACCCCGGACCCGCATCGACGATTTGCAGGACCGGATAGATGTCCTCGAGTAGCGTGCCGACAAGCGGAACACCTTCGTGGACCTCCGGATGGACGCCCAGTGCGATCGCTCGGCGGGGATCCTGAGCCAGGTCTGTTTCATGGAGGATGCTGCAACTCTGTTGCTGGCGGAGCTCCTTGAATGTGATCCGGAGTTCGTGAGGGGAACAACGGTGCCGGCGCTCTGTGCAGCGATTTTGGAAGTCCGCGAGCGCGACCGTCAACGCGAGATGGATTGGAGGGCGAGAGTTCAGGCGGAAAGGGCGGAGAGTTCCGCCGATGCGGAGGGTTCAGAGCACGGCGGGGCTTCGGAGCAGGGTGATGAGGCGGAGGACGCCCAACCGTCGCCAGTCAATCCCCGGTACTCGCCAGAATGGCCGGCCGAGTTTCAGACCCTCATCGACGAGGCGGAATCGTCGAGCTCAGTGGAACCGCCCACCGAGGAACCGGAGCCGGAGAAATTGGAGGAGGAGGATTACTCCGGAATGGAGGTGGACGAGGTGGAGAAGAAGGCGGAGGAACGTCCGAGGTCCAAGTCGGGCATCCGGGACATCTCCGTGCCGCCTATTGTCACGGAGCCAGAGGACAGAGGTGTGGAATAAACGGACTGGCCGCTAATTGTACATAGAATAATTTCTTGGTTGTTTTGTTTGTATTTTTTATCAAAATTTCTTGGAGAATCGGAAAATGAGTGATCCGAAGTCAATTGAGAATAAGTTGAAGATGACTAAGCTTCCAGCCCGGGTTTATTCGGGAAACGTCGGTGGAAGTTGTCAATGTGTTCCGGCGTGTCGACGTCAGAAGCGCCGACCCAACTGAACTGTTTGTCCGTATTCTCGTAACCGAGCCATTCGACCAAGTATCGGAGCTTGTTCGTCCGGAACCTTCAGTCAATTTTAGAATCAACGATTTGCTTGATTTCATAATGTTCCTCGCCGTCGATGATTTCGACGGCTGCCGGAGGTGGTTCCTCACGGCCTGGAAACGGATTTGGAACATGCGGTTCGAGTTGAGAGATGTGGAATACGGGATGAACCTGTTGGAGGGATTTCGGCAGACGGATGGTATAGGAAGCCGCACTTGGTTTTCCGATAACCTCATAAGGTCCGAGGAAAGTTTCGGAAAATTTCGGAGTAGGCCGTTTCGTCCGGATGTACTTCGTAGAGATGAATGCATGATCTCCGATCTGGAGCCGGGGATCCGGAATCCGTTTCCGATCGGCAGTTTCCTTGTATCGAGTCTGAGCGAACGTGATCTGTTCGCGGAGATATTTGTGGAGACTTTGCAGATCGATGATGTAATCCTTCGCATACATGTTAGCGACATCACGTTCCGGATGAATAGTGATAACCGGATTGTATCCTTTGTTCGCGAAGAACGGAGAAATGCCGGTAGATGCATTCGGAACATCATTGAGGGTGAATTCGGCAAGCGGAAGAAGATCCGCCCAATCATCTTGCTGATATGAGCAATACATCTGAATGTACTGTTCCACGGTTTGGTTCATGCGTTCCATTTGTCCGTCGGCTTCCGGATGATAACCAGAAGTGAAGTGTAACTTCATATTGAGGAGTTCGCCGAGCGACCGGAAGAAGGAGGAAATAAATTCGGAGCCTCGGTCACAAGTGACGTGCGAGGGAACTCCGTGTTTGGAGAAGACGTGAATAAGAAAGAGCCGAGCGAGTGCCGGTGAATCGATGTGTACGTCGCAAGGAATTAATATAACCTGTTTTGACGATCGATCAACAATTACGAGAATGCAATCATACTCGCTGGATTTCGGAAGTTGTTCGATGAAGTCCATAGAAATCAAGTGCCAAGGACGGAGTGGTATCGGGAGAGGCTTCAGCAATCCGAAAGGTCAGTGCTGAGGCTTCTTGCCGCGCTTGCATAAAATGCATGATCGACAATAATTGATGATGAATTTCCGGCATTCGGGCCACGTATAATCTCGCTGGACTTTGGCAAGAGTCCGGTTCTGTCCGAAGTGCCTGGACAGTACGTGATCATGCATGTGCTGTAAAACACGTACATGGAGCTCCGAAGGATTTTCCGGAACCGTCGGAACATAGATCCGCTCGTCGAGGTGGAGCATTCCGGACGGATCGATTGTCCAGCACGGGGATGTGCCGTAGGTCGCGGCATTGAGGCCAGCGACTGCAGCGGGATCGCCGTTAATTGCGGATTGGATGTCGGAGTGGAGCTTTTCGACATCCATAACGACGGATGCTCGAAGAACGATCTCCTCGAGGAATGTTGCCCGGAGTGATGCGGAAAGTTGATCCTGGGAAAAAACTGGCCGAAAATTATGCGGGTTTAAGCGGTGAAACGGTGCACCTAAGTATAGGCTGAAATGCAGTAAGGTCCTCAGATAGATGCTAACGAACAGCACCACACTAAATCACTAACACACACTACACACACAACACACAACCAATACGAAGTGCGAGATAATTGAGTTCGGGTCACCCTGCAGTATACAGGTAAGATGGAACTTCGTGGGATGGGATCAACTCAAAGAAGGATCAATCAGAACCTCTAGGAGCCTACAGTAGTTTGAAAACCACTAAAAGTGCACAGCTCTGACACAAGGTATCGGAGTTTAGGTAGATGAAAGCTTGCTCTGGGAACCACAGTAGGTTCGCGAACTGTGCACAGCTACGACCAGCCTACTAAACGGGGCTGATTCCAATAGCGGACACGACTACAACCGTTCTACTAAGGCGGGAACGATTCCAATAGCCCAGCTAACGAACTACGACCGGCCTACTATGCGTGGACGATTCCAATAGAACACTAGCCTGCCTCGTGCAACTTAACAGAGGACTTTCGCGAACTCGCCGTGACCCTCCACGAGACGAGGTTGAAGTGATTGGCTTAGATGATCCTTTAAAGCTTATGGAGCCAACAAAATCAAAGCTTCTGTATTAATGAATCTACACAAGAGAAATGTTTTATATCACAAATCTCCGCACAGATACAGAGGACACCAACACCTTTGACAGGTGGCTTCGACTTCTGTCTAAGCGCAACCAAGGGGGCAAGGATGAACTAGAAATCCATCTAGAAACACCGAGGGTGAGCTTCTGTAAGGCGGGTTCTATGTGGTCTTTTATATGTTTTCGATAAATACATGACAGATGACTATGAATAAGAAAGAATAAGAGAAAATGAGTAAACTGAGAGCTTCGGAACGGAATAGGAATAGTGACGCGGCCTTCTAGTGGTGGTGGGATAGGTGCCCGGCATTTGACAGTCATCAGAAATGACTTCGCGAACCGTTTCAGGTATATTTGAATTGTTTCAGCACAGGCCGAAGGGTTTCGCGACCCGGCCTGCCGCCTTGGCGCACATGTCCCACATCGGCATGGTTGATAATCCACTGCTATGTGACTGCCCTGCTCTCGTAAGAGCGGTAAATAGTCCGTTCAGCCGTTCGCGAATGCGAGGCCCTTTGGCTTCGGCTCAGGAATACTCCGATCACCAATATGCTTCCGCTTTGGCAGTATTTGGTCCTCGTGACTGCATCGCGATCATCACATGTGGTCCCCTAGACCCAGGGCTGGCTACTGCTTGCACCAACTCTGTCCAGGCACCAATAGTCGGAGGTTTGCGAACATTTAACCTGGTTCGCGAACTCGTTCCTTTGCCCTTTCAGTCATAAGTCCGATGAAAGTGAGGTTCGCGAATATCAATGTTTTCGCGAACTTGTTCTGAAGCCCTTCCAGCCATAAGTCTGCTGAAAGGAGGGTTCGCGAATATCAATGTTTTCGCAAACTCGTTCTGAAGCCCTTCCAGCCATAAGTCTACTGAAAGTGAGGTTCGCGAATATCAATGTTTGTTCGCGAACTTGTTCTGCAGCCCTCCCGCATGGAAGTGGTGTTCGCGAACTGTTCCCTGCCCTTGTCTGGTGCAGTACAATCCACGAAGGGTGTCAAGGCTTTTTGTTATATCTCCTGGGTATGGTATCTAGCCTGCAGGGCAAGCCGCTTCCTGGACCACAGGAAACAACTCTGTCTGACAGAGTTCACGAACACTTCTAGGATCATGAAGCGGATCCCCCATGTTTATAAGGACCCGCGCTTCTATGTCTCCTCAGTGCGTGCTGACTCCTCTAGCATCATTAATACACAGTCGGCAGTTCGGAGCTCACTCCGGCTCTAATTGTATACCACTGAACAGAGGTTCTTAGAATAGTGCTAAGAATCGCGAAAATGCGTGATTACACGGGTGGTTCAAAACCAGTCGTATCAGCGGCCATAAGCCCTATCCCCCTCTTTAGTCTAGTTAGCGCATCAGGTTTACCTCCGAGTTTTCCCGGTCGGAACCGGATCACCATATTAAAATGGCAGAGGTATTCGGACCAGCGGACTTGTCTCCGCGTGAGAACCTTTGTTGTGGCGAAATATTCCAGGTTCTTGTGATCCGTGACGACGTCGATCGGAAGTGCGGAACCTTCCAGGTAGTGCCGCCAAGTTTTGAAAGCGTCGAAAATGGCGAGCAACTCCTTGTCGTGCGTGTCGTAGTTAAGTTCCGAAGGGCCAAGGGTTCAGCTCCAGAACGCAACTGGGTGGATGTCGCCGTCGTCTCCTTCGATCGAAAGGATAGAGGCGATGGCATAATCGGAAGCATCCGTTTCAACTGTAATTTGTCGATCCGGAATCCAGTGATGCAAGACTGGCGCTTCTGTAAAGGCCCGCTTGAGAGTGTCGAATGCCTCTTGGCATTGATCCGACCAATTCCACCCGACGTTGGAACGTGTGAGCCGAGTAAGCGGAATGGTGATGTCGGCATAGTTCCATATGAAATGTCGGTAAAAGTTACAAAAGCCAAGGAACGACTGAACATCCTTTACTTTCCATGGAACTGGCCATTCCGTGATTGCCAATATTTTATCGGAGGCCATCCGGAAACCGTCGGGCGAAAGGATATAGCCGAGGTATTCGCAGGTTGTTATGCTGAATTCGCATTTCGGAAGTTTGCAGTAAAGTCCCGCTTCCCGGAGTCGACAGAGTACCTCCCGAACATGAGCCGAATGCTGAGACGGGTCGTCGGAATACACAAGGATATCATCCAAGTATATCACAACGGTTACGTCCAGTAGATCAGCGAAGATGGTGTTCAGGAACCGTTGGAAGGCCGCCGGAGCATTGGTGAGGCCTTCCGGTATGACTTGGAAATGGTAGGACCCGTAACGGGTGCGAAACACTGTTTTCGGCTCATCGCCCGGAGCGATCCGGAGGAGATGATAAGCGTGCCGAAGATCAAGTTTGGTATAGATACGCGCCTTCCCAGGGGCATTGAGAAG
Organism: Mycena latifolia; assembly: GCA_029289555.1. Taxonomy (NCBI): domain Eukaryota; kingdom Fungi; phylum Basidiomycota; class Agaricomycetes; order Agaricales; family Mycenaceae; genus Mycena; species Mycena latifolia. Next base: position 64,666 of record JARJLE010000256.1, on the reverse strand, counting down.
ATCCGAAATAAGCGGAAGCGGGTACCGGTCTTTCTTAGTGATCCGGTTAAGTCCCCGATAGTCAACGCAAAGTCGGAGTGATCCATCTTTCTTTTTGGCGAAAAGTATCGGGGCTCCGTGAGTCGACTGCGATGGATATATGAATCCCGATTTTTAGGTTCTTGTCGATAAAGTCCTGGAGGGTGGCAAGTTCCGATTGGGAGAGGGAGTAAATGTGGCCGATCGGAGGTTCTTCGCCTTCGAGCGTTTCGATCTTAAGATCAAATTCTCGATGAGGAGGAAGGTTGTAAGCTTCCTGCTCAGAAAAGACCTCAGCGAAGTCCGGAAAGTTCCGGATCTTCCGTGGAAGCTGCCCGAGCGGTAGCTTCCTTGTTCGGCGTGGCGCATAGTGTATATTGGACCGTATTCTTGTCTCGAATGATGGCACTGTAGGCCACGGCAGATACAAGTGACACTAGCGGAGGGGTAGTGAACGGACGAGGTCCGGAGACCTCTGGAATTTCCATCGAAGGACTAGGAGTATCCATAGAAGAATTGAAGATTGGCGATGATGTCGGTGTTGGTGTTGGAACCTCAGCAGAAGGTGTTGTAACTGGAGCCGTAGGTGCCGCGTCCGTAATCGGAACGACCAAAGCATGAGCAGGCATATCTGCCTGATGTGTCGACACAGAATCTTCTGATGGACCGGCCCGGAATTCGATTTTGGTCTCCGACCAGTTAATCAACGGATTAAAGCGGTGGAGCCAATTATATCCTAGAACCATGTCACAAGGGGAGTCTAGATGGGTGATGTACAAATCCATGGAGTGGACATCGCCGGATGGGAATTTGATCAGCAGGCGGATCTGCCGATTGATTATTGATGAAGAGCCGTCGAGATACTGAAGTTTGATCAGATCCATCGCATACAGAGTAAAGCCCATGGATTTGCAGATTGCAGCTGATATAAAGCAATGCGAAGATCCGGAATCTATAAGTGTCCGTAAGCGGGAGTTGAATCCCGCAGCTATTCGATTGTACAAGGAAGGGACCAGGGTTGCGCCCAGTACCTCTTCCGATAATATAATGTCCGGAAGAAGAAGAGAAACATATGTAAAAATATAGAGGGCATTAGCAAAGAGAGCAGAAGCGTTGAGACGGACCTCAGGAAGCACCCCGGAGTCAATGCAACTCGGACCGGGTGCGGAGGTTTCCGAGCTGCTGTCTATTTTTTTGACTCGCCCGAGGTTTCGGCAACTGCCGATTTTCCCTGAGCATTTTCCGGGCGCTTCCGACACTCTGAAGCGGTATGGCCTGAACCTCCGCAGTACATGCAGAGATTCAACCGCTTGCATCGCTCGCGTTCTTCCGACTTGATCTTCCCGCTCTTATCGAGCTTATCGGCGTCGGGCTTCTTGACCGGTGTGATGCGGACTGCGGTGCTTTAAACTGCCAGATGGTGGGGAGATCCGGGCTATGTTTAATGCTCGTCCTCTAGGGGGAATTTGTTCTGTTGCGGTAGACAAGTACGTAGGGAGGTTTAAATAATATTGGTGGGGATATCCGTACAAGGATTCGAACAGTTGGTTCAAAATCCTACTAGCTAGGGTGGTCCGAGCGAACTCCAATGCCTAATTAGCCTTCTCGGGTTAACGGAGATTGAATCTGTTCCACACTTCCTCGGGGAGGAGCTTCGGAAGGCGATGCGGGGTCCAATTCGTCAAGTCCGAGGTGAAATATGGATTGGGGGCTTCCTGGACCGCGAACCACAGTCGTCCGAAGTATCTTTGAGTCGTAGATCGTAAGACCGGGGGATTTATGTGTTCGCGATAACGTTCCGGCAATTTCTCCTCCCTTTACCCCTCTTTGTGCCTCTACGGAGTTTCCTCTCTCTACTTCTCACCCGTTCGCTTGCTGAAGGCGACTTCCTGCGGGCTCTGCACCGCCAACTTCCTTAGCTAGCAGCTACACACGAACTCCGAGGACCTCGTTGTGCTGTTTGAGAGATTTCACTGCCCTACTTGCGTAGGGGAGGAATAAACAGTTCGATTTCTCCGGCACTGAACTCTTTATGCCGAAATATAAACTCCGTTCGCTGTCTGACACGGCGGGGGAGTACCGGGGTCGCTTTACTGTGTAACTCGACTCCGGGTGACCTCTAGGTGATGTTCGGGGTGGATATTTAGCTACTCCTAAGCTGGCTAAGGCTTAGAAGGTGAGGATGTGGGCTGAAACTGAGATGATATTTTGGTAGACTAGCTGTAGTATTTATACCCCAGCCCAAGGCTGTGCTGGAGTTGTTCCTTTGTGTCCCATACCTGCTCGCTCGCACGCTCCTCCACCCCAGAGTTCGCTTATGACTCATTCTAGAACTCTGTGAACCCTTACCCGCACCATCTTCAGTCCGGCACCGATTCCGCAACCCGGACTTGTTGGCCCTAGTCTCAGACACTCCATGTCCGGTCCTAACTCTCCTCCTATCTGGCTTCCGCCTGCGATGGCTCGATAGTGTAGTGGAAACGCACTCCGTATCCTTTCACCCCAGTGTTTGACTTACGGAAAGTCTGGAGTTCGATCCTCCGTCGAGTCCTTTTCCCGTGTTACCCACCTTTTTTGATTACCCGGAGTCCCCATTCCATCCTTTCGGGCTGTTTGGTATTCACGACTCGATGGCGTAACTGTAACGCATCCTGCCATGGTTCTTGCACAAGCGCGTCTTTTGCAGGAAGTCCGGAGTTCAATCCTCTGTCGAGCCATCCCTCTTTTCCATTCCTTTTTCGTGTGCCTCTTACTGGACCTTCGCATCGCTCGCACACATGGTCCGGTGGCATAGTGGTAACGCACTCTGTTCGCGTAGCTGGCGGGAAACTGAAATCATGGAGGGACCGGAGTTCGAATCTCCGACGGGCCTTTATGTTCTTTTTGTCCGTCGAGTAAGAAGATAGGGCGTGTTTTTGAACGGTTCAGTGGCGTAATGGTAACACACTCCGCATTCCTATGTAGTTCGCGGGCCATTATGAAGAAAACCCTTCTTTTTCATGGCGATAGTTTTGGCTGGTCTTTCGATTCCTACGGCTCGGTGGCGTAATGGTAACACACTCCGTGATGATCTAATGCATTTTTTTATTGATTGACGGAAAGTCCGGAGTTCGATTCTCCGTTGAGCCATTCCGACGGAAACCCTTCTTTTTACGGTGATCGTCTTGGCTGGTTGTTCGACTCCTACGGCTTGATGGCGTAATGGTAACGCACTCCATAAATATGCACATTTTTATATCGATTGATGGAAAGTCCGGAGTTCAATTCTCCGTCAAGCCGTTTGACAGAAACCGTTCTTTTTGCAGCGATTGTCTCGGCCATTCCTACGGCTTGTTGGCGTTGTGGTAACGCGCTCCGTAGCGATATGTAACATTCGCATATCACGGAAGGTCCGAAGTTCGATTCTTCATCAAGCCTTTTGACGATAACCATTCCTTTTCCCGGTCTTATTGGCATTTTTGGTAGTCCGGTCATGGCTTGGTGGCGTAATGGTAACGTGCTCCGTGTACCTAACGTTCTCATATCGGTTGATGGAAGGTTCAGAGTTCGATTCTCCATCAAGCCATGTTGGGTCAGGATATGATTTTTAACTTGTGGTCCTTGGTGGTCTTGAGTTTGACTTCTTGAGTGGCTAACATGCTCCGTGTTACTGATTTTATATATCGGTTGATGGAAAGTCCGGGGAGCCATGGATTGGGTCCGGATAACATTTTTAACTCGGAGTCAGTCCTTGGTGGTCTTGAGTTCGATTCTCGAATGGCTTGTTGGCGTAATGGTAACGCATTCCGTGTACCTATAGCATTCATATATCGGTTGATGGAAGGTTCGGAGTTCGATTCTCCGTCAAGCCACTAGTTGGGTCCGGATATCATTTTTACGTTGATGGCTTAAGGCGTTGTTCTCGGAGTTTGGTGTTTTGAGGTTATGTCGGGAGCTATCACAATGTGATGGCTCACACCGCCAATGTGAGCATTATCGCGAGCATCTCTTTATCGTAGATCTCATAATTACGCTCCGTTTCATCTAGACCGTGGGACTGAAAGGCCACGGGGCGCCACTCTCCGTCCTGTTCCTGACTGAGCACAGCTCCAGTCGCTCCCTCCGACGCATCAGCTTCCAAACGGAACTTTCCGTGGTCCGTGGGAAGCGCCAAGACAGTGTCTTTGGCGATCCGGTTCTTTAACTTCTGAAACGTGGATCTCTGTGCTTCTCCCCAGGAGAAGCCCTCCTTCCCGGTTAACCTTGTGAGTGGCTTTGCCACCTCACTGTAACCTCTCACAAACCTTTGATAGAAGTTTGTGAACCCCAAGAACGCCTGCACCTGCTTAAGGTTCTTGGGCTCCGGCCACTCGGTGATCCCCTTGATTTTCACAGGATCCATTCGCATCGAGTTATGGCCAATAATAACACCGAGATACTCGATCTCAGTCTTCTCGAAGTCACACTTCTGAGGTTTTAAATATAATTGGTGTTTTTCGAGGATCCCCAGGACCCTCTTCGTAATCTCTCGATGTTCTTGGAGGGATTTGATGAAAATAAGGATATCATCGAGGTAGACAATGACTTTTCCCTCATTTATGAGCTCGCGGAGGATGTCGTTCATCATTGTCTGGAAAGTGGCGGGTGAATTGGTAAGCCCGAAGAACATTACCAACGGCTTGAACAAGCCACAGTTGGTCCGGAAAGCCGCTTTCCACTCATCTCTCTCTTTAATCCTAATATTATTATATCCCCAACGAATATCTAGCTTCGTGAAGATCTTCATGCCTCGGAGCTTATGTATGAGCTCCAAGATCAACGGCAAGGGATAACGATTCTTGATCATCATCTCGAGAGCTGAAATCCTAGAAGCACAACAAATGGAATCCTAATGGTCATATGACTGGGATTTCCTTGAATTATTCCCTTTTCAGGATGTTTGGTGATGACATTTGATTGAAATTTACGGAGGTGGAAGATTTGAGATTTACAGGCTTGGCAAATATCAGGTAATTGCCAAGAAAATTCGAAATATTCCCACAATTTTCCACCATGGTAAATCTGAAGCAAATCATAAGAATGTATGAAATATTCTTGACATTTACTGGTCTTGTAAATAACCGGTAATTACTCTGATTGTATAAAATTACATTATAATTTGCCCACAATTTATAGGCCCTGTAAATTGCTTGTTGCCCCCAGTGTGGTTGCATGCGTCTGTGAGGGGGAGGTCGCAGGTCATGTTCTTGCGGTGTGGGTTAAGGTTCTTGAGGCAGGGGGGGCAGCGTAGGAAAGCCTCCTTGGTGGGGTATGTGAAGGTGTCCCGGATGATGACAGGGGGGGGGGGGGGGGGGGAGTGGGGTCGTGGCGTTCATCATGCTTGCCATTGGAAGTGTCGCCAGCATGTGAGCTGCTGTCGTTGTCTTTGGGAGAGAGGGTGCTCTCAATGTCACCCATTATCTTGTCTGTTAGGTTTTGGTTAGGTGCAGCAGTGTGCTCGGTGGGGATGACGCACCTTCGTCGAGGGAGGCATTGTCTTTGTCTCCACTGTCGAGCGGTTGCAGTGGGGTGCGGAAGTGGATGGATTGGGTGCAGGAGTTGGGGCCCAGGGTGGGTGAGACGGCACGGCTTGTTAGCGTGGAGCACACACGCTCCTGACCTGAGATGGGTTGTGGCTTTGGGATTCTATTGAAGGGGGGCCTGTTGGTGGTCGGTTTGCCATTGAGGCCAGGGGGGAAGGTGGGGGTGGCGACGTTTTTGTGGGGTGGCGACTCGAGGCCGCAGTTCGTGCAGAGGGAGGGGAGGTGCAAGGAAGCATTGTTGTTGCTCGTTAGTTTGGCAATTTTCTTGGGGCTGATTTCCATGTCGTTATTGTCAGGGGGGTCCGTAGTCTCAGATGCACAGGGGCTGGGCTCAGCAGTGGGGGGTGTGGGGGCATTGGATGCAGGAGGAGCATAAGGCAGCGCCAGGGTGTCTAGTTTCTCAGATCTGGTCATGGTGGGGAGAAGGGTAAAGGTTAATTGGCCCGCTCAGTTATTTAGTGAGTCCCTGTCTGGGAGGTGGTGCTATTTTCGAAATTGCGGTGCGGGGTTTTCACCATCAGCTGAGACCCAGCTAATGGCGAAATTCCGCCTTCGTTGGGATGATCACGTGTTGGTTTGGGTCATCATCGCCGGGCTTGACGATGTTGGTGGGGATGGGCTCCCTGCTTCCTGTTTGTGTAGCGGTAGAGGTTGTCAGAAGGGGGTTTTCATTCTTTTTTTTTTTGTTTTTGGTGGTACGAAGTAGCACCCGCACAATTAATAATAGATTAACCTGCGGGGGCTCGTAAGCGTGGAAGGGATCTCGACCTCCAGGAGAGAAAATAGGGGTGCCACCCCCCCGGGAAATGTGTTTACGCACGCAACGGAGTGTCGCAGTGTGGGGCTCAAAAAGGGGACGAAGTGCTCAGCTATGTCTGTTCCGCCTACTGTGAGGTGGGGACGCGGAGTGCGAGCTAACAGTCCTGATACCCACTAAAACCCGGGGCTCTCTAAGCCAATCTTTTGGCAATTTAACTTCATCAAGCAGAGTCTGACTCCAGGTCTGGAGTACTGTAGCTGGCGGAACCAGGATTTTACCTTGGTCGGAGCGTTGGGTGGCCATGAAGCGGTCAATTTTTAGACGCTCATTCATCAGGCCGACCCAGCGGTTGTGAACCTCCAGGGCGCAGGGTGCAGTGCCGTTCTTCGTTATAACACTTTCGTTTCGTAGCTTCCAGATAAGATAGGCACTCTCGGTGACCAAGATCCGGTATAGCCGGTTGAGCCCCGAGGGCTTTTTCTTAGTTTCACCCTCGAAGCTAGTCAGCGCGCAACCCAGTATCATGCCCATCAAGGGCGTTGGGGGCTGGGAACCGGTCTTCTTTTGCCATAATTCGTTCGCCAGTTCCCAGACGCGCGCTTGTCCCGGGCGGGCGCACTCAGTGAGGACATGCTGGAGTGATTCAGGTACATCGCAGTGGCGGCACATTTCTCGGTCCTTGAATCCGGGGATGTGCAGCCAGTAGCTCCCAATGCGGTGCGCACCGTGCAGGCTTTTCCAGAGCCAGGATTTGATCTGCCTCGATATGTCCTTGTGGCGGACTGACTTCCATATTAGCTCTTGCGTCGGCGCATGCCCCGAGCGGGACTTCTCGAAGTTCTGTACGAGGGCGATCATCGTCTTAGTCGACTTACGGGATGGAGTCACTTTCAGGCTCCGAATACCCAGGTATGCCGTTGCTTGGGTCATTTTGCTGAGTTTGGCCCCGCGGATTTTCATCGTGGCGGGGATTGATAGGTTTATGTCCACTGCCGCATTTTCCATAGCGGCGGCTCGAGCCAAACCAGCGGCCGCTTTGGAGGACGGATGGTCCGCGACATCGTGGGTGGTGACGAAGGTGGTGTCGTTCTGGCGCGAGCGGAGGCAGGCTGCTAGAGCCTCAAGTGGGGCCGGGTCTGGGACACCAATCCACCCGTTGTCTTCCCACTTTTGAAGGTGCATGTTCATCGCGGATGTGACCGTACTGCCCCATCCTGCAATGAAGAGAGGGGCATTTGAGGGAGCAGTCTGGGCAGCGAGGAGGGCCGCCACCACCTCCGCGTTTCCCCGATTGGGAAGCATCCCTTTGGGGACCACTGATTTCTTGTTGCGCGGGTCGTCTGGGGCGAACCACACACCGACAGTTGCTTTTGCATCCTCAGTCCCAGGGTGGTCACAGAGACCGCTGATTGTGGTGCGCACAGGCATTGAGTCCGCCGAGACTGGTAGCGTGCATGGAGGAGGTGCATTGGTTTCGGACTTGCCGTGCTTCGTGAAGATCCGGAAGCCATCAGAGAGGTTTGCGATCTCTGGGGGGGCACTGAAGAGGACCGCCCCCTCAGTCATTTGGGCCGGTGGAATCATGGGCGCTTCGGGTGACCGAGGGTCCCATTTGGGCAGGATTTGCCCGAGACGGGTTTGTACCACGACAGCGCACGCATGGGGGTTTTTACACGCTAGTTCTAGCTGGTCGTCTGAGCACACCTCACAAATACATTTCGGGTCGGCATTGTGGGTGGGCGAGTCGAGGCGGAGCATTACTGCAAGGCCCTGCCCCACTGTTGTTAGACTGTGCCTTGTGCGGAGGCATTTACACTGGTGGGTATTATTTAGCTGCGGGATTGACGAGTTTTCTCCCAGGTGATGCCACAGCGGGAGGAGTCCGTGAATTTCGCGTGATGGATGGAGCGTGTCGAACTCAACACCATACTTTTTGGCCACTCTCAGCATTCCTTGTAGGAAGGCAGGGAAATTTTTTGAGGCTTTTGGTTTCCACCTCTGGAGGAAGGGGTTCGTGTGGGAGCCGTCCTGAACCAGCGACGTCAGCTTATCGTAATTCGCCAGGATCTTATCTGCAAAAAAGGCCCATGCCGCGCGATCATCTGGGTCCATTACAAGGTACGATTTCAGAGTCATTATGTGAATTGCCTCATTGCGGGCTTCGATGTCAAACATCTTTCGTCCTCCCTCCTCGATGGGGGCTAGCAGGATGTTGCGGCTGATCGGGGAAGTCTTTGAGCCGCCCCAGATAAACTCGCGTTGAGCTTCAATAAGTGTCTTTTCAACAGCTTTCGGCATGCCATTCATTTGGGTAAGGTACTGGGTTATCGTGGCAATAGTAACTTGGATAATGTGGCGCTTTGCCTCAAGAGTGGGGAAGAGCCTGCCCCAGCGTTCCAACCGGGAGTCAATTTTCTCGATGACGGTGGTCCAGATACCCTGTTCTGGGACGTCATTCCCTACGCGGGCCCCCAAGATGCGTACTGACTCGCCGTCGGCAGCTATGTGGATGTTATCTGGGAGCGCTATGTCATTCACGTTGAGCTTTCGGGTCTCAATTACCTCCGCGCGGTACTCGGGTGAGCCTATTGGGATTATCTTGGTCTTCGCGACATTAAATTTCGCACTAGAGGCTAAGCACCACTTATCCAGGATCGCCTGGAGAGCTGCAAAATTGTCTGAGTCGCGGAGGTAGACAGTGGTGTCATCCGCGAACATAGCGGTGACGACCCGTTCCATTGTATCACTGATTTCGTAGCCTTTTAGGCTGGAGGAGCATAGCATCGCTGCAAGGGGCTCTATGGCTAGATTAAAAAGGAGGCAGGAGAGTGGGTCGCCTTGGCGAACACCTCGCTTTACCTGGAAACAGCTGCTCAGCACACCGTTTATTACTACCTGGGTCTCTGCTTCACTGTATAGAGCTTTTACCGTGTTAATGAATTTTTCAGGAATGTTGCGATCCTTCATCACCTTCCACAGGTATCGGTGCGAGGTCTTATCATATGCCTTTTCCTGATCCAATGCAACAATGGCACCGTTAAGGAGTTCTTCCTCTGCGTATTCCACCATGACCAGAGAAAGGTAGATTTGGTCCGCTATTTTTCTCCCCTTCATGAAGCCGGCTTGGTTCTTATGGATCAGTGCGGGGGCGACTCTGGTGAGTTTCGCATTCAGGGCTTTTGTAAAGATTTTATAATCTGAGTTCAGGACCGTTATTGGTCGGTGATTTGCGATGTCAGTGATGTCGCCCTTCTTAAAGATGGGGCACATCCACCCTCTGGCGAATTCAGTGCCCTCCTCAACCCCGTTATCCTCGATGTCATTGTAGACCGCAGTGAGTAGCTTAACCACATCGAAACTGGGGCATGGAGGGGAGTCAGGCGGGGGGGGATCCTTGCTAGCTTGAAAAATGGCATCTAATTTTGTCCATAGCTTGGTGGGGCACCCATTCACCCCAGAGGCAACACCGGTCGCAGAGTCCTTCATGGAGGATCTAACATCATTTTCATCCAGGTTTTTTCCTAGGTCTGCCATGTCCGGAATGTGCGGGGGCGGCGGCATGCTTTCAAGAGCCGTCGCAATGTCCCGATCTTTCTGCTCGAGGTCGGACTCTGTTGCATCGGCTTGCAGATCATTGTGATAATTGCGGGCCAGCTCAGCCATCTGATCAGAGCGGGTGCTGCTCTGTGCAGGGGATGTATCCGTGCGGCGGAGGATGTAGGTGGTGTCCCGCGGTTTCACATCCTTACTCATGCGCATGGAGAATATGGTCCATTTCTGTCTGGAAGCAGACTTTGGTGTGCATCCGCCTTTTATCCCGTTGGACAGAGACTATTTTTGCGACACCTTTTTGTAGTTCTGCGGCCCTCATGGCACGATCAAGTTCTGCAGCCACAGGGTCCGCTGCCCCGGGAGCCAAAGTCTCATTTAGGGCACTGTCGCGTTGAAACGGTGCACCAAAGTATAGGCTGAAATGCAGTAAGGTCCTCAGATAGATGCCAACGAACAGCAACACACTAAATCACTAACACACACTACACACACAACACACAACCAATACGAAGTGCGAGATAATTGAGTTCGGGTCACCCTGCAGTATACAGGTAAGATGGAACTTCGTGGGACGGGATCAACTCAAAGAAGGATCGATAGAACCTCTAGGAGCCTACAGTAGTTTGAAAACCACTAAAAGTGCACAGCTCTGACACAAGGTATCGGAGTTTAGGTAGATGAAAGCTTGCTCTGGGAACCACAGTAGGTTCGCGAACTGTGCGCAGCTACGACCAGCCTACTAAACGGGGCTGATTCCAATAGCGGACACGACTACGACCGTTCTACTAAGGCGGGAACGATTCCAATAGCCCAACTAACGAACTACGACCGGCCTACTATGCGTGGACGATTCCAATAGAACACTAGCCTGCCTCGTGCAACTTAACAGAGGACTTTCGCGAACTCGCCGTGACCCTCCACGAGACGAGGTTGAAGTGATTGGCTTAGATGATCCTTTAAAGCTTATGGAGCCAACAAAATCAAAGCTTCTGTATTAATGAATCTACACAAGAGAAATGTTTATATCACAAATCTCCGCACAGATACAGAGGACACCAACGCCTTTGACAGGTGGCTTCGACTTCCGTCTAAGCGCAACCAAGGGGGCAAGGATGAACTAGAAATCCATCTAGAAACACCGAGGGTGAGCTCCCGTAAGGCGGGTTCTACGTGGTCTTTTATATGTTTTCGATAAATACATGACAGATGACTATGAATAAGAAAGAATAAGAGAAAATGAGTAAACTGGGAGCTTCGGAACGGAATAGGAATAGTGACGCGGCCTCTGGTGGTGGTACCGGCATCTGACAGTCATCAGAAATGACTTCGCGAACCGTTTCAGGTATATTTGAAATGTTTCAGTACAGGCCGAAGGGTTTCGCGACCCGGCCTGCCGCCTTGGCGTACACGTCCCACATCGGCATGGTTGATAATCCACTGCTATGTGTCTGCCCTGCTCTCGTAAGAGCAGTAAATAGTCCGTTCAGCCGTTCGCGAACGCGAGGCCCTTCGGCTTCGGCTCAAGAATACTCCAATCACCAATATGCTTCCGCTTTGGCAGTATTTGGTCCTCACGACCGCATCGCGATCATCACATGTGGTCCCCTAGACCCAGGGCTGACTACTGCTTGAACCAACTCTGGCCAGGCACCAATAGTCAGAGGTTCGCGAACATTAAACATGGTTCACGAACTCGCTCCTTTGCCCTTTCAGTCGTAAGTCCACTGAAAGTGAGGTTCGCGAATATTGATGTTCATTCGCGAACTCGTTCTGAAGCCCTTCCACATGGAAGTGGGGTTCGCGAACTGTTCCCTGCCCTTGTCTGGTGCAGTACAATCCACGAAGGGTGTCAAGGCTTTCATTATATCTCCTGGGTATGGTATCTAGCCTGCAGGGCAAGCTGTTTCCCGGATCACAGGAAACAACTCTGTCTGACGGAGTTCGCGAACACTTCTAGGATCATGAAGCGGATCCCCCATGTTTATAAGGACCGCGCTTCTATGTCTCCCCAGTGCGTGCTAACTCCTCTAGCATCATTAATACACAGTCGGCAGTTCGGAGCTCACTCCGGCTCTAATTGTATACCACCGAACAGAGGTTCTTAGAATAGTGCTAAGAATCGCGAAAATGCGTGATTACACGGGTGGTTCAAAACCAGTCGTATCAGCGTTCACGCTGGAGTTTAAGCTTCTTCTGCTCCAAGGCTCCTAGGCTCTCTTTGGCTCTCTTCTGGGTGAATGCCTGGAGCCCCTCCTTGTACTGCTTGAAACGCTGTTGCAGTGACACACCCCCAATGATAGGGGTCTCGGGGAGTAGCAGGGCTCCTTCTTGGACTGCGTAGGCCATGAACGCTTTGTCCTGGAGGAGAAAAGGGGGGATTGCGTACCGTCCCTTGCCAATATATGGAGCCTCGGGTGCACAGATATCTACGGAGACCAAGCGGTGGTCAGTTGTGACAGCTACGTCTCTAATGTCCCAGTTCCTACAAGTTTTAAACAGGGATGGGGAGATGAGAATGCGGTCTATGCGTGAGTGCGATCTCAAGGGATGCGTGTACGTGTAGGCTTTGAGATCAGGGTTCATAGCACGCCAGCCGTCTTTTAGTTCAAGGAGTCTTTTGAAGCGAGCAAGCGCTTCGGGAGCACCACCGTCATCAGATCGGTGGGGCAGGCGGTCGATAGGATCGTTAACGACATTTAGGTCGCCTCCAACGCCGTCAGGCACGGGAACATCCTCTGTTAGCCAGATATGGGATACGCAGGCGGGGGTAAATACGCTCTAACTCCTCAACCTGTGCATCATCCAGGTGGGTCTCCGAAATCACAGTATGGCCAAGCTTTTCATCAAATAGCATTCGATTTATTTCGTGCCAACGGTTATTCTCGTGGCCGAAGTTAACCCCATTGCGGCCATTCATGTTAAGGGCGGCGAAGGTGACCTGGGCCTTCGTGTTGCGAGAGATCTTGGGGTTGTTATGTTGCTGCCTCTCCCTCTTGGCATTGAGGAAGGCAGGGGCAGATTCCTCATCTGCGGGGATTCGGCTAGGCGGGGGCGTCTCCCAGCACCATGCGCTGGAGGCTGGTGGTTTGTATTCGACGTGTTGTTGCATGCAGGCGGCGCGTTGTGGCCCTGGTTGGGCACGTATGTCATGCTGTGGGGGATGGGCTGCGTATTAGGGCCCTGTTGGGGCAGGTTCGATATGTTGTTACACATGTTTGACGTGCTGGCACTTGTGGGGTGCCGGCTGGTTGTATTGCGCGCGGAGCGGGGCGCAACTTGGGCCCACATAGCAGGCGGGGTCCTTGCAGTAGGAGGGGGGATGTGTTCGCGGAGGCACTGAGAGCGCCGTGAACCGTCATTCAAAACTTGAAACATGGGGGTTCCATCACCAATCTCTCTCGCTCCTTCATCGGGGGCGCGGCTGATGGAGATGCTGCGGTCCCCTCCAGAGCCAGAGAGGCACGAGATTTCCATTATACCGTCGTTGACTTCCGTGGGGGGGGGGGGGGGGTGTTGATCAGGATGAGCTGGTTGTTGACGCAACTGGGCCTACAGCTGTAGCCTGGCAGCGGACAGTCTTACCCAGACTATGGCTTAATGCCTACTGCGGGGAACTATGTTGGAGGGTTAATAACACAGGGGAGGGGGAGGGCATACCCGCCGCACGTTCATCCTTCAACTTACTAAAGCCTCTCGGCATGGCACGTTCTGGTCTCAAGTGGACCGCCGTTTTGGTGTCTTCATCTTGAGAGGACACCTGCTCACCTTGTTGGGCTTTCCTACCAACTGCCGGGGCTGGTCAATAGTATATGTGGGCCTACAAGGTTTCGGTGCGTCGCAATAGAGCCTTAACAACGCACCTCTCACCTTCTATCGGCATGTGTTTATGGGAACACAACACCAAACTTGTTAGCTCCGTTCCAGCTAGCAAGCGGTGATAGCAAGGGGGTGAGCTTGAGGTGTAACGGGGAGGGAAGGAAGGGCACGAGAGCCAGGGGCCCTGGGGGATGGGGAAGTTTCAATAAGTCATGTCTCGGAATGAGGGAACTTAGTCACTCGAGGTTCCTCTAAGAATAGATTTGTATTTCTCCTACAGCGTGGATACAAGGTACAGAAGCTCGTAAGGGGTCGTAAGGAGGACGGAGAGTTTGCGGACACGGAGAGAAAATAGAAGGGAACGGGGACTATGTAGTGAGAGAGATGGACAGGCACCTAGTTGGTACGGCCACCGCCGTTGTTATTCCAGCTCCGGTTCTGCCCGTAGCCATTGTTGCGGGGGGCTTTGGCAGGGCGTGGGCCTCAGCTGTCGACGGCGGAGGAGGGGCCCAATGTGGAGGTGGAGGGTTTGGTGTACCACCCCGGGAGCTGCAGGAGGGGGCAGAGGCCGACAACGTGCCCGACAGATTTGCATCCGGAGCAGAAGTGTGGGGGAGAGATAGCCTTGCCATACCAGTGCATGGTAGAGTCATACTTGAGCGCGGTCAGCACGGAGACCCACGCCCGATTGTTCGCGACGTCGTGGGAAGGTGGGGTGGCTGTGACGTTCCAGGCAATGTGCGAGCGGCCGCCACCGGAGTTCTGGAGCGTGACGGGCGAGACGCGAACAGTGGCGGCAAAGTGCGCCATAGGATCAACGCCGGCGGGGTAGCTGTCGTGGGATGTGGCAAGGAGGGCCTGGGTGGAGTGATCCTCGAGGATGGTGGATACGATGACATCTGCTACCTCGACACCTTCTATCAGCACCGAAGGAGAATCCGTCGAGTGTGAAGAGGAAGGGCGACGAGGGGGAGTCGTACGGGATGGTGAAGAACGTGGTCCCGCCGACCAGATTCCAAGCAGGGCGGGAGAGGAGGAGCTGGGTGTCGGCATCGGATACCCCACGAACGAGGTACACGCACCCGCAGCAGCGGGCGGGGGCACAGCGAGCGGGTATGCATATACAGCGGGCGGGTGAGCGGTGTGCACCAGCACGGCCAGAGGTGGTGCAACGGGCTGCTGCACAGTGAGCGGTTGCGGGCCCGTAGGAAGGACGGGGAGAGGGGCAAAACTGCCTGTGGAGGGGGTGCTGTAGCAGCGGCGGTGGTGGGTTTGGGGATGAACATCCCCCTGGGGAGGGGAAGGAAGGGGGAGGGTGTATCGGAGGCGCCGGTGGCAGTGCGACGTGCCGCTTGCCCACGGGTTGTCATGCCAGTTGCAGGGGCGGCAGCCACAGCTGCGAACGAGGGGATGATGGTGGTGGTGCTCGTGGCGGAGGGCGAGACGTGGTTAGAGGGGGGGCAGTGGCGGGGGTAGTGGCGAGCACCGAGGGCGGGGGGCAGTCGTAAGCGTGGGGGATGCGGGGGCGACACCCGAGGGGGTCGTCGCCACGGTAGTGGCCGTGGAGGTCGCGACAATTGGGATACCTTCTGGTATGTTAGTGGGGTCGCGAATGGACTGGGGAGTCGCGTACCAGAAATAGTGTTTGCGGGCTGCTGCACCTGCTCTGCGGTAGCGGCACCGACAGTGCCTGCGACGGGCGCACCCGTCGTAACGGACAGGGCGGGGGTGCTCGAGTTTTCTTCAGCGGCGGCGGAGGAGGGGATGGGCGCGGCGGCAATGTCAGGGATGGGGGCAAGGAAGGGGGATCCAGAGTCAATCTCGCACTTGGACGCAAGCTCCCAGTCGTGGATGATTCCAGTGGGCTTGACAGCGGGGAGCGCGACCTCGTCGTCGGCGTCATCGTAGAAGACGATGTCGGCAGCGTCGCGGAGAGAGCCGTCTGCGTTCTGGGCGCAGCCGAGCGTGGAGGTGGAAAATCCAGCACTGCTTGTTGTGCCAGGTGGGGTAGGGGGGCGGAGGTGCGCGAGGCGGCGGGCGAGCAGCTTCATGGGGTCGTCGACGGGGGCGGCGGGCTCCGAGGAGCTGATATCACCGCCGTTGGAGTCCACGAGGGAGTCAGCGGGGAGACCGAGGAGGTCGAGAGTCGCACGTTCCTCCACAGTGACGGAGAGGTCGGGCATCACGCGCTCTTCTACCATGTTCATCTCGTCGTGGTCAGCAGGGGTTGCACCCTCTTCCACCGTGTTCATCTCGACGAGGTCGGAGAGGGGCACGAAAGTGTTGGAGGAGACGGTGAAGGCGGAGGACGAGGGGTGGGAGGCGGGGGCCTTGCCCTTGACTTTAGAGCCGGCTGCGACTGGTTAGGGGCAATAAAATTCCAGAGAGAGCGATGCACTGTACGAATTGACAGGATTTTTCCCAAAGTGAAACGCCTGGATCACAGACTTTGATTTCGTCATGGTGGAGGGCGCGGGACGGTCAGGGTACCCCGAGACAGTGATCTCGGACAGGGTTGCAGAGGTGGGGAGTGGGGGCACGGGCTGGGCGGGAGCAGGGGGATTGCTAACGCTCTTTGAGCGGGTTTGGACTTGGGATCTCGGGGGCATCAAGCGGAAAGTTCTCGGGGTGGCCAGAGTGGTGAGGAATGCGTGATGGATAGTTTCATGATTTAAACGTCGTCCAGTGCAAGCTCAAAGGCGAGGAGGGACAAAGAGTAAAACCTCCGCACGGCGGCCAGCACCGTGCGGAGAGAAAGAAGGAGAGCGCGAGGCTCTTGGTGTTTGCCACGTGGTCTTTGTGTACTCTATCGGCATCTACGGCTGGTGGGTATTTTGGTTGCTTATGACGTCAATGGGTCTGCGAACTTGAGGTCGAGACCGATGACATCATTTCCATGGGCAGCGAAAGCCTGGAAAAGTTCAGAAGCGGGGAAGGACAAAGAGGAGGCAGCTGCAAAGTGCCATCGAGGAATGCAGGACTGGGCCGAGGACCTTAAACGAGGCGCGCAAGAACCGTGCCTGACGATCACATCAAAGATCTAAACGGGGTTCCGTTTATTTATAGTTCATGACTCTTTTCAGACAAAGATTTTTGTTCAGACAAAGAGAGAGGGGTCGTTGTGCTACGGACCGATGCGGGGAGGGGGGGAGTGGCGAGAGGAAATTTACGGACGATGGGGGAGTGGGGAGTGCTCCTCGACTGTGCGATGCGAGGCCTACGCAGGGGGACGGGGTGGCGGGAAGGGGTGCGGTTCCCGGTGCGGGATGGACAGTCCGAGGTGGACTGCTCGAGATGAGCGGCGGGGGTTCTATGACCGCGCGAGGGATGCGATAAGGGGGCGGTCGGCAGTCTCGACAACACACTTAAAGCCCCAGGGTGACCTGGTGCCTCTGCACGTTGGTCCTTGCCACAGCGGAGCCATGGGAAAACCGCCCACATTGTGGTAACAGATCCGGGGGTTTTCATTCTATTATATGGGTGTTCTAATATGGGCTGCCGGCGGGCGCAATGGGTTCCAGGTCTTTCACCTTGGTGTGGGCGCAGGCAGCCTCGCTGCCTGTCGCACCCCTGGTGTTGGTGGGGTCAGGTGGTGCCCAAGAGGGGCCCAGAGGGCTCCCTTGCTGCTTGGTGAGCAGCAGGGGAGACTCCTTGACTCAGCCACCATCAAGATGATGGTGGTATGAGATCAAGAAGCCCCCTGGCAGGGAACAGTTTGCGAACACAACTTCC
Source organism: Mycena latifolia (assembly GCA_029289555.1). Classification (NCBI taxonomy): domain Eukaryota; kingdom Fungi; phylum Basidiomycota; class Agaricomycetes; order Agaricales; family Mycenaceae; genus Mycena; species Mycena latifolia. Next base: position 47,227 of record JARJLE010000256.1, on the reverse strand, counting down.
ATGCTGGAAGGCCTCAAGAATGAGTTCACGAACCATACTATTGGTACTTTGCCAGAGTTGGTTGAAGCAGTAGCAAGTGCTGGGCATAGAAAGCCATATGTGATGATTGTGACACGTTCATGAGGACCAAATAATACCAAAGTGGAAGCATATTGGTGATCAGAGTAGCCTTGAGCCAAAGTGGAAGAGCCTCATGTTCATGAAATGGCCAAATGGACTATTTACCACTCTTACGAGAGCAGGGCAGACACACAATGGTAGATTATCAACCATGCCAGTGTGGGATGTGTATGCCAAGGTGGCAGGCGAGGTTGTGAAACCCTTTGGTGTTACAGTCAACAACAACTCTGTCCAACGAGACCTCCACTGTGTCGTCTTCCCTCAGAGCGTGCTGCCTCATGTTTTGCACAGCAACATTGTGCGTCACCCCATCATCGAATAGAACAACATACACACCGTTTGAGACCCAACTAGTGATCCACCTGGGGTAGTAGCACCCATTGTCAATAAAGCGTACACTTTTGTGGCATCTGGGTTCTGCATGCAAGCAGCCATAAACCCCGCAGACGAACAGCCTGGGCCTGGGACACAACATGGACCTGTATTCCCTTTGCACCCCTTTAATTTGTTGTATACTACCATAGACAACACCTACCTCCATTTTCTGGCACCACCTCATCGTCTCTCTTGATAACTTCCTTCTTGTCAAAGAGGTACAGATCACGAGTGTCTCTGCCTTGGGTCCTGGCAACTTTCCAGAAGCTGTCAACTGCACTGGGGTGCAGGAAGGCTCCTATCTTGAGCCAAGAATGCTCCCAGCTATGCAATCCAGTTAATACATTTCCCTGGCCAGTCATATCCTCACTTTTCGCCTTCCCCCTCTTTCCACTGACATCATATGAGATCAGACACAAAAATAAAAGGTATGTCGTGACAGCTCACATTGATGAGGTACTCCTGTGATATCATCCATCAGCTTGCATTCTCGCTGTCCAAGCTTGGCTACTTACCCAGACCCGACGATCCCTGTGGCTATCAGCCATATGAGAAATTCGCACTTGTACAATCTTGGCAGAACTTGGCATAAACTTGCCATACTCCCAGTTCTTTGGAACAGATTCTCCACAGTCATCATCCGCCCAGAGAGGTGCCCCACATGAGGCCGGCTTGGCTAGGAGCAGTCCACTGTTTGGAGCCTTTTTCTCAGTTCACATCGCTGGCATAGTAGCAGGGGCCCTGAGAAATCACTGGATGTGTTTGAGAGTAACTGGGGACACAGCCACCACCAGTGAGTGTCACCATCACAGTTGTGACTTTCAATTTTTCTCTTTGCACCAGTGATCATTTCAGCTAAAGTGAACTTGCTACGGCCTAGCAGCCCATGCGAGATGCAACTTAGTGGGATTGTTGCCCCTGCAGTGGCAGCCGTCCTGATGAAGGCCAAAAGGGACTTCCTTTTCAGTTAAAATTCCGTGGACAGACTAGGCGCCCCCACAATAGATTTGGACATGTTGGATATAGATACGTACATAGCCATTGATATTCTCCCATGGGTGTAAATTGGCACGGTCTACTTACCTTGTGTAACCCGCTCTCCACGGAGGGGGATTCACACCCAGAATCTACCTCTCAGCATTCATCTGTGGTGATTTATTATTATTAGAAATAAATTCTAGTCAGCCACTGTGCTACTCCCTCCCATGGCCCTCCTCTTCTGTGCCTTCTGCTGACACCTCCTGGCAGTTTTTTGTTTCACTGCTTCACTCCTCTGAACTTTGTCAATCACGCGGCCATCACCCTTGTTAGAAACAACCAAGTTATCCACTCCAATGCTAGGCTCGGGCTTGACAGGTGGACAGCATTTCAAGCATGGACACCCAGAACAGAGGTCGGCAAAAAATGACTTGCCCAGAGCCTCTCCATAGTTAGCAGTGATCTCCTCATCAATTGGGATATCTCTCAGTGCCTGGATCGTTATCGAATGCCATGACTTCCTCTCAAGCCCCCCATGCTTGAATATGGAGAGTGCATGAAACTGCATGAAGTGTCAGTTTTCTTGCAACATAGAAATGTGATACGCTCCCCACCATTGCATTTGTGTCGCAGCTATGGTTAATAAGTCTGATGGGGCCATATAGAATATGCACAGAGTGGCCACCATAACCTGCCATTTGTGACAGATGTGTGTGGTCGGCATTCTTCTTGTTGTCTTTGGAGAGCACCCCAGACAGCTCCCACACAAAAGCACCTGCCGGAATCTTCGCTCATGCAAAAATGGCAAATTGAACCTTGTGATCAGGGCCCAATGGACAGACTCAGAGGCGGACGGTGGACCATGGAGCCAGTAGTATCGCATAAGCTTTGATAAACCTAGACAAAAGGGTTCAGGCATGGCCCTGCGTTATTGCCATAAACCAGACCAGCTAATGGCTCTTTTAAACTCGTTCTCAGGTGCCACATCAATTATCCAGGGTTCCAGCCCTTTAACAAAGGCAACTGCCTTGGCTGTGAACTGAGACAGTTCTTCGCAGTGAAACCACTCCGATCGGGCAGCCTCGAAGTGCTTCATGAATACGGAGGCTTGTTGCATGGTGAGGGATGGTGCTTGGGGGTCATGGTGAATATATAATGTGCTTGCTGGGGCGGCCAATGGTTATGTTGTTGAAACAAGGTATGCACCATGAGGTCATCGTATTTCACAGCACTTTGGGCCAACATGGGACGTTGGGAATCAAGATGGTATGCCCAGCCCTGTTGCAATGGCGTCCTAATTCCAGCTCCGAGTGCATCCAGGGAGGGCAGCTGTGGGTCCATGAAAGTTGATTGGTAGGGGTGGCCTTAGGTAATCCCGATGCGGTCATGCGATAAAATAATCAAGGCTCAAAACGAAAATGTATACAGCATGCAATTACAGTAGGAAAGCACCTTGTCAGCTTCAGTGCTGACACGTTGAGCGCGAGGAACTCATTATTATTATGCAGGGTCCAACTCCCACTCCAGTCAGTCGAGCCATACTAGATCGTGTACTGTCGTGATAAGTGAACCCGCCTGAACTCCAGCTGGCCAATGAGCAACAGCGGATATGCCACTTTATTCGCGTGCCTGCTCCAATCGAAATCCACCAGCAGGAGACGATCCCTACGTTGATCATACAACACGCCCAAGAAATGTTCCACCGGGCTCTTGAACTGTACCAGCCGGATGACTTCATTGTCGTAGTGCATGGCACTCCTGGTCACAATACTGGCGGCACATGCGAGGTCGTCAGAGCTGAGATTGAGCTCCTCACCATGGCTGCCAGGAATGTTCCGAAACAGGGGTGAAAAATGCAGACAGGGGGCCCAGTCAAGCTCAGCGGTCTGCTGTTGTAGACGGCTCAAAAGGTGCTGATGACAACGACGATATGGGATATCCTGCTGAGTGATCTCAAGACAGTCATGGGGTGAGGGGAATCTGGCTGCTGAAGAGAATAGTATACAGCAGCCTGATGAGGTCACAGCTTTGGCTGTGCTTGGCCGCCACATGCGACATTTGTCGTTTGTTTGGCCTCAGTTTTGCCAGCTCATCCCATCCCCTCGTCATCCCCACCGAGATACCACTATGGGCAGTGCCGCCATGCGGTCGTGACCTGAGCTAACGCTCTAATATGCCAACATCCGGTCATCAATGGTGTGGGGGCTGGCAGCAGGGAGACAGACGCCAGTGACATCCATTCAGAATACCTTTCTTCGGCAAGCGGTGGGGCATGGGGGGAACTGTAGCAGACAGCAGGTGTGTGTTTGGCGTCCCCACTTATACATTGCATGCTGACAGGATGGTTCTCTCACCAGGGCCGAGCTCGGCGCCCTTTTTTTCTTCTTTTCTTCTTTTTTTTTTTTTTTTGTTTGTTTTGTTTGTCAGGCGGTGTGGCCCGCTGATTCGTGAGCGAATCATTGTTGGCGGCTGGCGGGGCCATTCCTCGCTTGCTCCTGTGCACGTTGTCGAGATGGTGTCTGCGGGGTGTCATACCCAAGTGTGGCTCGCGTAGAGTAGCACTTCTGGTTCTGTGTCAGCTTTTTAAGTTCCTACGTGGGCGCGCATAGGCCGCCCAAGGGGTCGGTGTTCATCGTCGCTTTGACTTGCTGTGGGGAGGGATGGCCTCGGTACGTGCGGGCTGTGCGATGCTGGGTGAGAGCAGTGCAGCGCATCTCAGGCGCCTTCATCTGTGTTGTACGCTTGTCACAGTCAATGACTTCGCATCCCACTCTGTGACAAGAGGGGATTGGGTAGTGCGAGGGATGTGTCACTGAAGGTAATTGAATAAAAGATATCAACTACAAAGATTTTATGTAGTAAGAAAGATTAAACTGGAGTATCGTTGTCCAAGTTCTTTCTTAGTGGTTCGTATTTTTCAAAGTGTTAAACTACTAGATATGTAACCGAATGTATAAGCTCCGGAATTTATGTAAGGGTTTCGGCGGCTGTAGTTCTGTCGGAGAACGTTCGGTTAGTGTGGCAGTTAGTGTCTGCAGTCAGTATCGGCTTTACGGCTGCAGAGGAATTTACGGTAACTATGCTCACCTGATGTGGCGATAGTTCGGGCGGTGTAACGCTAAAATAAAGTTACCCAAGAAAATCAGACTGCACGAGTTGGGGCGGAAAATGTCGGATCGTGGGAAATAGGATCAAATAATCGGATCACACTGATCATCAAGGTAGAGTCAAAATGAGTCATATTGAGTCAGTGCGAGAAAGTGATGGGCAATCGAACTGAGTCAGAATGAGTCATAATGAGTCACAGAGAATAGTATATAAGAACCAGCTGGACTTCTGTAGTTGGCTTTTTAGCACCCCAGTTTGTACTTAGTTATCAGAATAAACTTTATTTGTTTATTCATCCGCTTACTTCAGCTGATTAGTCAGCTGAAGCGAATCTATAAGCTACCGCATTTAACTGCAGCTAGTAATACTACGCCTGCATTCCGACTTGCCGCTTCCGTATCGAACACCTAAATCAGTTTTAGTGTTCGCACGTTGCTTGGCTTCTGACAGACTTACCGAAACAGATAACTACCGCCGAATCCTTAGAAAGGAAATTTCCATTTGGGGATTCTCGACTAATAGGGTTACCTTGATTAACATTATATCCAGGTGCTCTATAGGGAAATAAAATTTCCACTTGACAGCGGTTCTTCAGTATTATCGGAGGTGCTTAAGTAAGCAGTCGGCTGTGTTTCAGTTTATACGGCAGTAATTCGACGAGTTCAGTTGTGTTACTGTTAGATTGATGATGGAAGATGACCAATCTATCAACTGAGGTTGCACTTAGGAGGCTGTGACAAAATATAATGTCGTTGGCAGTAAAATGCAAGGGAAAAAGGTGTCTGATTCAGTTGGAAACTCGGTCCTTATATACTCTTCCTACTTTCCTAATTAGGCCTCCTTGACTCATGCTTCTTTTGCCAGTCATGGTTCTGACTCCTCCGGACTGCCTTCATGATTCCATTCCTTGCTTTTTGATGACTCCTCATATGACTGATTATGATTTCTCCTGATTCGGGTTCTTGAGTCGCCTTTTGATTGACACTTTGATCTGACTGATGTCACGCGATATTTGATGAGGTAATCCCCGGAACTTCCCGTTCTTAATAGCGGGTGGCTTTTTCATGTTCTGACTCTCGCTTTTGTGAGAGTCTGACAAAGACTAAAGAATACATGTCGAATAACTACTCTACTTATACTGTTCCGAAGAGCGTGAGAGACATGTATGTAAATATATAACACAATGAGGTTTCCGAACGATATGTGATCGGAGACGTCAAACGTCAAAGGGAAATTAAAAGGAAGGCCTATTGTATCCTGTAACCATGTGTTCTTACCAAGAACCATTAAATACACGTGAGGACGCGCGTTGCTGCTATCTTTAGCCAGCGTTCTCGTAATCCTCAAGAGTCATGCCCTCATCTAAGGGTGCTCGAATAATCTTATCGTTAGACACTGGGGTCACACTGTGATCATATGACTTGTGATCACGTAACATTGTCCTGAGATTTGGCTTAAATCGTGACAACGCTTCGGTGTTTGGCGCCCCGCAAATCTGATACGCATCCTGCATGCAGGCGCATCACAGCAGCTGCAGATGATTCTACCGCCTGCAGCTGCCGGTCATTACTATTGATCACCCACCTTTGCAAAATTATTTTGATGGGGGTCGTTCTCAACCATGTGGACTCAGCTTCCTCTGAAACTTTGTCAGAGCTCAAGCTATGTCTGAATAATGTCCTCAAATATTTTCAGCTTGTATCAGAACATGCAGATGGAGGTATACACATGCCGATGACAGGTCCGTTTTTTGATACTTTTCACGTAGCTCTGCAAAAAATGTCACAGCTGTCACCCCTCGGCCTGTCAAGCTGACGTTCCAGCAAAGCATGCGGCCGCACACGCGCGCACCCACTGTGAGGGTGCTACACACCCTACATGTGTCACGACAGACTTACCGGCACCATGCGACTTCAGGACAAAGGAATATCCAGATTGGGCTTCCTCCTTGCCAGAAATGGACAACGTCCGACCAGGCCATTCGACCTTTCAACTATCCTTAGGGCACCGCGCGACTGTTCACTGGGGCCGAACAACCATCCTCTCAGGCCATACGTCCTGACAAAAGCATCATGACACCATGGGAGACTTGTTCCAACGGGATCGCAACACTCACCAGACGTCCACAAGGGACGCTCTCTGCAGAGTCCTTTTCCTGCAGACACACCGACCAGGAGAGCATTGAATCCATGTCCAGGATGGCTCTCCCGGTTGCCCACGCTTCCCACGCCTCTAGGAACCCCCATGAACTCGCTGAAAGGCGGTTTGTCCCAGAAGGCCGTTCACCAATTCACCTTCCGTTACCCACCTGAAACCATTGGACCTCGTTTCAGCCCCTCCTCGTCACATAACACACGACCCAAAGGAGGTAGGGGGAAAGGTATAAAAGGGAGACGGGAACGGACCTAGTAGAGTACACCCACCAGGTTAACCACACACAGAGATTCCCCACCCACTTATCACTCATTTCTGAGCCCCATCATGGCTTCGATTGAGCACACCCGTTGACGACGAGTGTGGCCGTCTCTCATTCAAGGTCACCATCAGCTCCCAACATTCATTACACCATGCATCATGCCAGCCACCATATCAATTGAGCACCCTCATTTATGACGAGTGTGGCTACCACCTCATTTTACATGGCCACCATCCACACTCTTTCAAGCCTATCATTGCACCCAGCTATTGCACCGGACCGTTCTGCGCTGTTGTCACAGTTGCCGTTGTTCTCCAGTATCACTCGAACTCATCTCACCATTTGTGAATTGGACCGATGTTTTGGCACCACCACCACCACCACTTCACCCACTTGACATTCTCATCACTATACAAATCAGTCATCAGCTGTGTCCCCGGAAGGAGCAGCTGTGGCACAACCTTACATATGAGTTGTCGACACCTGGACATCGGTTCCCCCGCACTGTTCCACAGTGTACCTTAGTCCACACCCAATAACAACGACTCACTTGCTTCACAGCACTTTACTTCTAACCCCTTTGCAGCTTAAGACCATAAGCTTGCGCTTTATACCCTTCTCAAAGTGACCCTATCCTCCTTCGCGAGCTCACGCTCTGTTAAAAGTTGATAGCTAGCCTTGGACCCATTGGCAAATTGTCGTCCCAGCCAAACATTTTATGCCTCGACACATTATCGTCCCCACCAAACAAACCCAAGGAACGGCGTCGAAGCCTTCCGCAGGAGATCGCACTTGCGTAATCCACACAACCTCCCGCTCGATCATTAGGGGGAAAAGCGAGAGAGGAAGCAAAGCAGAGACTTCATACTGAAGAGCACCAGTACTCCAACCAGATAAAGGAAGGTTACAGGCCCTCGACCGGTTTATTCACACACACACTCTCTCTCTACGACCATCGTCCCGTTGGGACGACCACCCTCATTTATCACCACAACCCAAAGGGCGATCCAATAAACCTTGCAATCCCCTAAAAATCATACTCAGAATCCCCTAGAGGACAAATAAGCTGTTGCCAGTGTAAACCAATTCACACACACCAGCACTGCAGTCCCAATCACACTGCGATAACATTACAGTGCTACGAAGTAGACAGCATAGATAGTATAGAAAACCATGTATCATAACATAGGAAGGTGTCGCGGGAAATCGGTCGAAAAGAACGTAAGTGGGCATCGTGGGCGGCGGAGGTGTCGCGATAGTGTAAGTGAGTCTCGTGGAGTTGTCGCGTACTAAAGAGCATGGAGAAATTAAGAGTTGAATTGCGGGCGATTATATTCCATTCCCGATGGGGGCAAGTAAGCGTAGAATTGAGGTGTGAATGGCAGGGGGTGGTCAATGGGGTGGTCATAGGTCACATCGGGCTGGGGCGGCATCCATGAGTCGTGGAATCTATGCACAGCATCAGGAGGAGTAGGAGGAGGGGGCAGGGAAGGGGACAGGTAAACGTAGGATGGGCATGGAGATCCAGAACTGCTGGCGATGTTCTCCATGCTGGTGAGCACATCATCCATTGGTGCATACTGCTCAGTGTCTTCGACGGACGAGTCGGAGACTGACACACCTACAGCGCGACAACGACGCCCCTCACGCCACAGGTCGGCATAGCGCTTATCGCACTTGAGGTGCTCGTTCTGCACCTCATCAAAATGGTCCAGGATGCACACAATGAGAATCTCCCATGTCCCAATCTCATCCAGCTCAAGTGACCAAGCAAGATCCTTGAGTTGGGGAGCCTTCAATGTCTTGATCTTGCCACTAAACTCCATACCGTGTCTGCCCAACTCACTGTGACGCTTGATGATCTCCGCATCGGCCAGGAGGCGTTGTGAACGGTTTTCATCTTCCTTCGCCTTCTTCTCCTGCTGCGCTGTTCGCTTCTCATCCACGAGTGCTCTCCCCTCCGCCGAGGTGAGCATCCAAGCTGTTGTGGACAGTATGTGTTCGTTGCCAGCGCGCTTCTTTCCTTTCGCATTGAGCTGTGTCTGGAGTGTTTGTATGTGCAAGCTGGCAAGAACAGCATGGGCTGATGCAGCGACGGCCCGCGCCTTGGCCACATCATGCTCAGCAACAAGCTTGAGTGCAAGCACTTTGTAGTACTCGACCAGTGCTGGGCCTTCGAGGTCGGTGGGAGGCTGCTCGACGTCGATAAGGGGGCTGTCAGATGCAGAGGTAGACGGGGACGGGGACAGGGACAACGACCGTGATGGTGTCACACATTAAAAATGGTGACTATAAATCTTAGAGGTAGGACTTCTAGGAGCCTAGGAAAAATACAGGAAAGATAGGAGTCATATTGAGGATAGCAGTAAGTCAGTGTGATGGAGTAGGATTGGTAATGCTCATTAAGCATCAGAGTCATAAAATGTCACTCGGACTTGCAGATTGTAGGTATGACAAGGCACAGTGAGTCACAAAAGAATGACTTGGGCATCAGGAAAAACATATAAATTACCAGCAAAGTTAGTAGCTAAGTAGTCCTCTCCTGTACTCAACAACATATATTAATATACGCAGACTTATTATTAGACTCTTGCAGCTGTTAAGCCTTTGGCAGGAACTGATTCCCATGGCACGGCTTGAATCTAATCAAGAAAGATTTTTCAGAACCAAATTGCCCGGTCCATCCGCTACTAGATTACTCGGGAATTAATTTAGTGCGAGTCTAACATTGCAAGACAATTTGAATTGAGCCAATCGTAAGCAAGCAACCGCAAGTCCAAGCAAGCACACGCACCAAGAGACAAGATTAGAAGAGCCATCAATTGAGCATGTCAAATCGCTCGTGCTAATTAAGAGCTTCCCACGCATCTAAGAAAAGATACCAGAGCCACCGATCCGATCCGTTCCATTCAAGCCAAGTAAGAACCCTTTTTGAGCAATCAGGTCATAGCCACCCCTCCATAACTACATAACAAATCCACCCTTCTTTCGTCTAACTTCTAGGTATCACGAAATACCCTCGACAACGGTGATGGAGAAGAGATGAGGGATTCAACAGACGAGTCTGTGGGGAAGCCGATTGGGAGATGGAGCTGTGTCAACGTCAAAATGCTAGGAGCGAAGTCGACAGCGGTGAAGATCTCCAGCGTGAGCCACGGGAAGAGGCCGCTCTTGTCGAGATTGATGCCCGACTTGAACCAGGCTTGCTTTATTGTCTCTGCCTTGAACGAGTTCTCCCGGACACCGAACCACTCCTTCACAATGTTGGACACGGGGATCATTTCGCCCGTCATGTGGAGGACCGCATCGCACCGCGCGCACCAGTGTGTTTTGGACGGTCCAAAAGCCCCAACATTGCACAGTTGTAGACGGTGTGTCTGGTGTGAGCCCATCACCCCGACCTTGATGTTGTTGGCGATAGCGAGGTCGATCACCTCGACCTGCTCGTGCGAAATATGACCGTCCAGCAGAAGGAAGATGGGGAATGTGGGGTCACTGTGAGCAATGGCCGCTGGAATAAACCCTCCCCCAAACCACTTCTTAAATGATGGGTCGTTCGTCCAACCAGTTTCCATCGTGCAAATTCTACAATAGCGTGTCAGAGGTTAGACCGTCTGAATTCAATGAAGACGCACACAATGTCGGGTCGCACATTGAACCATGCAGGACAGAACAAGGTACCTGCGAAGACAAATCCTGGGGGGATTGTGGTCGTCCCGTCGAGACAGACACACTCATAAATGGTGGTAAGCTCGAGCTCGTCACTTTTCAGCTTGTACCAAGCCTTGTCGGCGGACGAGAACAGGTATTGCTCTGGAGAGCCCTTGCGGCCTCCACCGCGCTGAATGCCAACTTCGTCCATATTGTAGATGTTGCGCGCCAGGATGTGTCGGCCATTGTTCGCAAACTCCTTCTCAAGTAAGTCGAAATGTGCCTTGACATTTGTGGGATTGAAGGCCTGAGCGCACTTTGGATCGAGCCCCGAGGGATGGCCAGTTGAGCAGTCGGGATGGTAGTGGAGGAAACGATCAAGCCAGTGCGAGCCGGGAATCTTGCCGCACAATTTATGGACCTTGGCGGCAATGGTCTTCCTAGACAAGGGAAGTCCTGAAAACCCGTAAAACTTCACCCAATCTGCCAGGACCCCCTCCATGTCCGGCATTAGAAGTTGGCGCTGACTCTGAGACTCAATTCGCAGCTGCACCGTGCCCTTGAGGCGTCGATGGATTGTGGCCTGCTTTTTCGGAATCTGCAGGGTTTCGGCAGCCTGGTGCGCGTTCTTGTACACTCCCGAGCAAATACCTGTCACTGCCTCCTGAGTCTTCTGCTCTGCCTTGCTCAGCTTGAGCCCAGCTTGCTTCATCGCTTGCCGCCCCATTTTCGCCATATTATGGTGGGTTCTTGAAATTATTGGGTATCATGAAAGAAGGGAGGGTATATGAGAGGCAGGTCGACGCCACTGACTTGACGGACGCACAAAGACGCAGCGCAAGGTGTCGACCATGCGCGACTTGAGCGCGTCGTGAGAGCAAAGAAGCGATGATGCCGAGCGGAGTTTGAATTTCACTTGGTGTTTGTCACGGGTTGAAAGCAACGGTCGGACACGAAATGGAAACCGGTTATTATTCAACAAAAAATACGGTCGGATAGAGGAGATCTCAAAGATGACCCTCCAATTTTCTGGGTCTTCAGACGTGGAGTATAGCGGGAGTATTAAATGGTGAATGTGTTTGTACCTGTTTTGGGCTCAATTTTGATAGGTTTCTATTTATTGCTGACGCTGTCCGGCCATAGACAAGAAAATAAAATTAGGTATACGGTTGTTTGGCATATAAAAAGTCAGATCTATTTTATCTAAGGGATTGAGCCAGAATTGAGGTCACTAGATTTATTTTTTGCAAAGGTGGGTGATTGATAGTATTGAACTCGCTGGACTGTAGCACCACTGTAGCCAGGAAGGCCGTGCTTTGTTGGTAGGCAATCATATTCGGGAGCTACGTAAATTCTACACCAAGCTGTTTGTGTTTGGCCCATCATGGTGCACACTGCATCTGCCTCTTCTGATATTGAGCAAATGCCGAAGGGTAAGCGTCCAACATCGATCTCGGGAGTGTCAGCAGCGAAACGCCTGAGGACGGTGTTAACGAGGGCCGAGGAGGCCAAAGAGAGAGAATGCAGCAGTAAATCAACATCCACGATTGGAGTCCAACCATCCAACGATAACTTCCAGAAGTGCGACCACCCCAAGTGAAATGCCAGGAGCATACTTGCAAGGCAACCAGAAACAAAGACCTCCCTCAATGCTTTGTGTGTCGCAGCGACAAGAAGGCCAAGGCCAGCGAGGAGTGTCGGTTCGCCGACAGGCAGCTCTTCAATGACAAGACAAAAGAGCCTGTCGGTATCAAGCAGGGGAAAGTCGCGGCTGACGCGTTGGGCTACCGTGATGAGTGGAATGTGCCGCTGGAGCGCTCTGAAATTGAGCGTACCAAGGTATGAAGTAGTACAGGATTGGGAATGTGCTCACTTGTCTTTACAGATTGCGGCTGCAACAGTGTTGCTGCCGCTACTTCTCGCTGAGTTGGATCAGATTGAGCGCGTCAAGCCAGTGCACAGGCCGACTGAGCTTGGGTTACGCACCACCTGTAGTGAGGGCTGATGCTGCCTTTTGTTTTCTCCGAAACCTAATCAGCAGCCAATAGATTCCTGCTCTACCACATTATTCTGGCTCTCATGGGTCTGCCTGCACTGCGGCCGCGAGATGTGCAGGGGCCTGCTACAACTCCATCTCGGCTGGTTCCCACGACTTGCGCTTTATGGTATACGAGCAGGGGGATATACATCTCAGTATGCTCAATTGTGGTGGAGGGGGCCAACATGAGGCGGGGAATTTTACCGCTATCACCCAGTTCTCTGCGGACGAGCTGTTGACCGCTACTGTTGAGATGGCAGAGGTTATGCAAAAGGCTTTGGTGGTGCCTGGGATCTCAGGTAAGCCTGTTTGCAGAGTTCATTTGTCTCTGTCTAATAACAATGCACAGTGTCGGACCCTCAATTAGTTGCACCCTTTCCTGCGGATAGCATCCCCTACTGGGAGATCCAGTGTTTCGTGTTGGCAGAGCTGAGCAACCAGCTGTTTCGGGCCACCTGGGCGAGGGGGGAACCCTTGGTGATAAGCCATGCGGACGATTCATTCCAAATAAAATGGGGGCCCCAGTATTTCAGAGAGAATCACGGGGACGACACGTGTCAGGTTCAGGACTGCCAGACTCAAGAGATGACTGAGACGAACATACACGCCTTTTTCCAGCGATTCGAGAGAAAGGCCAAGAAGCAGGAGGCATGCCTCAAGCTTAAGGTAATGTGCATGCTTTTTGCCAACATGGGGCAATCTCTTGACACCCATGAATAGGATTGGCCTCCCCAGACAGAGTTTGAAAAGGAATTCCCTGTCCTCTATGACAATTATTTCCAGACCTCAGCCCCTTTGCAGGGCTACGTGAGACGGGATGGGGTGCATAATATTCCATCCCACTTTCCAGTAAAGATGGTCCCCCCTGATTTGGGTGAGTCTGAATCTGCATCTGGATATATTGCTAGATTATCCCCCACACAGGCCCCAAAATGTACATTGTGTACGCAAACCGGCTTGGTACAGGCGCGGGGAGCGAATGATCTACTCGGCTCCATATGGACCTGGCGGATGCGCTGAACCTGATGATGTTTGCCTCAAGCAGGTCGAAATCCAAGCCGCCAAGGGGGGCCGCTGACGAGCGGAAAATTAGTTTCCCTTGAGGTCTTTAGAAATGACTTTATTCGAAAGATTACTCAAGTGTTCATCTTCTAAAAGAAAATTTCCTTTCTTAGGTTTCTGCAGTGAATCTGAATAAAGGTTCCTAGTCAATTGTGCGTGTCACGGTCACGTGACTCTGATCAAGTTCGACGCGATGCGCGCGCAATTACTCGAACAGTAGGAACAGTAAAGAATATAACAGTTGTGAACTTATATAGGGAATAAAGATCCCTAGCTAAGCTTAATAACTGAAGGACACGCGTTAATATGCGTAACAAATTTATTTTTAGCTACACAGGAGTGGGGTGTTAAACTAGTATCGGGCGGTCCGAGCCCTCCTTATATATCCTCCACAGAATCCGGACCCGGGCCCAATATGACTCAGAATGAGTCGTCTTAACTCATTCTTGTCCGGCCCCGAGATGCTGGAGCCAGCAATGACTCATTCCCACGCTGAGTCATTTTTCCCACGGTCCCGAAATATTGCGAATTTATTCCTATAATGTTTTCCTAGCCTAACACTTTTTAGACAGTACACCGCTTGGGATATCTTCCAGGCTGAGGACAGCGACAAGATCCGCCGCTTTATTAAGGAGATCAGGCAGGACAAGAGGTGCGGGGAGCAGGCAGCGAAGCAGGACGGCCGCCCTGTGCAGGAGGAGGGTGCGACAATGGAAGATAGGGGGGGACCCGTTCCACATTGACCAGATGTATCTGGACGACACCCTTCGACAGCAGCTTTGGGAGAAGTACCATGTCGTGAGCTACCGTGTGTATCAGATGCCAGGAGAGGCCATATTGATCCCTGCAGGCTGCGCGCACCAGGTGAGTTTGTATTTATGTTGCTGACCGCTATGGTGAGGCCGAGTTTTACAAGGTCTGCAACCTGTCCAACTGCATCAAGGTTGTGATCAACTTTGTCTCTCTAGAGAGCATCCCATGATGCGAGACCCTGATGTCCTAGTTCCAGCAGTGCTGGCTCGGCCAGGGATCACAGGAGGATGTTGTGCAGCTGCATCCTATGCTGTGGTACACCTGGCAGTCTTGCTGTAGGCAAGAGAGGCAGGTGTTGAGTATTTTTTTTTTTGGAAATGAGATTTAAGTATATTATGACTACGAAAGTCTACTTTCTGTGAAGCAGGGCCATATCCGCAGTGTATGAATGTATGTATTAATAGCTGGGATACAGCGGTTCTTGCGCAATATATATATATATACAATATAAGCATATAAAAACCTGATGAGCCTAACCAAATCTGCAGTCAATCTCATTAGAAATATCCAGTCTGTTCATTTATCGTGATTGTTACTCCTAGAGAGCTGTATATTGACTAAATATCTCTTTTGGCAGGATCAAGAGCCCAACCTGTAATATTTAGCCTAAATGCCCTGGCTGTAGCCATAGCGTAGGATGTCTTCCTGCCCGGCTGTGGCCAGGGCCCTGGCTAGAGCTAGGCAAGAGGATAATAGTGAAACCGTGCAAATTAAAGCAAAATAGAATGCTGCTGCACAGAATTGAACCCACAACCTTTAGAAAACAATTGATATTTTGAAAGTTGTAATTATCATCTACACGAAGAGGGCTAGGATAGCCTAGGATATCTTCTCCTAGTTAGGGTAAGTTTACACTTACCCTAACTGGGACCTGTGACTCACAGCTAATAGACCTAGGGCAGGCAAGCTGCCCTAGGTCTATGATAATTGTTTGTCATGCTTATTATGTGTTTGAATGGGTTTCTAACCCTAACCAATCCTAACCAACCTAGCCATTAAAAGCTTATAAATCATCTCCCTAATTTTTTTTTTCAATATACCTGAATCCTAAGCCCTAACAAACCCTAACCACTAACACTAACTGCCTAACAGGCCCCTAAGGCAGGGCCAGAATATGTGTGATTCAGGCTAATTATGTGTAATAGGAACAGGGTATATCCCTTTTGAATTTAGTTACTATTACTTCCCTTTGGTGCAGTTGGTTGTGTTGCTACTGCTGTTATTGCCTAGAATAGTCTATTAGGTAATCATATTGCTTTTGGTTCAAACCCTCCTTCTGATGCTTTTATATTATTTTAGAGTGGCCTGGAGCTACCAGCCAGGGCCTGGGCAGGAAGACAATTTATGTTTAGGCTACAGCCATAGCTGAAGGCTTCCTGTTACAGCTAAGGGTGGGATCAAATCGCACAAGGGTGGCTGTGCTGGCATTGTCTCCTGCTCACCATGTCGCGCTCCTCGTCATTCAGCAACGAGCTGCCACTGCACATGGAAACACCAATGCCATCAGGACATCAACCCCGCACCAACCAAGCCCATCTGGCCACAAAACCAAAGGTAAGATCCCTGGCATTTTTTAGAGCTGCATCCGCTTATCACAGATCCCAGAATGGACAAAGCTGCGTTGTCCCGGAGGTTTCATCATGCTTGGAGGCAGACGCGGAGGTTGGTACCTTACAATCAGCTGCGGCAATCCGACAACACAAACAACAGATTTTCAATCTCGACGTCGAGTTAACCAACGAGGCTACTGCAAAATTGTCCAACTTTCTCAAAGCCGAGGACGTTGAGGTCGATCTGGACCTCAAGGACCACATGGAACGGGAGCATGCGAGTTGGGATGGGAAGACAGAGAAGCAATGGGTCAAGGGGGCAAATGGTGAGTCGCTGAACATTACAGGAAGCGCAGTAACCCACCAAGAATGAATAGCCCTACTAGACCGGAGGCAACGACGGATGGAAGATGTCATGATCCACCTTCAGTGGGTCTTTGGGGCATTTCTCTCTTTTTCGTCTTGGCCAAAACGTGATACTTGCAGAAACCGCCGGAAGTGGACGCAGGAAATGAAGGACACAGCCAAGGGCCAACACAAGAAGTTGGTTAAACGTGGGAAAATCCTCCATGATGCATACAAGGAAGTCGTAGAGACTAATGCTCATCTGGCTCGGTGCTGGATGTAGGATGCTGCTGGTCTGCCTTCTTGTTGCTCCATAGGATCTTTTTCTTTTTCTTGCAATGCACCATCTCTCTGGTGGAGGCGCCTGGGTTACCTCTACATGTTTTCCTTTTGCTCTCGCCTTAAATGTTTTGTCTATTGGTTGAGAAAGATTGAATTCTGGATGTTCGGTCTCATGGCTGTGACATGTCACTCCATATGTCACACTCAATGACTCCGCCCACAATGTCCTCTGAGGCCAAAGCCATCTTATTCAAGTGGACAGCTCACTCTGTGGCCCAAATCCACGAGTTCAAGACTCAGATGCAGACCCTCGAGAATAAAAAGGTGCAAGCTGAACAGGAAACAGCGACTGTGAGACTGCGGCTTGCCGAGGTGCAGCTTCGCAAGGTGGAACTCGAACGGCAAATCAAGGGTATTAATCAAGAAGTTCTGCAACTTAATATTGACTTGGAACGAATGCGGTTGACAACGGCTCTGAATGTCCAAACTGGAGGCCTCGCTCAAGAAGACCGACCTGTAGACGTTGGAGAGCGCGAAAGTGGAGCGCAGTGGCGAACTGGACTTTGGACGGGAACAAGAGAATGACGATAACACTGACGACTAGGGAGCAGGCGGATGTGATGAGATGGATAGATATGGGTCTGGAGAAGACTGCCCAGGACTATCGGACTGCGGCAGCGACCACGGAACCAGTGTCAGCCCCAATGGAGACTCTGGCGCACAGGGGTGCGGAACCCAGTCGGACGTGAGGTCGGGGCCACAGGCCACTTCCAACATCCATCACAGGCTGGGTTTCAGCGCACCCTCAGGATCGGAGCCCCCACCACATCATCAAACCAAAACCCCTCCACATACCTCTTTTGCAACATCCCCACCAAAGCCCGAACCCTTCAGCTCTTCGGCGACTCCCTGGGCATTGGCCAAGCACGGTGTGGCTCCCTCAACCCACAACGTCACCCCAAATGTCTTGCACACTGAGAACAGGAAACCTTTCGGCAACACCCATGAGCAGAGCCCAACAAAGTGGTCAGCTGGCCTTAGCACCCCATCCACAATGCAGTGGGCATCGTCCCAGAGCAATGGGAAGCATAGTGCAATCGAGAGTGGATTAGTAAGAGTGTGGGCACGAGGGGGGTGGCGACCGACCAAGGGGGCCCATTGAGCAGGGCGCATTTCCGAGCCGGCAACACAATCCCTGCCCAGTGTCGGAGACCAGCGAGTCCATGCTGGCCAATCACATACGAAGCCATGTTTGTGTTGTACCTGAATGCTAACGGCCAACAGTGATGGGTCCTCAACGCCGCTTTAGGTATGGCATGGAGTCCAGCAATTCAGGTGAGGGGAATGTGAGGAAGAGGAAGGTCAGCGCCTTGGGACCAGGGGTCGAGGATGGGGCGAGGGCTAGAGTGTGGGAGGCATAAAGGCTGCGCAGTTGGAGTTTTCTCTTTTATTTCAAAAAAGCTAGGTTATATACAAGTTGGTTGGCTGTGATGGCTGAGCTATAATTACAAGAGCCAACACTGCAGAAGTCCCAAGAAAAAAAACCCAAGAACAATGCCACAGAGAGATTTCATCAACCGGCCTGCTGAAGGAGGGTGTCATACGCTTCAGTGACAAGCGTGGTAAAGACATGTATACAATCGTGGTGAGCAACTGGGAGCAAGTTGAGTATATGCGCCTCATCCCCCAAAAGAAAAAAGAAAAAAAAGACCGACCTTGTTCGTCATACTCGCGGTGCAATTGGCTGGACAAGCGGTTGGAGTGGCTCCGCATGATGGCCTACTCCTGCGCGATGAGGTCTAGGCCCTTCCGGATCCAGGCCAGGGTTTCGACGGCGTCGGCGAGGAGCTCTTTAATGAGCTCTGTGTTAGAACAGGCAAGCACAGTGGTCTGAAGTCAACAGTGAGAAACTCTGTTATTGAGCACTGTGCAGTAAGTACTAACCTGAAGTCAACAGTGAGAAACTGAGGACTCCAGTCAAAGCTAGGCTACTTATATATACAGTAGATAGGTAGATGAGTAATCATGAGTAAGGTGATCACTAAGCATGAATAAGCATGAGTAAGTAGATCAGTAAGCATGATAATCAAATGGGGAATGCTCAATAAGCATATCAGTCAGGATGACTGATCAGTCAGGTGAGCAGTAACTATAGTAACTACAACTAAGTAAGCGAGAATGACATAGTCCAAACATATCCAAACACATATTCCAACACTCCCCCAGGACGAGACCAGTCTCGACTAGCTCCCCGTAATCCTAGCAAGGATAGGAAGTGTAGAACAGCAGGACGAGGCAGTGATTTCGTAAGGATGTCCGCAATCTGCTCTGCAGTAGGAATGTATCCAACTCTAATAGAACCCTTGGCAACTTCATCTTGAAGCCAGAAATGGGCAAGGTCAAGGTGCTTCATGCAACCATGATGCTCAGGGTTCTTGGACACCTGGATTGCAGACTGGTTGTCCAAAATAAGTGGAGAGGAACCAGACACTCCATAGCCCAGTTCAAGGAGCAGATTTCGCATCCACTTGATCTCCTTTCCAGCATCCACAGCAGAGATGTATTCTGCTTCAGTTGTGGACAGTGTGACGGTGGCTTGCAGCTTGCTTCTCCAGCTCACTGGTCCACCATTCATCATCACCACAAAGCCTCCAGTGCTCTTCCCAGTGTCTTTGCAGCCTCCATGGTCTGCATCGGCATAAGTAGCAAAGGAATGCGAGTTGGGAGCAGGAGACGATGTTCTAGAGTAGGTAATGCAGAAATCAAGTGCACCCTTGATGTAGTGGAACAAGTGCTTGACAGCCTTCCAATGAGCCTCCCCTGGATTGCTATTGAAGCATGCAAGCACACCAACAGCATAAGAGATGTCCGGACGAGTTTGAGTGGCCAAGTACATCAGAGAGCCAACAGCAGACAAGTACATGCTGCGAAACGTTTTGGCCTCCTCTTCTGACTTGGCCCCCCATCTCCTTGGTCAAAACAAGACCAGGAAGCATTGGAGTGCTAACAGGCTTGCAGTCCGTCATCTTGTACTGCTCAAGCATGTTCACAGCGTACTGGCGCTGCGAAAGGTGGATATCTCCAGTCCCAGCGTCACACTCAATCTTGATCCCCAGAAGCCACTCTGTGGGACTGAGATCCTTGACTTTGAATGAAGAGCCAAGTTGAGCAATAACATTGTCGATTTCAGCATCCTCCTTTGCAGAGATCATGCCGTCGTCAACGTAGATGGGAAGGATGATGCGCACAGTGCTGTTGGAGTAGATGTAGCACGAGCGATCGGACTGGAGACAACGAAAGCCCATAGACAAGAGCTTTGCGTTCAGCTTCTTGTTCCATTGACGACCAGCCTGCTTGAGTCCGTAGATGTACTTGCGTAGTTTAAGAAGCTGGCCATGCTCTCCCTGCGGAAAACCCTTCTGGCTGAGTCATATAGACGTCCTCCTCAAGGTCTCCGTTAAGGTAGGCAGAAGAGAAGTCAATGGAACGAAGCTTGAGGTCATGCTGAGCAGCAAGAGCAAGGATGATGCGAAGTGTTGCTGCTTTGAATGTAGGGGAGAAGATCTCGTTGTAGTCAACACCATGGCGCTGTCCACGGCCATCTGCAACAAGTCTCGCCTTGTAGCGCTCAATGGAGCCATCTGACTTGTGCTTGATCACAAACACCCATTGAGAGCGGATTGGCTTAACACCAGGTGGTGCATCCACAACATCCCAAGTGCAGTTCTCAAGAAGAGAGTTGATTTCTGCAACAGCTGCATCCTGCCACAGATGTGCATCTGATCGCTGTAGTGCTTCATGATAGGAGCGAGGATTGCCAGACTGAACAGCAGACTGAGCTGACTGGACAGAAGCCACATTGGCCGCTTGAAGCGCTGGACTTGTTGGATCTCCTTCATGTGCAACAACAAGAACACTGCCTGGTTTGAGCAGCAATTCATCATCGCTTTCCTCCGAGTCAGATGCAACTGCAGGTGGGGGATCTCTATGAGATTTCCACCATTCTGCAGTAGGTCTGTGTTCTGTAATCTGCTTGTGGAACCGTCGACGTGCCGCAATACCAATAGGAGAAGATGGAGCAGGTGGCTGCTGCTGCGGCGATGGAGGAGGCGACGATTTTGGGGATGGAGGAGCAGATGGTGGTTGTTGTGGTGGGTGTTCAGGAGGTGGAGCAGGCGAATTTGGGCGTGTAGATGGCGGAGAAGGAGGCGGCGAAGGCGCAGGTGTGTGTAGGTTTGAATTGGGAGCTGGTGCATCATCATCATCATCATCATCTCCCCCGTTGTTGCGCACCACAGGCGGCTTAACGGGAGGCACAGGAAGCATGGAGAATGGAGAAATCCTCGGACACCGCTTCATAGCCTCAGGGCTGTTCCCAGGGAAGTAGTGCTCGTCAAAGATGGCATGCTCTGCAATAACAGTCTTCCTGGTAACAGGGTTGTAAAACAACCATCCCTGATGCTCTGTGGGATAGCCAATAAAGATGCACTTCTGGATGTGAAATCCTGAAGCGTCTCTCTTCTCCTTCTGCACATGCACATAGGCAAGGCATCCCCACACCCGAAGGTGCGACACATCTGGCTTCCGCTTATACCAAAGCTCAAAGGGAGTAGTATCCTCCGGAATATGAGACGTTGGATGCATGTTGCCGACGTGGAGGTATGCATTAACTGCAAGCTCCCTGAATGTCGGTGGCAGATTTGCCTCATGCAGCATGGCCGTAGAGTGTTCATCAATGGTGCGGTTGCCACGTTCTGCAGTCCCATTCTGCTGCGGTCTGTTCCTTGTTGAATGACGGCGAACAATGCCCTCAGAGCGCAAGTAGTTTGCAAACTCATTGGACATGAACTCCCCACCTTCATCTTCCTGCAGTGCTTTGATCTTGCGCTCAAAGTGATTCTCAGCATAAGCCTTGAACACTTTGAATGCATTGAATGTCTGACTCTTTCGCCTCATATGGAAAACCATTTTGAAGCTTGTATGATCATCAGTGAAGATAACACGATGTTTGTGGCCCTCTCGGGTTTGAACTTTGTATTCCTTCAGATCAGAGTGGATCAGATCAAGAGGTGCTGCAGAGCGATGGCCAGTGGAAGGAAATGGACGGGCATTCAGCTTGCCTGCAAGGCAAGGCTCGCAAATTGGATCTGGCTTCTGGTTTGAAGTAAGCTTTGCACCAGTAACCAGATTCTTGCTCAAGATCTTCTGAGTGTCAGAATGATGGCCCAGCCGACGATGCAGCAGTTCCAGATCAAGAGGCAAGGTTGCAGCCATAGCTGAGTCAGAATGCTCTCTCACAAATGCCTGGTTCCTCTCATCAATCTCTGCTTCAAAAAGCAACACTCTGTTCTGTCTGAAGAAGACAGTACTCCCTTCCATCAGAATAGAGTAGTTGTGAATGCGAGACAGATAGGTGGTAGAGATGAGATTGTGAGATAGATTTGGAACATATAGGACATGTGTGAGGAGAATGAACCTGCTTCTATGTCCGTGTATAAGTGGTCTAAGCAGTGTCTCTCCAACCAATTCAGAATAAACTATGACTCCATTTGCGACTTGAATAGGAACCCTGTATGGACGAGTGTTTATCAGGCAATTGCGACGGTGTGTCATGTGTGATGTGCATCCTGAATCTGGGTTCCATCTCTCATCAGCAAGGGAAGATTCTGAGGCAGAGAGAACACGTGCATTAGATGCCACTTCAGACGTTGCTGCTGCACTACCCTTCTTGCCCTTGTTCTTCTTGTTGTTGTTTCCAACGGGTTCAAGTCCATACATCTTTTGGAACTTGAAGCAGTACAAGAGAGTGTGGCCAGATTCACCACAGCCATAGCACATGAGAGGTGCGGCCTGGGGAGGGGGTGCAGCTGCAAGAGCAGCAGATGATGAGGGCGGAGTAGAGGAGACAGGAGGTGGTGGTGGTGCAGAGGCAGCCATTGCAATTCCAGAAAGTGGGTTGCTCTGGCCTTGGTCTCCTTCCTGGTGAGCAGTCCTGAATGCCTGATGATTGGCATAGGCCTGCTCGATGACTGACACTTTGAGACTAGTTGGAGACTGCTCAAATGGTGCCTTTAGAACAGCAAACTGTCCGTCATCAGGAAGGGCCATGAGAAGAACCACAGCTTGAAGTTCCTCATCTGTGTTCTCAAGGGTAAACTCAGCAGGTCTAGAGCCTTTGAGAAGACGCATTGCAGCAGAGACACGACCAGTGAGAGACAGAAGTGACTCTTCCTCCCTGAGTTGAATGGAAGTGAGTGTTCTGTAGGCATTGAAGTGAGCTCCAGCCTTCCTTGGTGCAAAGATCACATCCAAGGCTTCCCAAAGGGCTTTAGGATTGTCCTCATGCTGTATGACAAGGGGCTTGACCTCTGGGGACAATAAGCCCCACAGAACTCCAGCACACTTCTCTCTCTCTGCTGCCTTTTGTGATGTACCAAGAATGACACCATACACCTCCTTGCGTCGCATGAAGGCTTTAGCATCACTTTTCCAGGTCACATAAGGTGTGTCCTTTTCAAGGATTCGTCCAGATGACTGGTCATCAGACATGCCTGCAGTGTGTGTGTGAAGAAGATGTAGCTAAATGCAAGAGTCCGTGGTGTAGCAAAAAGTAGGTATCAATAAGCTAATGCTAATGAACACCCAGTTGTAAGGCACTTAGGCCCTAACCCCAGAATCACAGGATTGACTACCTGGATGTTTTCTGGTGGATTCAAAGACTACCTCTCAAAGAGGGTGTTCCTATCTACAAAGAGGAACACACACACACAAAAGGCAATCACAGAAATGTGATGATGCAAAGGATGAGAATCCCAGATGATAGACTTAGATGTAAAGCCCGGGGCCCATAACCTGTTAGAACAGGCAAGCACAGTGGTCTGAAGTCAACAGTGAGAAACTCTGTTATTGAGCAATGTGCAGTAAGTACTAACCTGAAGTCAACAGTGAGAAACTGAGGACTCCAGTCTAAGCTAGGCTACTTATATATACAGTAGATAGGTAGATGAGTAATCATGAGTAAGGTGATCACTAAGCATGAATAAGCATGAGTAAGTAGATCAGTAAGCATGATAATCAAATGGGGAATGCTCAATAAGCATATCAGTCAGCATGACTGAGCAGTCAGGTAACCGGTAACTATAGTAACTACAACTAAGTAAGCGAGAATGTCATAGTCCAAACACATATTCCAACACATAAACCGGTTGAGGGCCTGTAACCTTCCTTTATCTGGTCGGAGTACTGGTGCTCTTCAGTATGAAGTCTCCGCTTTGCTTCCCCTCACTTTTCCCCCTAATGATCGAGCGGGAGGTTGTGTGGATTACGCAAGTGCGATCTCCTGCGGAAGGTTTCGACGCTGTTCCTTGGGGTCGTTTGGCGTTTGGCGGGGACGATAATGTGTCGAGGTGTAAAATGTCCGGCTGGGACAACAATTTGCCAATGGGTCCAAGGCTAACTATCAACTTTCAACTGAGTGGGAGCTCGCGAAGGAGATGGGGTCGCTTTGAAAAGGGTATAAAGCGCAAGCTTATGGACTTGAGCTGCAAAGGGGGTTAGAAGTAAAGTGCTGTGAAGCAAGTGAGTGTGGTCAACTGTTATTGGTGGTGGACTAAGGTACACTGCGGAACAGTGCAGGGGAACCAATGTCCAGAGGTAGACAACTGACTACTGGGTCCGTTCCCGTCTCCCTTTTATACCTTTCCCCCTACCTCCTTTGGGCTGTGCATTATGTGACGAGGAGGGGCTGAAACGGGGTCCAACGGTTTCAGGTGGGTAACGGAAGGAGAATTGGTGAATAGCCTTCTGGGATGAACCACCTTTCGGTGAGTTCACAGGGATTCCTGGAGGCGTGGGAAGCGTGGGTGACCGGGGGAGCCATCCTGGATGATGCTCTCCAGGTCGGTATGTGGGCAGGAAAGGGAGTCCACGAAGAACGTCCCTTGTGGACGTTCAGTGAAGGTGGCGATCCCGTTGGAAAAAGTCTCCCGTGGTGTCATGGTGTCACGATTCGATCGCAATCTTATCGTTCCAACACCTAAGCCGGAACGGGACATGACATCAGGGATATATTTAGTCTGAAACATGGACAGATCGAGACAATAGGATATGTTGCTATGGGACATTCACAATTAGGTTACCAAAGACTTTAATTATGACAGGTGTAGTGACAGGCACTGCCACACATGCATCTACAGGTTATTGTAGTAGTTATTTATACTGTAGTTCGCACGGTTCGTTAAAACACTATAAGAAGAGTAGTTATTCGTCTGTAGTAGTTAACCTTTTATTCCATCGTCTTTCGAGACTCACATTCGCACTACCCAATCCCTCTCTTCTTACCGA
This sequence comes from Mycena latifolia, assembly GCA_029289555.1. Classification (NCBI taxonomy): domain Eukaryota; kingdom Fungi; phylum Basidiomycota; class Agaricomycetes; order Agaricales; family Mycenaceae; genus Mycena; species Mycena latifolia. Next base: position 22,146 of record JARJLE010000256.1, on the reverse strand, counting down.
GAGTGGACGCGAGAGCCTTGACTGTGACATAATAAAAGGTTGCCCTTCTTACCGCTCGTACCACCACATCCAACCTCCTTTCCCTTTCTCCCCTTCACCCCATCCTCTCGACACCACACCTTGTGGTCGTCTTTCTTACCTCTACTTGGATTCTCGTATCTGAAGATCCATTTCCCCACCCACCAACGTCTACCTCGTCCACAGCGAGTCTAAACAATTGCAGCGCCTATTGTGCGCGGTTCACTCGAACAGACAGACGCTGTGCCACGGGAAACGTTGAGTCCGTCCCAAGCACAACAGCAGTCGCAGGAGTGCTAGCCCAACCTTCGGGGAGGACTACCTCGCTATCGCCGGGAGGGTTGTAGAAGACCCGGGATAGTTCTGTTAGCAAAAGACCGCCTCAATTCCACCACCGGCTTAGTGCCGACTCGCCACCCCAGCCCGGCTTGACCAGCCGAGACAATAAACGTGTCTTTCCGAGCCCCCGCCGAATCCGACTCCGAGACGGAGTCCGAACTTTATCAGTCGGCTGCCTCTTACCCCGAAAGTGCCGACCCTTATCCCCTACCCCTTCTCCTACCCAGGGCACCAACCCCGCCGCCCGTCCGACCACCCACACCGCCACTTCCCTCACCCCGACCAAAGACAATGTCGTCTAAGGTCTCCCTCGCCAAACCCCCCCCATGCTTCGACGGCATGAAGTCCCGATGGAACAACTTCCGGGACCAACTCCTGACGTACCTGGGAGCTTACGATGATGAATTAGACACTGACAAGAAACGGGTCTTCTTCACCATTTCCTATCTTCGATCGGAAGATGGAGAGTCATGCCTGGCTGCGGACTGGGTCCGCAATTGGAAGGCCCGGACCCTGACTAATGGGGTCTTATTCCCGGCAACGGGATACACCTTCGACAACCTCCTCACAGAACTCGACGCTGCATTCAAGGACCAAAACCTTGCGCAGTCCGCCCACGTCCGCCTCACCTCTACAAGGCAGGGAACCAGAAGTCTCCAGGCATTCCTGCAGCAGTTCGAGCTCGACGCTGAGCTTGCGGGCTATAGCCCAAACTCAGCAACCACTGGGTACAACGCACTCCTAGTGGAGTTGCTGGAGGATCTCGTAAACAGCGAGATCAGTAGCCAGGTGTACGCCGGCGGGGTTCAAGTCCCCAGTACATACAAGGATTTCAAGGCCCGGCTGATGGTCATCAGTGGCAACCTTGAGAGGGAGAAACTCCGGAAGCACCGGAGGGCAGTTGCATGGGGCCAGAAGCAGGCCCCAGCACAGGGACAGACAGCACCACCTGTCTATAAACAAGGGACGGCACCGGCAGTGGCTCCGGCACGAGACCCGGATGCCATGGATGTTGACAGGGCACGCCAGAGGGTGACACCCTTCAAATGCTATAATTGTGGCAAGGAAGGTCACATGAAGCGGGAGTGCCCTGAGCCTCCCAAACGAAGATTCAATATCCGGGCGATATCGAAGGATGACTATTCGCAGGAAGACCTGCAAGCACTCGCGGCCCAGATGCGCGAGTGGGGTTTTTAAAGGGGCCCCCGCTTTTGGCCAAAGCGGCGCCCCTGAACACTAAATATGGACGCTTCACGGACTTAAGTAATGTAGTTACGGACACTGTACCTGAGGAGGAAGATATTTATACAGATGAAAATGCTAGTTTACAAAAGAGCATACATGACTTCTTAGTAGCTAGTGTAGAAAAAGGCAAAAAAATACGTATTATGGAGAACCAGAATCGGAAACATAATTTAAAGAATCGACGAATGGATGAAGTAAATAAGAGGTGGAGCGCATTCAAAAAGGCCCCTGGAACCCAAACCAGTGATAAAAATAGCGAGACGAAAAAGGACGGCGAGGCCGTGAGGGCTCAATCCCAGAATCGGGAGGAAGCGCCCAAACATACGAAAACCCCCAATGCTGTGCGCATACGGGAAGCAGCTGCTTGGCAAAAGGGGCCGAGACCGGACCAGTTGGCCCAGGAGTTAAAGGAATTCCGGAGGCAGCAGAAGCATCACGAGATGCTTGTACCCGTGACATTAACAACGTTGGACACTGGGAAGACGCGTACAGTCAAGGCTCTTCTTGATAATGGATGCACAGCCACATGCATCGATCGAGACTATGCCAAGGCTGAAGGCTTTGAGCAGCACGAGCTTGAAGCACACATCATCGCCCGCAATGCTGATGGCACGGAGAATGCCAAGGGGAAGATCACTCATTATGTAGAGTTGATCATGACCATCGGACCCCACCAGGAAAGGCAACGCTTCCTGGTCACGGGGCTTGGAAAAGCCCGTGTGTTTATTGGGTACGACTGGTTGTTCAAGCACAACCCTGAGGTGGATTGGCGATCCCAAAAAATTGTCTTTAGCCGCTGCCCTGCCGAATGCAATATGAAGGGCACAGAGTACCGGACTGGAGTGCAGGAGGAAGGGATTGAGGAAGGCGAGTCCATATTATTGGTGGACTTTGCTGAGGCAGTCGACCTGCGTGTGAAAGAGACACAGGCGCAGAGGTTCGCAGAAGAAGCGGACAGAGGAAAGGAGAAGATGACAGAGGAGAGGATCCCCGAGACGTACCGCGAATATGTAAAAGTCTTCGCCAAGGAATCATTCGACTCGTTACCTGAGAAAAGACCGTGGGATCATGCAATTGAACTCAAACCAGGATCGAAGGCTGTAGATTGCAAGATCTATCCACTCTCGGTGACAGAGCAGGAGAAATTGAATGAATTCTTGGAGGAGAATTTGAAGAGTGGACGAATCCGCCCATCCAAATCGCCGATGGCATCAGCTTTCTTTTTCATAAAGAAGAAGGATGGCAGCCTGCGACCAGTCCAAGACTACCGGAAGCTCAATGAGATGACAATTAAAAATCGTTATCCACTTCCGCTGATCTCGGAGCTCGTAAATAAGCTTCGCGGCGCCAAGTTCTTTACGAAACTGGACATCAGATGGGGGTACAACAATGTACGGATCAAGGAGGGAGATGAGTGGAAGGCGGCGTTCCGAACTAATCGAGGGCTGTTCGAGCCACTTGTGATGTTCTTCGGTCTCACGAATTCCCCAGCGACATTCCAGACGATGATGAACGACATCCTCAGAGATCTAATCAACGAAGGAAAAGTCATTGTCTATCTGGACGACATCCTTATCTTCACCAATAACCTGGACGAACATCGAGAGATTACGAAGCGAGTATTGAAAATACTCCAGGACAACAACCTCTTTCTTAAACCGGAGAAGTGCGAGTTCGAACGCACTGAGATAGAGTACCTGGGGGTGATCATCTCGTACAACTCGATGAAGAACCCAAAAACCTTAAGCAGACACAGGCGTTTTTGGGATTCACCAACTTCTATCGGAGATTTGTCCGTGGGTACAGTGAAGTCGCCAGGCCGCTCACACGGCTGACAGGGAAGGAAGGGTTTCGATGGGGACAGGAGCAGAAGGATGCATTCCAGAAGCTGAAGGATCGAATTGCCGATGATGTGGTGTTAGCACTCCCCACGGATCATGGCAAGTTCCATTTAGAAGCAGACGCATCAGAGGGAGCGACAGGAGCGGTGTTGAGCCAGGAACAGGAGGGCGAATGGCGCCCTGTCGCGTTCATGTCACATGGGCTGAACGAGACCGAGCGGAATTACGAGATCTATGATAAAGAGATGCTCGCTATAATGCTCGCCTTGGGGGAATGGCGGCAGCTGTTGATGGGAGCGTGGGAGACATTCGAGGTTTTGACCGACCATCAGAATCTGGAATATTTCAAAAAGCCTCAGAAGCTCAACCGAAGACAGGCCCGATGGATCATGGAGTTAGCAGAATATGACTTCACTTTACGTCATCGGGCCGGAGCATTGAACAAGAAGGCAGATCTCTTATCTCGGAGATCAGATCACGACCAGGGGAAAAACGATAATGAAAATGTCGTCATGCTGAAGCCTGAGCATTTCAGAGCACAAGATATAGTGTTGGAAGGGCCAGAGACAGATATCCTGGAAGCGATCAGAAAGGAGAGAAGGGTCGACAAGAGCGTCAAGCTAGCGCTTGAGAAGAAATTACCTGGCTGGGAGAAGCCAGAGGACATTATCTATTACAACGGATTAATCTATGTTCCTCGTAATGAGGAACTCCGAGATAAAATTATTGGGTTGCATCATGACTCGCCCCTGCTCGGCCACCCTGGAGAGAACCGCACGCAGGAGATGATCGAAAGGAACTATTGGTGGCCCCGGTTAGGCAACCAAGTTTCTAAATATATAAAAGCCTGTGAGGCTTGCCAGCGGACTCGGGTGCATCGGTACCAGCAAGGAAAACTAAATCCACACCGAATTGCAGAAGGGCCCTGGCAGATCATATCTATGGATCTCATCGGCCCATTGCCAGCCAGTAATGGCTTTAATGCCATTCAGGTCTGGGCTGACACGTTCACGAAGATGATCCATGCTGAGCCGACCAACATGGAACTCGCAAGCGAGGGAGTAGCCCGGTTGACCCGGGATCGTGTGATTAGATATCACGGTGTGCCACGGAAGATTATCTCGGATCGGGACCCGAGATACGTCTCTGGATTCATGAAGGAGCTAAACCGGCTTCTCGGGGTAGAAATGAACCCGAGCACTGCCTTCCATCCGATCACTGATGGACAGACGGAGCGGATGAATCAGGAGATCGAAAAATATCTCCGTGTGTTTGTAAATTATCGTCAGTCTGATTGGGCAGAGTGGCTCGCCTTGGCCGAGTTTACCCATAATGACAAATCAAGCTCATCGACGAGCATGTCACCGTTTTATGTAAACACGGGATACCACCCCTGGAAGGGGATAGAAAATGCAGTTGAATCACGCAATGAGGCTGCGAATGATTTTGCAGGAAAAATGAAAAAGATCCGCGACGAGGCGGCAGCTGCGCTGGAAAAAACTCAGAAAACTATGAAAAAATACTATGATGTACACAGGCGCGAGGCGCCGGTATTTAAAATCGGCGATAAGGTGTGGCTGGAGGCCAAAGACATTACCACCGATCGGCCGACGAAGAAGTTCGATGACAGAAGGCTAGGGCCTTACGAAATCCTAGAGAAAGTCGGTGCATCAGCTTACAAATTGAGGTTGCCTGAAACGGACCTGTCACATCCGGTTTTCAATGAGGCACTTCTCACGCCGTATGTGGAGCCACCAATACATCGAAGGGAGGAGCGGCCTGCACCCCAGATCGTCGAGGAGCACGAGGAGTACGAGGTGGAAGAGATCTTAAAACACAGAAAACGCGGCCGAGGTTATCAATACCTCGTAAAATGGAAAAACTACCCAATGGGGGAAAGGACGTGGGAACCACGGAGGCACCTGACACATGCGACAGAGCTCTTAGACAGATATAATGTCGAGCACAATATCGCAGTCAGATCTCTGCCCGTCTTTCCAAAGGGATACTGGGACAGGAATATCCGCCGATACAAGACAAAAGAGGAGTCCCGAGAATATTTGACGAAGAAATTATTTATTCATGAGACGGGGGAATATGTCCCTATCAAGACCTTAGGGATCAATCCTAAGTCGACGAGGACGTCGACCCTAGAAGGGGGGTAATGTCACGATTCGATCGCAATCTTATCGTTCCAACACCTAAGCCGGAACGGGACATGACATCAGGGATATATTTAGTCTGAAACATGGACAGATCGAGACAATAGGATATGTTGCTATGGGACATTCACAATTAGGTTACCAAAGACTTTAATTATGACAGGTGTAGTGACAGGCACTGCCACACATGCATCTACGGGTTATTGTAGTAGTTATTTATACTGTAGTTCGCACGGTTCGTTAAAACACTATAAGAAGAGTAGTTATTCGTCTGTAGTAGTTAACCTTTTATTCCATCGTCTTTCGAGACTCACATTCGCACTACCCAATCCCTCTCTTCTTACCGAGAGTGGACGCGAGAGCCTTGACTGTGACACATGGTGCTTTTGTCAGGATGTATGGCCCAAGAGGACGGTCATTTGGCTCCAGTGAACAGTCACGCGGTGCCCTATACTGTTGGCTCCTAGAGGCTCTATTCAATCCTTCTTTGAGTTGGTCCTGTCCCACAAGTGTGTTAGGGTGATCTGATCTCAATTATCAGCTGTTATATCCATTCCGGACACAACCCAGAACCAGAGTCTGGACTCACTCCATCTGGGGATTCCATCACCAGACCCCACCTTGTGATCCTATTGTCTCACTCATCTTCCACATGGTTCTGACCCACCTCATAATCCTATTTGACCCCACCTCAAAATCCTATCTGACCCTACTTCATGATCCTATTGTTTGATTCCTCTTCCACATGGTTCACTGACTCAACTGCATGGTTTGCTGTCTATTGCATGATGAACTTGCTACCTCTGTTACAAACCACGGTTCTTATGACCAATACTGCTTACAGTTGTAGTAGTATATATACAGCCTAGTTTCCATCTTGTACTTCAGTTTGGAAATCAATTGTTATAGTACTCTTTCCTTGAGCACTACCTGGGTCTTCCCTTCAAGTCAACTCACTCATTCATCTGGCCCTTCACTTCACTTCATCTCCCTCGTGTTGCGGTCCGCAAGCCGGGTAGTCGCACACTCTCTGTAGTGCCTGTGAGACAACCATTGTAGCCCCTCGGACCTCCATCCTTCCTCCCTTCGGAGTCCCAAGCGCCCACGTGACTCAGCATTTAACATCAGCACATTGTATTAGTTATGTGTAGTGTGTTGGTTGGTTTAGTGTGATTCACCTCAGAGTTTCTATCCGAGTCTAGCTACATTTCCAGCCTATATGTTAGTGCACCGTTTCACTGAGAGTTCAGAAATTGGAAGTCAGAATAAACTCAGAAGCAAGATAAATAGTCAAGAACATTAATAATCAAACTGAAGTACTGCACATAAATGCGGAATATTTAAGTCATAATTAGGTACGGCTGTAAAGTCCATTTCCTAATTAAGTAATCTGGGACAGTTGAAGCAAGGCATATCTAATGCGGGGCAGCAAAGGTCTATGGAAATTTTTAAATTAAAGTAGTCCATGACAATGGTGAGACCTGTAGTGTTGAAGCAAGCCAGGAGATCACTTGACAAAAAGGGCAAGTGGTTCATCTCTAAGCAAGATGTGCTAACTGTGTCCCCAGCACTGGGCATAGATATCATCCTAGTTGAGCTCCTCCTCAACAGTTGTGGTAACAGTGATAAGATGCTTGAGCTCTACCTGGAACTGGTGGTGGAGCTGCAGCAAGAGAGCAACATTGCACAAGTGAGTGGTCTCGCTGATGGGTTTCCAGCTCTAACACCTGATAGCTAGCTCCACATCTACAACACAATTAGTGTAATTTATTTGCAACTGATAAGACCTACAAGTTAATGATCCACTCATGATGTCTTCTGATATGCTTTCCATTGTTCCAGGACAAGTTTGTCCAAATTCAATACCTTGTGTCAAAGGTCAGTATTCAACCACACTGGTCAGCACAAGAAAACATACTGGTGTAAGGATGGCTATCCTCACACAACACCCATCAGTGGCTATGGACACAGCATCGGGATCTTTTACTATTTAAGACGACATCTTTATTTCCTTCTTTACGCTTACACCCACCAACTACCCATCTTGTATCTCCCAACAGTTGCTGCAGACCAAGTGTCTCGCCATTGGAATATACCGTGGTCCTGTCTGTTAGCGTGACTTGTCAGTGTTTGGGCCCATGGCCTGTAGACAACTTCAGTTTGTGGGATGATCTTGTGCAGAACTCTCACCTCTTTGGCCTCAAGCATGGCATCTTTGAAGTTGGGGCAGGATGATTTCCTACCATGGATATCCACTTCCTTCTGGGTTGCGCGGTCAATAATGGTTACCGCTGTCAAGCAGAATGGTGCTAGGATTAGAGTCCTCAACATTGGCCAGATGGTTCCTGCACCTTGGTTGCAAGGGCATCTGACCACTGCGCAGTTATCAGTGGTTGCCTGCTATGAAAGAATGAGCATAACTTGCCAATGACAGTGGATAGAAGTTATGTCAGCAAAAACTTGTTAGACTTGTTTGACTTTGAGTGTAATTTCTTGTGAATAATCTTGTATGTGTTTCTGTGAGAGATGGAAGAACTGGTGTTCATAATGAGTAGCTTGCCCTGCAAGTTGGTACAGGCCATATACCAAAGTGAAACTGTCCAAAATTTCCTGGAGTATGTGCATCTCACTTAAGTTGAACACTGCTGCGTGGAAATGTGGGCTTGCCTTGGGGGGCTTTAGTAGGGGTTGTAGCTTCTTGACTCTGTGGAGCAAGTCAGTGACCAGAGGTCCAGAGATGATGTTGCAATCGCTCACAATTTAGGGCACACAGTTATACCAGACTATTTGCAGAACCAGTGATAATGAGTGCACATTGATTGTGGGTCAATGGTCCATGGCCATACCCAGCCCTGACAACATAAAATTCCTCTGAAAGGGAATCAGAAATGATCAGAAAATAAAGACAGTCCTGACCCAATAGAGAGATCAAAATGCCCATAACACCCCCAGGCCTCATGCTCCCACTGGTGAGGACCATTTGTATTGGATGGACTTCAAAACTGAATGCCTCCACGAAATCAAATAAGAATCTTAGGAGGAGTGGGGTAACAGCATAACAACTGTTTTGTTTGTGTGATTTATGATCCATGGTTTTCTGCAACCGCTTGTGTGTGATGCCAATGAGAGAGGCTAGCTGGACGAGACACTCGCTCTGGATATACAATCAAGGCCCAGTTGATTAAGAGATCAAGAAGCAGCTTATATTGCCCTTGGCCCCGTCCTGTGGAGGCCAGCAGGAGAATGTAGCTTACAATTTTAGCCAGATATTAAACATCCACTACAAGAGCTTACACATGGGTCAGCCTCGTCTTCTTCTAGCTCTTCTGAACACTCACCATCTGACTGAGCATTATCATCTTGATCCTCATCAGCCTCTGCCTGATCATGCTTATTAGATCCAAGGTGTAACAGCTCTTATACCACTTCCCAGTCTGTTGGGGTGTGTCATAGGGATAGAACACAGTGGGCAATGGAAGATCTTCAGTTCACCAGCAATCACCCCATTGACGCCATCTTCTGCTTCAGCAGAAGTGGTGTGGCACGAGGATGAGTCCATCCTTGACTGGGGTGAGGGTTGCTTGGGCACCTACCAGATGCAGGGGCAAGACCTGCCTTGGACTCAACCACCCCTAAGCCAGAGGCACCTGTGTGGACACAACTATGCTTAGGGGTGGGGGGCTCACTTGCTGAGTCTGGGGAAGAGGCGCACTTGAGGGGATTCTGGCTAATGATTAGCACAGGGGTGGTTCTTCCAAACATTGTATACCAGGCCCAATTGTGCTGCAACTTTGGCACATATCTGCCTCATTTGCAAGACATGGGCATGCCAATGCTAGGCCTCCTGTTCACCCATAAGCAATGGCATGGACCGGATGCAAATGGGCTCACCTGGCTGTTGAGGTTGACCAGGGCCAGCTTGAGGTCGGCTTGGGAGCCTGGGGAGAAGGAGGTAGTGGGCAGGGTAGATGTTAAGGATACAGGTGAAGACAGCACAGATACAGGCAAAGTGTTTGCTGGCAGGGTCCTGATGTGCAACCCAGAAGGTGTACTTGGCAGGATGTGCATCTTGGACAGGCGGGGTCACACCTCTGGCGAAGTGACTGCCACAAATCAGATGTGGAAATAGCAACAAGTGGAAAGAGACCTATGACTTGATTCATTTATTATTTGTCTGTCAATGCTGAGTGCTATTGGAGATGTGCTTAAATCAAGCCTTTTCACCTTCCAATGTCCCCTGGAATATGAACAGATCTATTTGCTTCAGTACTGGAACAATTTGTGAAGTGCTCATGCAGGCTGAATTCTGCTCCTGGGGGGTTCTTCAGACCTTACTTATCTCCACTGCCTATATTGTCTAACCCTCTTTCTCTGATATGGTTGACAAAGGCGCTCAAGGTTGATTATGATTAAAAAATTCCTCTGCACACAACATGGCCAACTGGTTTAAAATGTATTATTTAACATGGATGTGTGACGGAGTGCCATTAAGAATTGCACAGATATTCTGAGAATGAATGGCCATAGTGTTTTAAGCTTGAAAGATGTTACACAAGAAGATTTTTCCACAGTTGGCAAGGCTCTTTGGTAATATAATATGGACCAAGGATTGCAGCTCTTGAGACATGTACAAAAAAGATCCTAAGTCTGAACCTATGCATTGAAGGAGATCTTGAAGAGGAAGAGATTGTGATAGACACTCTGGTTACTCCATCTCTGATCTCAGTCCAGAACTCTAGCCCTTTGTCCTTCCATTGGCTTGGCATTTAACAGGCTCCCACAGCTACAAGACTGCGAAGTCTATGCTGGAAGGTGCACTGTGGTGAAAGGTACAAGGATGAGTGTGGTGTGAGACTTCAAAGAGAAGCTGCAAGGAAGATGGACAGTCAATCCGACGTATTGGGCAACACAAATACACTCTAGACAAGTAGGGGAAAACTTGTACTGGAATTGACTACTCTACAGTGCCAAAACTATGTCCCTTTTATACCCCTCAGCTGCACAGCCCTAGTTCTATAGGAATCAGACACTGGGGGCAAAGTTCCATGCATGTGGAAACCACATGCTTTAAACGCATGTGGTCCACAGGTGGTCACTATTCGCCTGTGACACCTTTGATATGGCGTTCTTTGTTGACAACAAAGCGCAGCTAAATCTGTAAATGTAATTCAGTCAGATTGTATCTAAGTAAAATAGAGGTTCAAAATATATGGCTTACATTTTTACCTGATTTTGAGCAAAAATGAACAAGAGCCGTAATGCAGCTGTGAGTTGTGATAGTGCGCGCGGACGCGTCTGGCCGGCGTTCGTGTTGATTAGTCAGCAGCTTGTACATGTTTAGACAGATTCCTTCTTGCTTTCATCCTTGCACAGCGACACTGCGGGATTAGCTAGTGACTAGCGCCAGAGGATCCGGGATCCTACCACAGAGTGAGCCACAAGTTGGCCATGAGGTAGCCCCGGATGCTGTCTTGGCACAGCTTGATGGAGAGTTGTGAGCCATCACCTTGTGATAGCTCCCGACGTGACCTCAAAACCCCGAACTCCGAGTACGCAGCTGCAGCTCGACACGAATTAAAAAGCATCCTACCCATACATGGCTCGACAGAGAATCGAACTCCGTACCCCCCCGAAAACAAAACACCTATGTAGGAATTCAGAACGTGTTACTGCTACACCACCGAGCCACGGACAACAAAAGAAATATTTTTTAACACAAATGGCTTGACAGAGAATTGAACTCCGGACTTTCCGTCGAACGATATACAAACACTGCATATAGGTACATGGAGTGCGTTACCATTATGCCACCAAGCCATTCAAGAGCCAAACTCAAATGACCACCAGGGACCAACTCTGAGTTAAAAATATTATCCGGACCCAACACATGGCTTGACAAAGAATCAAACTCCAGACTCTCCATCACACAATATGTGAACATTGCATATAGATACACGGAGTGCGTTGTGAGGGTGCTATGTACCCTACATGTGTCATGATGGACTTACCAGCACCACGCAACTTTGGGACGAAGGAATATCCAGATTGGGCTTCCTGCTTGCTGGAAATGGACACCGTCCGACCAGGCCGTTCAACCTTTCGACTATTCTTAGGGCACCGCGCAACTGTTTACTGGGGCCGAACGACCGTCCTCTCGGGCCATACATCCTGACAAAAGCACCATGACACCACGGGAGACTTGTTCTGATGGGATCGTCACCCTCACCGAATGTCCACAGGGGACATTCTTCATGGAGTTCCTTTCCTGCCCACATACCGACCTGGAGAGCATCAAATCCATGTCCAGGATGGCTCCCCCGGTCACCCACGCTTCCCACGCCTCCAGGAATCCCCGTTGTGATGCGGACTGCGGTGCTACCAGGTGAGATAAATGGCTCTTGGTTGGTTGCCTGTCCGTCAGTTCGCGGGCTGTCGGCCTGCTCGCTGTTTGTTCAATTGGGAGTGGTCTCCGAAGAGAGCACTGGCGTCAGCGAGCAATGGGATACGAACAAAAGATACTTGACTTTGCTCAATCACCACTTAAGGCGGAGCGGAGGAAGAGAGAGCACCAGCCTGTGGTGGAGGCTGCAAGGGTGTAAGTAGAATGCCCAGAGGCAAGCTTGAAATATGTGGTGGTGGTCAATGCTCTATTGAGGGAGAGTTGTACAGGTGAAGTGGGGTGTAAAACACGTCCCCAGAATTGACTGACTACAATGTCCAAAATCTGCTCCCTTTTATACCTCTCAGCTCGCACAGCCTCTAGAAACTGCCCCTGTGTGAACCCCTTCAAACCTTGGGTGCACAATGGCAGCCATGTCCAGAAATTGCGCGAAATGAGTGGAGAAAGCACTCCAAATTGAGATGTGCATCCGCTCAAACTGGGAAATTGTGAGATTTCCACCAGCCCAAGGCCAGGGGAACGTCCCTTGTTTCGCAGTTGAGCCGCAAATGGTTCGTGGACTCCTGCGAGACATCAGTGCTCCCCAAATCGAGGGTGCAAAACGGTCTGGAGAGCCCATGTTCTGTTTCATGGTGCGAGAGCCGTGAGAGCTGTACAGCCTAATGAGGCCTGCAAGCTGCGAAGTATTGGTGAATTGCTTGATGTCAATGCTGGGGAGACGCAAGACTCGAAGGGATCCCAGAAATCGGTCGATTGGATTAGAAATCCTAGTAAATCACTCGAGTAACCGCCCCTAGGCGGTATATCACACGATTTGAGAGAGCCAGGAGACCGTAATCGGGGGTCCGAGTTGTGTGTCGACATGGGGAACCAGGCAAGGCTTCCCATAGTCCAGCAAAGGGGTTTGGTGATACCATGTCCCGAGGTCAATAGGCGGACTCACCACAAATCGTGTGATTGTGCGCTGAGTATCACACCGCAAGTGGCAGGCCAACACAATACGGCATCATGCAAGGGTTGCACAATGATATACAACGCCCTCGAGTCGATTAGCAAGGTGTGGATGCTGAGGCTGGGTCGTGGGGAACCGGATGCAGTGGATTTTGGTGAATGTCCAAATGTGGAATCCCAAGTTGTCTGATTAGGCGAAATGGTGGTTGAGCTTCTTCGTCAAGTCCGGTCGATTGATGGTGGGACACGAGGGCATATGCAGAGCATATACAGCCCTCACACTGTGAGCTTGCCGAAAGGTGGTTCGTCCCAGAAGGCCGTTCACCAATTCTCCTTCCGTTACCCACCTGAAACCGTTGGACCCCGTTTCAGCCCCTCCTCATCACATAATGCACGACCCAAAGGAGGTAGGGGGAAAGGTATAAAAGGGAGACGGGAACGGACCCAGTAGTCAGTTGCTTTACCTCTGGACGCCGGTTCCCCTGCACTGTCCCACAGTGTACCTTAGTCCACACCCAATAACAACCACTCACTTGCTTCACAGCACTTTACTTCTAACCCCTTTGCAGCTTAAGACTATAAGCTCGCGCTTTATACCCTTCTCAAAGCGACCCTATCCTCCTTTGCGAGCTCACACTCTGTTGAAAGTTGATAGCTAGCCTTGGACCCATTGGCAAATTGTCGTCCCAGCCAAACATTTTACGCCTCGACACATTATCGTCCCCACCAAACAAACCCAAGGAACGGCGTCGAAGCCTTCCGCAGGAGATCGCACTTGCGTAATCCACACAACCTCCCGCTCGATCATTAGGGGGAAAAGCGAGAGAGGAAGCAAAGCAGAGACTTCATACTGAAGAGCACCAGTACTCCAACCAGATAAAGGAAGGTTACAGGCCCTCGACCGGTTTATTCACACACACTCTCTCTCTCTACGACCATCGTCCCGTTGGGACGACCACCCTCATTTATCACCACAACCCAAAGGGCGATCCAATAAACCTTGCAATCCCCTAAAAATCATACTCAGAATCCCCTAGAGGACAAACAAGCTGTTGCCAGTGTAAACTAATTCACACACCAGCACTGCAGTCCCAATCACAGTGTTACCATTACGCCACCAAAGCCATGAATCAAATGAACAAAATGCCAAATAAACCATCGTCGTGAAAAAGAATGGTTTTCACCGAATGGCTTGAGGGAGAATCAAACTCTGGACTATCCATCAAACAATATATAAATGCTATAGATCACCATGGAGCGCATTACCATTACGCCACCAAGCCGTAGGAATCGAATGACCAGCCAAAACTATTGCCATGAAATAGAAAGGTTTCCGTCATAATGGCTCAGCGGAGAATTGAACTCCGAACTCTCTGTAAAGCATACCGCGAACTACATAGGAATACGGAGTGTGATACCATTATGCCACTGAACTGTTCAAAACGTGCCGTATCTTCTTACTCGATGGACAAAAAGAACGCAAGGCCTGTCGGAGAGCCTGTTGGAGATTCAAACTCCAGTCCCTCCATTATTTCAGTTTCCCGCCAGCTACGCGAACAGAGTGCATTACCACTACGACCGGACCATGTGTACGACCGATATGGAGGTCTGATAAGTGGTGCACAAAAATGGGATGGAACAGAGGAATGGCTCGACGGAGGATCAAACTCCGGACTTTCCATAAGTCAGACACTGGGGTGAAAGGATATGGAGTGCATTTCCACTACACTATTGAGCCGTCGCAGGCGGAAGCCGGATAGGAGGAGAGTTAGGACCGGACATGGAGTGTCCGAGACTAGGGCCAACAAGTCCGGGTTGCAGAATCGGTGCCGGGCTGAAGATGGTGCAGGTAAGGGTTCACAGAGTTCTAGAATGAGTCATAAGCGAACTCCGGGGCGGAGGAGCGTGTGAGCGAGCAGGTATGGGACACAAAGGAACAACTCCGGCACAGCCTTGGGCTGGGGTATAAATACTACAGCTAGTCTACCAAAATATCATCTCAGTTTCAGCCCACATCCTCACCTTCTAAGCCTTAGCCAGCTTAGGAGTAGCTAGATATCTGCCCCGAACATCACCTAGAGGTCACCCGGAGTCGAGTTACACAGTAAAGCGACCCCAGTACTCCCTCGCTGCCATCAGACAACGAACGGAGTTTATATTTCGGCATAAAAAGTTCAGCGCCGGAGAAATCGAACTGTTTATTCCTCCCCTACGCAAGTAGGGCAGTGAAATCTCTCAAACAGCACAACGAGGTCTTCGGAGTTCGTGTGTAGCTGCTAGCTAAGGAAGTTGGTGGTGCAGAGCCCGCAGGAAGTCGCCTTCAGCAAGCGAACGGGTGAGAAGTAGAGAGAGGAAACTCCGTAGAGGCACAAAGAGGGGTAAAAGGAGGAGAAAATTGCAGGAACGATACCGCAGACACACAACTCCCCCGGTCTTACGATCTACAACTTAAATATACTTTGGACGATTGTGGTTCATGGTCCAAGAAGCCCTTAAAACCCCATATTTCACCCCAGACTTAACGAATTGGATCCCGCATCGCCTTCCAGAGTTCCTCCTCTGAGGAAGTGTAGAACAGATTCAACCTCTGTTAGCCCGAGAAGGCTAACTAGGCATCGGAGTTCGCTCGGTTCACCCTAGCTAGTAGGATTTTGAATGAACTGTTCAAATCCTTGTAATGGATATCCCCACCAATATTATTTAAAACATAGCCTGGATCTCCCCACCATCTGGCAGTTTGAAGCACCGCAGTCCGCATCACAGCGTGCCAAGCCCACATGAGCAGACGCGCCCTTGTGACAAGCCAGAGCCATGCTCGATGTCACGCTCTCACTTGTCCCGCCCATTGCTGGTGTTCTGCAGTTGCCCGCCCAGCTTGGGAGACCCTGTCGCGGTTTATGTGCAGGTCCTTTGTGCAGTTGCCATGATGTTCACATGTTGCCTTTGTTGGCATGCAATCACCCGTGGGTGTTGTCTTTGCTGAGCTACAACTGTCCCTGCATGTCGCCTTTGTTGGATTTAGAGTAGTTGCACAGTGACCCTCTGCAAACACGCAGAGGTTTCTATTCAAAAACTATGCTACTTATACAAGATAGTCGAGTCATGTGTACCTAAGGAGATATGTAAAGTACATGAGTATGAGTCTGTATGATTCAGTAGGTGAGTCAGTAAGAGTTGGTACAGAGAGGACGAGTCAGAAACACTCAGAGCATTCCGGCAAATGAGGCCTGGGTGCCGGTGCTTTGGTTGTTCTTCCAACAGCCTTTGTTGGTGTACCACCCCACCCGCATGTTGCCTTTGTTGGCACACTATGGCCATTGTACGTTGCCTTTGTCAGGCTACGACCACATCTGCACGTCACTTGGGTTGGCATGCACCCACGGCTTTTTCCTTGGGGTGGCCTGCCATTGCCACTCCTTTGTCTGCCCAAACACCTGCCAGCCAGCCAGCCTTTGTCAGCTCTGCTCCCCACGTGAATCCTGTTTCACCCCACCCGTATGTTGCCTTTGTCAGCGTATTACAACCCCCGTATGTCGTCTTTGTCAGGATATGATTGTGTCTGCATGACACCTTGGTCGGCACGTGCCCATGGCTTTTTCCATGGGGCGGCCCGCTGTTACATGCATAAAAATGTGTGTAATTATAGTCCAGAAGCCTATGACAGAATTAACCTGTCATTGTGGCCTTTTGGCTCAGTTGGTAACAATGCTAGCTTCCGCACACATTACATAACACCCGCCTTCTCCACCCCTTTGTCTGCCCAAAACACCTTCTTACCTTTGTCAGCCCCACTGCTCACATGCAGCCTGCCCCACCTCCCATGTGAAGCCGCTGCAGGTGTGTTTGGTTGTGGGTGGGCAGGGCCAGTAGCAGGGGCAGTTGACTGCTCTCAACAATCTCAGGACGTATGTGGACTGTCTGCCATGCAGATGACAACTTGCTGGATAGCCAACCAGGGGCTGTAACAATTTATCACACTATTGATATGAGGCACTCACTCATCTATTTCTTCATATGCAGTGTTACTGATGTCTTTTATCTCTTCTATAAGCTTCAGACTGTCATGATTAGCACTGAGATCTCCCACAATCAACCAAGGCATAGTCAGATCTGGTAGTCTCCCCGAGTGGCGACTCCAGGTCAACTTGGATGTTGATATGTTAATGCCAGACTTTGAGTTCAAGGGGGTGACATATTTCAAGAATAGGGGTGCTAAAGGAAGTCAGCATCGTCCAAACTGCCATTGCAAAACAAATGAACTGAAGGGCATAAAAAAATATCAGTGGACCTTGTGATACCATTGAGATCTGTCAGCGTATAACACCAGAGTCAAGGCATGCACAACCCTGTCCAACAACTCCAGTGTCCATTGGGGTATGTGCTGCTGCATATGGTTCATATTCAAAGTAATCTTCTTGTCCATTGGGATTGGGGGTAGGATGACATCTATATGTTTATTAGTGGATGGTCTTTCTCTTAGAAGACAATGTATGGGGTACCAGTACATTTCGCACTTGAATCCTGCCTTCTGTCATGACCAACACTACTGCTCCTGAGGTCGAGTTGTGTGTAGCCCAAGGAGTGTAGTGTTCAAATGGAAAGGCTCTTTGAAAC
Source organism: Mycena latifolia (assembly GCA_029289555.1). NCBI lineage: Eukaryota > Fungi > Basidiomycota > Agaricomycetes > Agaricales > Mycenaceae > Mycena > Mycena latifolia. The sequence goes on along the minus strand of JARJLE010000256.1, from coordinate 4,576 downwards.
TTTTGTAGTAGAGTACTGTGGATGTGGTTGGACTGGATTTGCCCGCATAGAGCATGCAGGGCTGCCAATGTCTGCTTGATGGCAGGAATGATGGGCGCAGCGGAGTCGGGACCATTCAGCAGGTCGTGGTGAACCACGCCAGCTGTGGTTAATGAGCCAAACCAGTATGCATGCTGCACGGGGTCTGACATGTCCCAGACTTTGTCCCATGTAGAAAACTCCCACTCGGCCTTTCATGGCTTAAGCTGCATGGACCAGGTCAGAAGGATCTTTCCACCCCTGATGTCCAGATAGAGGTACGGTCTTTCATGGAGTTGAATTTTTGTGGCAAGGAGCATCTCTGGGGTAAATGAAGGTGTCGATGCCTGAGGCTTGTCAACTTCTGGTTGAGCTGCATATTGTTTGTCCAAGAATTGAATGAATGGCTGAACTGCGGCTTCATGCCAGATGGCATTGAAATGCTGCTGTATCCAGGTTTCCAGAGGCTCTGTCCAAATGGGTGATCAGCCAAAGGCCAAAGTTGGTGAGAGTGACGGCATGACTTACCCTCTGGGGTTCCATCAGGGCAATGCTCAAGGGATTTGGCTGGTACAAGGCCAGGCAGCAGATTACTTGTGCCTCTGGGCGAAGACATTATATATATCCAGGCAAGAAAGAAAAGTTTGAACTTGAAAAGATGTGTGTTACATGCTGTCACTGTCACTGTCACATTCAAGTTGAAACTTTGTCTTGCTCCCAAATGTCATCTCTTGAGATTAGCAAGGGCCCAGACAATGTCTTCATAGTGAAGGTGGTCAGCTCTTTCCCTGTGTCTGATCATCGATCTGACGATGAAGGGATTGTGTGAGTGGCTCTCACTGGCCACCGTCTCCTGTATTAAATGGCAGCCACAGGGATGAGATAGCAACCGACTGTGAAAAGCTTTGGAGGGCAATCCTTGTCACAGACTGCATCTTGTCTGATATGATTATTACCTCCAAACAGATCACATGTCGTCTGGAGTGTGAGCTACCCAAATTGAAACATACAACACAATCATGGGACCCTGTTATTGAACATCTATCAGATACTGAGGTAGCAGACTGTCTGACCACTGATGACCTAAATCTCCTAACTGGTGTCTGCATTGTGATCCTGGCTGCATCTGGAGATCCAGCTGTTGCACTCATCTGTGTATGATTCTGCCTTCCATCTGTCGCCCTGATATCAACTAATTCCAAGATCTAACAGCTCCGTTATGCGAGGATGATGTTATATTTGTGCAGCTTCTGAGCTATTCTGAGCTATTCTGAGCTTTTCCGAGGCTCCGAGGTTTCCGGGATCTTCTGAGGTCTTTGGGATCTTCCGAGATTTCGGGCTTCTGGGTTTTTACGCAATGAAGGCTTACTGAGCGTTTCCTGTTCATTCATCTTTTACTTCATCTTATTTACTCATTTGCGGTCTTCGCCGCTCCGCATTCTATATCCTTGCTTTGACCGTTTAGGATTACCTAATTGGGAATTTGGACTTTACGGCCGTACATAATTATTACTTTGTATAAATATTCCGTACACTTGTACTGTGTACTACACTATCTGGAAAATTATTAAGTTGTTCCATGCTTCCACTCATGGACTGAGTCCTCCTTTGTCTTCATCTTCACCTCGACTCCGGATCTATATTTAGATCTCCAGACGTCCTTTCATATTTCGACTTCGCTTCTCTCTTACGCCCTCCGACGATCCGACAATTTCCGACTTTCCACATTCTCGGCTGATCCGGGCCGATCATCCCTCCTCGGGATTTGCTATTTCGACATCACCGATATTCGCCTCACCAATTCCCTTGGATTCTGATCTCCGAGCCGACTCGGACTATTTTCGGATTTCTCGGATCACTCGGACCTCGGCATTGGCCTCTTCCTCCTTTCGGAGTCCTTGGCCTCGGCCCCTTCTTCGTCTTGGAGCCTTTGGTCATTTCAATGCCTCAGATTCTCAGATCACTTGGGCGTCGGCCTCGGGCCTCTGGCCTCAGCCTTGGCATCTTCCTCCTTTCAGAATCTTCGGCCACTGCCTCCTTGCCATTTGGCACTTTCCGCTTCTTGGGTCATTTCGTTGGCCCATCCGGGAATTCCTCGGAACCTTTCCTTTGCTTCTCTATTTGTTAGGTATTATTTCCTGATCTTTCGCATTCTCCCTCCAGTCGTCCTTCTATTCCGAAGGCTTCCGTATTTCATCCTTGATCTATTTTTAGATCTTCTTTCGACCCTTTGGCCCTTTTACCTATTCATTCCTATTGTTTCCTTATTGCCCTTCAGCATTCTTCTTCACTTCGCAACTGTCATTGCCTTCGGGCGTGACATGGCATCAATCCTGTTGCCATTTCCGGACTAGTACCATTTTGGGCTAACCTTCCGTGTCGCACTTCCGTCTCATCCTGGCTTGACAGCCAGACAGTCGCACACCCTGCTGAGTGTGGTGCTTGCGAGAACAAACCAACCCCAGGACTTCCGGTCCTGCCCGGTGTGATGCGGACTGCGGTGCTTTAAACTGCCAGATGGTGGGGAGATCCGGGCTATGTTTAATGCTCATCCTCTAGGGGGAATTTGTTCTGTCGCGGTAGACAAGTACGTAGGGAGGTTTAAATAATATTGGTGGGGATATCCGTACAAGGATTCAAACAGTTGGTTCAAAATCCTACTATCTAGGGTGGTCCGAGCGAACTCCAGCTTATGGCTTATGTCTGTTGTCGAGGAGGTTTTATCAAGTTTTATCAAGAGGAGGAAAGAGAAAAAAAAGAGAAAAGGGAGGGAGATTGTAGCATACCTTGTACACACTATAGACTACTCTTCCTGGCTCAATTTCGTGCGGGAGCCCCCCAGAACAACGAAGAGCGCCAGATATCAAGTGGGTGGTGATGCGTAGAAATCAAGTTATGTTGAATGGGGACGACTGCCGAAACGAGTTAAGCCCCAGCGAATGAAAATCAAGATATATTTGGCTCACCTCGGAGACAGATCCGCACGCATGTAACACGTTACGCCTCAGACTTTCTGCTCTTGAACTCAATCTCGCCCTAACCTCCCTCTTCCTCTGCTTTGTTGGACCCACCACTCCGATGGACTCTCGCCCCGCTGTCCCTGCTGGACCTGCTGCACCTACACCTCGCGCGCGTGCATTCATGCAGCGCCTTTCGTGTTTCTTCCTCTCGTCTTCTGCTGCTCTCTCGCGCTGTTGCCACTCTCTCAGTAAACCCCACACACGGACCGGCGCCTACGCCGACCCCATGCTCCTCACGTGCGCATGCTCAAAGTACTAGCAACACCACAAACCTAGACCGGGACGTATGTACAGCGCGGTGATCCTAGTCGCTGGAGTTCCGTGGGAGGTGTGTTTGCATTTTTTTTTGATCTCTTTGCATAGCGGTGGGGTGGCGCTGATGGTGGATGCGTGGGATGTGCAGGTGTGGGGAAACAGAGACGTCGGAGGGGGAGTGGGTAGGGCAGGATTGTCTGCACAGACAGATTCAAGGTGCGTGGATACACCTCAATCTCCTCACCTCACCTATTGACCCTTCAAATTACTCACCCGTAGCACGCCACCACCACCTATCTCGACTCAACGCCGCCACCACCGACTTCGGACTGCGGCGCACAATGAGACTCGCATGCCCAAGCGCTCATGCGTGCACGCCTGATGCTGCCACTACCGAACGCGAGCATGGAACGCCGCAACGACACGACACAGTGTGCTCCCCCTGCGCTCTTTCCCTTTCCTTCGTGCCCGTACCTGCCAGTCCACATCAACGCCAACGTCAACGCCGGGTCCGCTTGCCCGCGCCTGCACTGGATGGCCACCTCCCCGTCATCCCCGTGTTGTTGCACGTACATCGCCGCGGCAGGATTGATGCCGTTGGTGAATGCTCTGCCATGCGCATTGCCAGCGCCCTCATCGACGCCGCACGCGTGCCCGCTCCTCCTGCCCTCCCCCTGTACCATGATATAACCTGCAATACAAGACCTTTTTTAATGAGTCTTATTTGTTTGTGGGATCTTGAGAGCTTGCGTGAGATCGAAGTGAATTGAGCTAACTGGGCTTGCTTATGACTTGAAGTGGGCGAAGGGAAATGAAGTTGATTTGAAGCATAAACAGAAGTAGGACTTCGACTCAAAGCCAAATTGCTTTAGAGCTAGTTTTCGCAGCTCTCGAGATTGCGATGGCTTTTGGGACGCGTATTAAATCCAAGGCAAGTAAATGGGAACTCGAATACTTGCTGTTGCTCATAGCTAATAACAGACTCGTGTATCGACAACAATAAAATCTTTCAAACCCGCTTTCGGTGCCGTTTGCGGGTCGCCTGCTCAAAACCGAGTTCCCGATGGCTCGGCTGGTTCTTGTGCTCGCACTTCTCCCGTCCACCCCTCCCTTTGCACGTCTGCTCCAGCCCACAGTTAGCGTGAGCGCAGAGGGCGCAACACCGCGCTGCCCGCTTGGGTTTCGGACCCCCATCCAACCGTGCTTTCTTAGTCGGACGCACCATCTCCGTTAACTCGTAGTCGCCATCATGCTCGGTAGGTGTGAACGCGAGGACGGTGTTG
>JARJLE010000255.1:0-89299 GCA_029289555.1 Mycena latifolia | reverse complement strand
CGTCAGTTAAGGGACCAATTTACAATGACGAAATCAAATATTCTTCATTGAATCAGCTTGGCATAAAAAAAGTTCGGACGACAGAAACCTAATGGCACGCCACCACGCCGTCACCTCGTTCCGCCGCAAGTGCAGGGGTTGGATTGACAAATACAACGTCTGTATGGAGTGAGCCCAAGTCAATATGAAGTGCGAGGCTTACCTGCTATCCGTGTTCGGATCGCTCAGTCCGGGATGCGGGTACATTTGACCGGAGTCGACGTGATAGGCTTGGAAGTCGGGTCCGGGGCGCTGCGTGGGCGGTATGATGGGATAATAGTATGAGCCAGAGGGCCGAGCAGCAGTAGCGGCGGGGTTGTATCCCTGATGATGAACGGGAACGGGATATTGCGAAGGAGACGAGTAATTGTATCGGTGGTCAGTGGATGAAAAGGGCTGATATCCGCTGGACATGGGATTCGCGTGATCGTACTGAGAGGTGGATGGACCGGTGTGTGCGGTGGAAGCGGGAGGATAGGGCCCTCTGCCTGACGCATTGTATCCGAAAGGCGGTTGAGGAGGCTGGATCCGTGAATCGTGGGTATAAGGGCCTGTGGTCGCTGACTGGAATGGATCCGCAGTAGGCCCATCTCGTCCTGGAGTTGGAGGGAGGGCCTGGGGCACCGTGGCACATACAGCGAGGTACTCGCATTGGAGACCCCGGCGAACACATCGCTCGCAGGGCTCGGATTCACCAGCTTTGATACACTGACAGTGGGCAGTGAGAAGGCAGGCGAAAAATGGCAAATGACAGAGATACTGACTCTAATTTTGCGTTTGCGGCAATTAAGGCATGCTAGATAAACTCTTTTTCGTATTGGCGACGCAGACGACGGATTCGGCTCCGGGGGATTTTGGTCGGACATGCTAGAGGTGGGGAGGTGGCCACAGCACGGGTTGAGTTTTATATGTCCACAACCAGGTGTATAGACTCACTTCAGCTAATGGGAATGCGACCACTTCTGGAAGATACGGGTGCAATTCGAAACATACCGTGAAATTCGGAGTTCAATTATACTCATGGGAATTCGGAACCACCACGGAAGCCTGACGGGGAGAAAGAGGAGACGAAAAATGTATCAACAGAAACCTCACATACATATTGCCTCGAAATGAGTTGATCATCATCCTGTGCAAGGATGGTTACATCAGGCCTCATCCTAGTGATGGTTCCTTTAATAATAATAAACCGCCTAGGGCTTGGTTGTATAGATGGCCCCAACAACTGACTCCACCAGCAAGTGTGGTCGCCTGAGGGGCTGGGATCAGTTGAAGCACTGGCGGTTAAAAGATCACCAACGAGGATCGCGCCCAGGATGCCCGTCGCTGATTGAGATCCAACTATCGTTAGCGAATCCAAGCGCTGCTGAGAGCAATCTTGATAGCATGCAGTATGTCTTGAAACAGTAGCTTGCGATACAGCCACATATCGGTGCCGCCAAGTATACCAGACCGCCGATAACCTAAGGCGTGATGCGTGAGACTGTACAAGTCTTCAAATAATACAGGTTTGTAGATGAGTGTTGATGTTGCCTACTTAGATATTGGGGAGCGCCCGACAACTGCTCCATGCGTCAGAGCACAAGTAGTCTCGTAAAAGGCTTGAAACATTTGCATCCGAAATACATCATCCATTGATTCGGGATCCAGATTATGTGCGCTGAAGCGGGGGAGAAACGAGATTATAAATGTCACGGTTCCAGAACTTCTGATTTGGGTTCACGCAGTACAATTGCAAGCGAGTCGAAATGGTACATTCCCCAACGGCAGCTCGACACACATAGATAGGTCGTTTGTTGCCAAGCTCCACGGCAGGAGATTGAAGTTCCACAGTTACCGCACTGCCCCCGCCCACAGCTTGAGCCGGAGTTTCAAGTGGGCTCGAAGTAACGCCGTCGAGCTGATGTGAGAGAGTAGTTGAACCAACAGTGATGCATCAGCCCTGCACTGCGTTGATGCAAGGCGATTCTAGATCACTGAATGAGCGCAAGTTGGAGTGCTGCAGAGTCCGAGAAGCGCTGCAGATTTCTTCGCCGGGCAACAACTTGGTGCCGGTGCCATAATCTCCGTGAGAGTTGAGCGCGAAGACCGCAGTCGGATTCACGTACAACCCGGTTTAAACTTTCGCTGCTCTCGAATCGCCGCGGAAACTGGAGATCCAATTTGAAATACTTGTAAGCTTTTTGCTCGCTCCCCAGTGCGATTCCAGGAGTGACGTGGCCACTGTAGGCAATATCCATCAGGCATCCTTTGCCCGGCGCCCCCAACCCCAAGTCTTCACTCGCACCTGGAAATCAATTTATCGAGTACGTGATTCAAGAAATACTGCAATTACATGGGAGTGTTACACAGCTAGCCAGTTCGCCACGACGGACCCGTGTCCAGGCTGGCGTAACCATATACAGGTAAAATCGATGGATCCACTTACTCCTTGAATGCGTATCGGACTGCAGAAAAAAAAATTCAGTGAATGGAGCTCCAGCTGTGTTGAACACGCACAGAGACGATGATTCCACGCGTCAAATACGCGGCCAAAGTGGTTTTCAGCGTACGCGGCGTTTTCCGGCCAGTTCGGCGCATCCTCGTCGTCGGAATCGGAATCGACTTCGTCCTCGTCGCTTTCGCCGTTTGATCCATTGTCCATCGCGGTGTTATCGACACCACCACCGAGTCTATCCTCACCGCCACCGAATCTGGAGTCCCAGCGCCACCAATCCTTGGGGACCTTCGCCCGCCGATAGTCGAAGTTCTCGCCGTTGCGGTCTATGTAGTCGCATCCGGTGGAGACGTAGAGTGCGGAGCGCGGGGCATCCCACACCATGCCGTTGACCGCGTTATTTCCAGTCGAAAGCTCATGCATCAACTTGCGCGCACGCACGTCCCAGAGCCGGATGACCTGGTCGTGCGCGGCCCCTGTAAACACACCTCCGATTCTCAGTTAGTAGGCACGGCGAGACGTAAACGAATAAACTTGCTTGGCACACCGTCCGGATGAACAAGCACCGCAGCCATGCAGTCGTCCTCACCCAATCCCGCACGCAGCGACAGTGCGGCGAGTGCGGTCCGGTGATCGTATATGCGCGCGTGGCCGTCGCTCGCCGCGGTCAGGAAAACATTGGGGTCCGCAGTACTAGTCGAAATGCCCGGGTGTCGCCTCCGTGCCCGAGATAGCGCGCCACGGTTTTGCCGCCGTGCTCGAGATCGACGGAGACGCAGGAGTAGTCCATTGTTTTGGCAGCGTCAGAGCCGCGGAGCATCGTAGACGGGGCGCTCGGGTGCGCGTGCCAGCGTGTCGGCGCGACAGCGGGGTCTGCGAGGGTGATGATACTCGTGGGACCGATTCCGGAAGACGCCTCGATGACCTCGTCGTCGTCGCGCCAGGTGTCAGAAGTACTGAACTTGCGGCCAATGCGCGCGGTCCCTTTGGGGCCATGGGTCGCCAGCCCGTCGAGATTCCAGACGCCCACAAACCCCTTTCCGGCGCGGAGCAGTCGGCCGGGTGCGATGACGTGGAGTGGACCATCATGTTGGTCGGTTTTGAGCGTGTAAGTCGGGAGAGCATTTCTATATACCTTGCCGCTCTGTTCATCTGCCCACGCGTACGACTTGATACGCCAGCTGTCAGCGACAAAGATCAACTTCCTGTCCTCGTCCATCGTTGATGCGAGCGCAAGTTCAGTCAGCCCGACTTTCGCCTGGCGCGCAACGAGAGGAAACTGCAACCGCTTTCTCGAAGGAGAGGACTCGTCGAGGAAATAATAGGTGAGGATCGGAGTGCGCTCTTTGTACCTGCCCATCGAAGACAGAGCCAGGCAGGTTCCGCTGGTCGTCAGACCGATGGGATTCGCCACCTCGTCGCTGGCGATCTCACACCGCGCATCATAAATCGCGGCCGCCAGTGGAGAGGCATGCGCGGCACCTGAGACGACGTCACGCTCGAAACGAGCGAGCAGGCTGCTCAGTGGATGCGGTCTCGGTGTCGTCTTCCACGGGTCAGGGAGCTTCGGGAGGAGAATCGTGTCAGCAGGACCTGCGCAGCAATTTGTCTACTTTCATGAAGAAGAAAGGTAGAGCTCACGTTTCATTTCTCTCCGTAACATCCAGGCCTCCATGCGAAAAGGCCACTCATCCTATGTGCTGCAGGGATTCAACATCAGCTGCGATTCAAAATAGTCCAAGGGGCATTCACAGAAGGTTTTATCGTCTTTGTGTGGTCCCAGGAGCACAGGAAATCCGTCGGAATGAGCGAATGACGGGAGAAAGTCGAACTCAAGCGGTCCGTAGGCGAGCTCGACGGTCAAATTGATGGCTTCGTTGACAGCTTTAAGATCCCCCTCGAAGTGCGGATCCTCAGTGTCTTGAGTGCGAACAAGATTGCATGCTTCCTCGAGGAAACCCAAGAAAACGCGGTGGCCCTTGGAGTCAGCATCGATCGCCTCAGGATCCGAGGCAAAGGCTTGGATTCGCTTTTGGAGGTCAGCGAGGTTGTCGCGGATCGGAATGTTTGTCATCCTAGCCGAAGGTTGGGCACCGGAAAAATGAGCGAGGTACGCGAGGTACCGGTTTTTTGCCGCGTCTGATGTGCGTTATTACATAAGCATCCGTTTCGGGAACCGATTAGCCCCTCACGTGCACAGCACAGTTTCAAAATCATCATGGAGAAGAGCCGAACTTACTGGCTTTTCCCAACCTGATCAGAAAAACCACTACGCTAGAAAAAAAAATCTCGTGTTCAACCTGGGAAGTAATTGATTTTTTCGGTCAATTCGTACATTCAACACACTCCGCTTGGGATGACAATAGGAATGAAATTCAGAACGCGTCTTGATCGGTCTCATCGACCGGGAACAGTTATATAAGATTATTCCCGCCTCCGACTCTTAAATTACACTCGCACGGTCACCGGCTATCGATATCCAGGTAATATATAATAAGTGCATCTAATGGATTGATGTCCTGCGCGCGCGGACATCGCTAAGCAGCAAGCGCAACCATTGACAAGGAGGGCTCTTGATAATGGCAAAATACCAGGACTGTGTTAAAATTAGACCTGGTGGTAAACGGAAGGACGTACAAGATGAGTCTCCGCTGGATTCGTCGTCATCTGTGGATCGTTCACCATCCGCGTAGGCTTCCTCGTCTGTGGATCCTTGATCTCCAGACCCTTCGTCGCTCGTCTGATCTCCGTCGTTGGATTCCTTGTCGCCGGGGGCGATGGCCGATTTGGATCGAATTAGAGTTACTTCTTTCCAATGCTGGAAATTGACACCCGACTCGTCGGCTAAACAATGGGAATGGAGCGTCTCCAAATTGGGGGAAAGAGTGGCGATAAACGCTGTCACGGCCATTGGGGAAGAAATCGGAGAGCAGCGAACGTGCAGCTCGACGAGGCTGGCCTGGAAACGCGCTGGGTCGAGCGAAGGAATATATTTGGCGTTGAAGAAAATCTCCAGGGTTCGGAGCTTGGAACAATGCATGACGATCGCTTGGATACCCGTGAAGGTGAGGCCAGTACGGCGTGGGGGCCTGTGACAGTCGTAGCTGAATATTAGTCGCAGCTCTTCAACCTGGCCCCATGCCCCCGCCATCTCCGAGACTATTGAATCATCCAAGTCAAAGCCGTAATATGGTTCCAAGATTATCGTCGTTAAATTGGTGAAGCGGAAGAGAATCCTGAGCGTTCCAGGGTCGACAACATAACCGTCGAATTCATCGTGGCTGAGCATGTCCGAGTCAGATGAATATATAAACTCATCATGTCTATAAAGAGACCGCAGGGTCAAGGGGGAGCAGTGGGCGTAGATTGTACTGTAAAAACGGTGAGTGCTGTCCTTGTTCGGATATGCTGTTTCAAAGACAACTGCCAGCTCGGTCAAATAGTCTCCTGCGTCAAGAATTCCCATAGTGATTTCCGGCATAGTAGACCATAGTTAGAGGATCTCTAGTTTCGGAAATCGTGGTGCCAACTCTGAATGGGGCGACTCGAAGAGAGAATCAGCTCGTAACAATTGATCTATGAAGAGGGACTTTAACGACGGAAGTCGAGAAAGGTGTTCTAGTGTCGTGGCGTCAGCATACGGCAGTCCGACAGATTCGAGCAGAATCGGATTCAGCTTGAATAGAAATGCGGAGATGCTCCTAAGGACCGTTGCATCGAAGCCCATCCGCCAGCGGCGCCGAAGGTCTACTTCTTTCAAATCGGGGTGTTTGGCACCCAAAATAGGGAGAAGGGCAGGTGCGTGGCCGACTTTCCTGGGTTCACCTCAATGGTGTTTCTTTTCGGGGAGGATAACGCGAAGATGAGGGGGGAAAGACTTGAATACTCCTCGTCCCAGGAAATGGGCTGAAGATCTGGGAAGAAGCAAGGAACCGGACAGCAAAGGCGCAGCACTTCGCAAACGGCGGGGGCAATTACGTGCGGACTGAACGAGTAAATCTCGAAAGATCTAATACGGGGTCAGTAGAAACCGGTCTCTCCCAATCCGCCGAGACCAGTGGTCGACGGAATTCCTGGGAATCATTCGATTCATAGTCTTCGACCACGACGGAGAATGCTCACCATGAAGGTAATTTTGCCTGGATCAGCACGATCCCATAGGTCCTCCGGGAAACAGCTCAAAGCTGGTTTGAAGCTGGTTTGAGATCTCCAAAAATCATCGAGTGTGGGATCCCGGAACGTTGTACAAGTTCACGCAAGGCGAGCAAGTTCCCTTGTCCCGTTCCGGTCCATGATATTGGATGAGGGACGAACGTTGGAGAATATGAATTATATGATGCCGAGAACAAGGCCGAGAACCTCAGGCATGTCGAGTTTTGTATCCATTGGAAGTCGGGGACGACGGAGGCGCGAGTCGGAGAATTGTGCAGAGTCTGAGATTGTGGAAGACAAGACAAGAAAGGCGCAAAGGCACGAGGTTCGGTGATCCCCGGCTGACTCAGCCGGACCTTTTTTTTCTTCTGTTTTCTTTTTTTGGAGCATTTGGGATAATGAAACTCTCTGCAGAAACTCATCCGCTTATGTTGCTGGTTTACATCCAGTCGTTGCCGGGGAATTTTGCTTAGAAGGAAATGCCGTTCCGCACAATTTATACCAGTACTCCGACAACTCCGAGACTTTGACCCTATATCAGCCGGAACTACTTGATATACTGCAAGGGCGTTATCGGTGTACAATTTTGGCCTAAGGCATTCGTTGTACAAAGATTTGGAGCAATACATGTGTAGAAGACTTCTCCACTATCATACGGGATCATCACGCTGGACTTTGTTCGCCCACGGGTGGCAGCGGCGCAATTTGGCGCCCAGGGGCCAATACACGTCGCCGTGCGTAGGAAAGGTCGGCTCTCCGTCGTACCGATGTTTAGGTATCCCGGAGTGCGCTACGGCACGTACAAGGACGTCTGTAGTTGCGTCTGCCAACTTTGCCACAGATGCAGAATGTCGTGTGGCGCGTTCGGGATACTCTAAATAGACAACGCATCAGGGCACGAAGATCAGAGCGGGATTTGTGAACCAACCTGTAACCAAGCGACGACCGCCCGTACCTCAGACGGAACGCGGGAGTACACGAAGCGCAGTTCGCGCAGCTCATCAAAGAGTTCTGCCGAGGGGGTGGCTTGCTCTAAATGGCTGATCCATCTCCGACGGATGTATTGGTATGATGCCCTGTCAGAGAGATCAACGATGAGGGCGACGGAGAGACGTGAGGGGACGTACAGATCGAGTGTGTCCGCACTATCCATATAATCCCCGATATATTGGATACAGCCGCGCGCCAGTTCTGCGTGGTATTTACTTGTTTCGATCCAAAATTGCAGCGAGCGGTGAATGTCGCCGAGGAATTCTGTGACGGAGGGCTGCTGAATGTGAACCGTTTGTAGTGGAGGAGACGAGGTAGGGTCCGGGACGTTGATGAGGGCATGCATGTCCTGCAGCGTCGCGCACACCTCTCCGCGCCCGAGGCCGATGAGGACCTCGAGCTCCTTCGGCGGAAGCGACGAGTACAGAGCGACGATGGGTCCCAGGATGCGGAGGACGGCGGACGGATCCGCGCCTGAGCTGAGGATGTGATGATAGAGTTGGTCAATGGGGGAGAGGTTCGAGTCTGATGCTGCTGACACGACCACCTCCACTAACCGCTCTGCGGGATGCCCGGCCTTGTCATCCACGTATTTGATGACTGTGGCTGGATACAGGAAGTGGCCGGCGGACTTCTTCACAAGGAGATTGATGACGTCTTGGGATGGCCATGGGTCAGGGATCCCGGTCATTGTGTGGTCGTGGTAGTGGCGGATGCTTATAAACTCGCTTGTGAGGAAATTTCGGATGTCTGTATCCGATGCGAAGACGTCGAGGGGTATCCGATTAGAGAGCTTGCGGAATATAGGGGTGTCGAACGTAGCCTGGAGGTGAGGCTGAAGACGACTGGTGATGAAGAAGCACAGCGGGAGTCGATGGACGACTATGATTTCGGCGATGAGCGTTAGAATGTTATGCTGCATTTCAATGCCAACGCAAGCGTCGAGACCGTCGATGACGATAAGAGTCGGAATTGGGGGATGTGGGACTGTCCTGTATGGCTCGACGATGAGCTTTTGAACCTGAACCTCGAGCGATTGGGTAAGGATGGAAGGGTCGGCCTGGATGGCGCGGGACAACGGGGCCCGAATCTCAGGAATTGAGCCGGCAAGCTTATATGCGATGGTGGGGAACAGAAGCATCCCATCGCTGAGAGCCCCCTGTCCATGCGAGAAGAAGAAGGTCGCCCCCAGCTGGCCGCTCTGAACACAGTACTCCGCAACGGTTTGAGAGATGGCAGATTTTCCGGAGCCGGGGTCGCCGTTAACCCACAAGACGCGCGGCCCATGCAGTGCGTTGTTGGTCCAGGACAAAATAATCTCGAAGACTACTTTGCGGGTTTGCGGATGACATCGGGGAGGGGGGTATCGCTCGACGGAATCATAGGAAGCTCCGATGGCAATCGCACTGTGGAGGATATATAGGCCTTGGGAACACTTAGCATAGACTCGTCTTCATATAGAGTACTGGTACGCACCGTCTTCCCCAGTATATGGATTCAAGCTATTGAATGCCTCACGAGTGCCTTGTCCTGAAGGTATGGGAGATTGCTGAACGGGAGATTGCTGAAGGGTCATTATTGCCGGTGGAGGGTGCAGCTTGGAGGTGCGGACAATAAGACGTATGACGGTATATTACTCTCCATGTCGGCGGATGACTTGAACCGGTCGTCACCCGGCTGTGCATAAAATCCTTGAGCGCTTATCAGCTCTCGCGGACATTTCGTGACTAATTTAGACACCGCGCTGATGGGGTTCGGGTTTAGCTTTACGGAATGCAGCCGAGGGTATGAATAGAGACTGATAGAGGCTGAACAGCTGGCTGAACCCTGATAGAGACACGCTCAGCGGCGATGCGCGGTCGTAGCCCCGCCCGATGACACCTCAGTGGCGGAATACCGAAGATGTGGTGCCGACTACGGGAAGATGCGAGGCCACTGGAACAGGTGTAGATTTAAGCAAGAGTGACTCGGAAAGAGCAAGAGAGTCAAGAGATCATGTTGGTTGCGTGCAAGTTGGTATGGAAACGTAGATTGTCGTGTATTGTCTTGGAGGTTGTACGTATACAACGACAAAGACGATGTCGTGAGCAGCGTTTGACCCTTGATCCTTACCACTTCTTTCCTTTCTCGGGCCGCGTCTATGTGGATCTCTAAACGTGGTGGAATTCCCGACAATACACCTCGAATCAGTTAGCACGTCTCGGTCTCAAAAGTCCTCCGAAAGAATCTCTGCTGTTGCTCTATTGGCTATTGCTTCGTGGTCGGCGGCCGACTCTAGGCCAACTCCGGGTCGGGGCCGTCCTTTATATATGCCCTTCAAACCTAAAAGCGAAACCAGTCAAGACTGCCCAGCTACTTGAGCATTCGGCCTCCCAGCACTTCTAGTCCTGGACACCAATCTCCGGTGTTATTCGTCGCTTTCCGAAGTCGAGACCACCCTCAACACTCCTACAATAACCGAGAAATAGGCTTAATGTACCCGTGCTCTTTGCCTCATGTGCTGGCAGCTGATCTTCGGATGGGGCTAGTTGCATCAGTGATCCATTTCTCCTAAAGAGGCGACGAGGACATCTTTACTGTCCACCGGACTCTTCTGTAGTCAGGCTTTGAAGCTCCCCATCCGATGGCCTTGATTCTGATAGCTAATACTGGATAGCACCACGCAAACGTCTGAGAAGGATCATGGATGTGCTGTAGCCAACATGATGAGAACGATGGAGAACGATGGACTCTCACGGAACGGGAGCGTCCAATACAGGTGACAAATGGCCTCGCGGCCTGCGCACCCTCCTCGCCTGACACCTGCTAAGTGTCTCACCTCGCGCGATGTCATTGTCTTTTTGGCTGGCCGTGTTCTTGGTAAAATTGGATGCGGCATAGATGGGCGCTACAGCGGCACTGTTCCGTCAAGTCAATCAATCATCTGGCAGTTCTTACAGATTTATCCCGAGGACATGCTATCCATGCGTGCACTGGCTAATAGGCTACGCAGTTCAGGGCAGATGTCAGATCCCTATCACACCTTTTTGGCCGACCCTGCCCTTCCCTTCGGTTCTTTACTCCAACGCAATTACGGCCGCTTTTTTTTTTTTTTTTCAATTGAGATGATAACATTTTATTCACGCACCCCCTCCGATCAAACTCGGACACGCGACAGTGGACATTGCGCTGGCACATTGACTTCGGCCTCCGGCAATGATTCACTGATCCTCGTTCAACAATCGTCGTCATTCGATGGCTCTCAACCTGTGGCTGACTTGACGGCCATCTGGCTTGATGTCTCGGAATTAACTCAAAACCTCCGTCGAGCTCTGTTGCTTTACGAAGCTCGTGCAGCGCCCATCCGTCCGTGTCTTTTGACCTCATTGTTGCATTAAAAAAACCTCAAGCTCTGCGCTTACCTATTTTGTGATTCCTAAGCCAACTCAAATGTTTCAATTGGCAAAGGGTCTTCCGAAATTTGATCGGCAAAGACACCTCCTGTGCATCTACTAACTCTTCCTCAGACTCTCACTCGCCCAAGATGTCCTCGTGGTCATTCAAATTCCAGAGATCTCCAACCATATCATTGGCTTCCTCTCTGACAGATTTCCGGATCTCCGCTCGACTTCGCTGGTTTCCCGCACTCTGTGCGCCGCCAGCCAGCCTCACCTTTTCTATACCGTCCGCTACTGGCCAATGTACGCTTCTCCGGCCTCCGACAGGTCCAGTTGGGGAGAAACTACGATGACACCTGTCCGATGGAGCTGGCGGAGCAGCTGATTTCGGGATTCCCGTTGCTGCGAAAGCTCACGTTATCAGAAATCGTGCACCCATTCACGGACTTCGGAGGCATTTTCCACAATTTACCACCTAGGATCGATACCCTTCACTTCGACGCCGCACTGCTCTGACACCCCTTTCCATGGCCAACGGTTACAGATTAAAGACCTGAAACTCGTGCATTCGTGGAGGCTGGGAGATTGGCTTGCACATCCTTCAATGCCGTTCGACTTCTCGCAGCTTCAAACGGTCGAATATTCGATGAATGTACTGATGCCAATTCGCTCATGCTCAGTCGTGCTCGCCTAAGTATAGAACAGCTCAGTATACCGGCCGCTGAGTCTGTTTACCTGCTTCGCCCATCTATACTCATCTCCTCCCACCGTAGATGTAATCGCTCAAAAGCTGGATCTGTCTCGCTTCCCTGCAATGAGTAAGTTCGTCATGATGGATCAAGAAAATATCGAGGACGTCAAGGCTGTGATCTCGCAGATACCTCCAGATAGCCGCATCCGAATCATCAGGCTGAGCGCAAGTGGGAATGCGGATCCCGACGAAATCCGCGAAATTGACTCCGCCATCGCGACGGCGCCCATGCCTGTGCTCAGCCGGATAGAGATTGAGTTCGCCGTCCGAATTCACGAGCAAGAAATGATCGGTGGAGAACATATTTCCCGCGACTGGCACTGGTAGGAAAAGTTGTCTGGATATTCAGTATGTTCAGCCCGTTTCGAATACTCGATTAGAGGCTGATGCGTTATGCAGGAGGATTTTGAAAGCTAATTATACATCAAGTTCGCTCTTATACTGCACGACCAGTATTACCGCCGGCATTTGTACGTACGAAACGAAAGCCAGGAGCTTCAACATTAAATCCCGACTACCTGCCTGCTGCCCCTTATCCTGGGAATTTGATTCTGCCTTTGCTTGGACCATTATGAACGATTTACTTGCTGACATCAATCAGCCCCAAGCCACCATCAGCTGGGACTCTGCCCCGTTCTCGCCGGAGCCTACTCTCCCAAGTCAGGCCTTGAAAACTCGTTAGTTTAAAAGGGGACATTTCCGTATATGAAGAGACATTAATTGAGTTGGATACATGACGCCAAGGCTGATCGAAAGCGAGGGTGTGGGGATAGATAGCGTGCAACGCCGCACCCGCACTCACACCGCTTCCGTTGCACACTAATAATATATATGTGGCGACCACTTGAGGCTTAGGGCCTCTGGAGTCAGACATTGACAGACAAAGTGTTAAGGATCGACGTGTTTCCACTTCGGGTGCTGAAGCACTTGGGCACCGACAGAAGAATGGGTGTCTCCGTCGAGTGGTGAGACCTGATAAGCATATCCGTGCAATCACAGCTTATCGAGCAGTACCTCACGGCTGCAGTTAGCATAATTGTCCGTCCGATTGGGGAACTTCCAAGGAAATTGATGCCGGAATTTAAACCTCGAATATAATAACGATGACATACATCCCTTCAAAGAGATAAAAACAAGACGCACGAGACACTAAGATTCAGAATCAATAGACTTGAATTGCAGCCGCCCTCGCTCGCGGATCCCTACCATCGCAACCTTTACCCGTCATCAAACTCTGTGAGACTTGCGCGGATTGGGTGGTCCATGTCCAGAGAGACTGAACACCACCCGAGTGAGACTACTGAATCGCATCCCAGCAAGGAGGGCGTCGATCGTAACCCACGACATGTACAGTTCTCCCATAATTTGAGTGCCCAAGATGTTTCAGTGAGGACACTGGTGGAAGATTTCAAGTTTTTGAGTGAAAAAATTGGTGAAAAATGTTTTGAGTTTTACAGAAGTTTTTTGCCAAAAATGTAGGTAAAAAACTTGAATCATTTTCAAAAGTTTTCCAACTTTAGGTGAAATTTTCGAAATAAAATGGAAAACTGCTGAAAAACTCTTGAGTTTTTTCACCTACATTTTTGGCAAAAAACTTGTGTAAAACCCAGACTAATTTTCACCAATTTTTTCACTCAAAAACTCGAAATCTTCCACCAGTGGGAGGCCCGGCATTTGCCGGTTGCTTACGATGATTATGTTACTGACCCCACCAAGGACCCCACCGAAAGTCTTTTTTTTATTTATACAAAAATGTAAGGAGCCAGTTCAACATGCGACCACTCCAAAAATGTCGATTTGCAAGTCGTCGAGACTCGAAATCGTCCGGAAGGAGAATTAGACTTTGATCGGATCAAGGGATCTTGATCACCTACTCTTTCTCAAACTCTCCTTTCGCCCCAGATGTCCTCAGCCATCCGAGTTCCCGAGATTTGCAACCATATCGTTGGTTTCCTAGGCTTCTGATAGATTTCCGGATTTGCGCTCGACTTCGCTGGTTTCCCGCACTCTGTGCGCCGCCAGCCAGCCTCACCTTTTCCATACCGTCAGCTTCTGGTGGGACAATGGGCATTCTGCCCAACGTCTGCACCGTCTGCTGGAATCTTCCCCGCATCTCATCCCTTATATCCGCCAACTGGATGTCCCCCTTCGCGCGGCCGTCCTGACCGAATTGGCCGATGTACGCTTCTCCGGCCTCCGAGAGATCCAGTTGGGAAGAGCTCACAATAGCTCCTGTCCTATGACGCTGGCGCAGCAACTGATTTCGGGACTCCCGTTGCTGCGGAAGCTCACCTTACTAGGAGTCGTGCGCCCGTTCGCGGACTTCGGAGACTTTTTCCACAATTTACCCTCCAGCATCGATGCCCTTCACTTCGACGCGTCTATGCTCACTGGAACTGAGCCCACCGCCCCGTTCCATGGACAACGGTTACAGATTAAAGAACTGAAACTCGTGCATTCGCGAAGGCTGGGAGATTGGCTCGCACATCCTTCAATGCCGTTCGAGTTCTCACAGCTCCAAAGGATCGAAATCACGGAGGAATGCACTCATGCCATTTCGCACATCCTGGATTGTGCCCGTCTCAGCATAGCACATCTTAGTATGCCGGCCGGTGCGTCCTTTTACCTGCTCGCACATCTGTACTCAACTCCTCTCACCTTAGACGTAATCGCCGAAGACCAGGATCTTTCCCGATTCCCTGCGCTGAACAAGCTCGAGATCACGATGTATGAAGAAAATAGTGAGGACGTCAAGGACTGCTATCTAGCAGATAGTCTGCCGATAACCACATCTGAATCATCAAGCTGAGAACAAGCGACCCCGTGCGGATCCCGCCGTAATCCGGGAAATCGACATCGCTATCGCGACAACGCCTATGCCTGTGCTTGGCCATGTAGAGGTAGAGTTCACCGTTTCAGTTAGCGAGCAGGAAGTGGATCTGTGGCAGACATATTTCCCGCGACTGGCAGGAAAAGTCTCCTGGATCTTCAGTATGTTATGTTCGTTTTGAATGCTGGACTGCAAGGCTGATGCGTCAATGCAGAGGATTTTGAAAGCTAATTATACATCAGGCTCTCTCTTGTACTACACGACCATAATTACAGCAGCCAGGACCTTAAATTCCAATTACCTTCCTGCTGCCCCTTCTCCTTCGAAATTTGATTATGTTTGTGCTTAGACCATTGTAAACGATTTATGATCAAACTTCAAGCTACCATCAGCTGGGACTCTGCCCCGGTCTCGACGGAGTCGAGTCTCCCAAGTCGGGGCTTGAAAACTCGTTTACTTTAACGAGGAAAATTTCGTATATGAACCAGACATACATGAGGTCAAGGCTGATCGAAAGCGGCAGGGGTGGGGTGATGGATGGCGCGCAACGCCGTACCCGCACCGCGTCCGTTTAACACTAATAATATATATCCGGGGACACCTTGAGGGCGTCTGGAGTCAGACATTAGTAGACAAAGCGTTAAGCACCGACGCGGTTTCCACCTCGGGTGCTGAACAGCGCTCAGGCACCGACCGACGAATGGGTCTCCGTCGAGGATACATATTGGCGACACCTGATAAGCATATCTTCGCAATCATAACGTATCGAGTACTGCTTCACGACTCCAGTTGGCATAATTGTCCATCCGCGCCTCCTGGGAAAATTGATACCGAAAAGTAGAAGGAACTCGTTGAAGCCTTGAATATCTCTCTCTTTATAAGGTTATGCTATCCGAAGCCTTTATCAATAAACTAGGCAATCATCGAGTCTTGGACACTTAGAGACGTGGTTGAACCACGTACCCAACACGTATCATCGCTTGATTTGAAGCTGCGGCATGCATGTATGATCCATTCAAGCGAAGTGCCAGCGCGCGAAGCGCCCCGGTGCGCTCTTGTAATAATAGCGATTACATACACTCATCCAAAGACTAAAACAAACCGCACGCGTACGGTACACTAAAAATCAGACTTGAATTGTAGCAGCCTTCGCTCGCGGAGCCCTACCATCGCGCCCCTTATCTCGCCTTCGAATTCTGTGAGACTTGAACACGGATCGGGCAGTCCCAGTCCATGGAGTCTCAGGCTGAACACCACCCGAATGAGACTGCCGAAACGCGGTCCAGCAAGGAGGGCGTCGAGCGCTGCCCACGGGAGGCCTAGGAGCCACGGTCCATGAACGACTTCGAATGTCAGCGTCTCCAAGGCCGGTGACGCGGTGCGTTGGAGCAGGTCGATCACGCCGGTGGTCATATTGTGGCTGCCGACGGTGCTGAAACGCAAACGCAGAAGTAGGCTCCGCAGCGTGGTGCAAGGTGTGAGGGAAATGCCGACGACTACTTGGGTAAGTTGCGGATTCACATGGGCGAAAGCCAGCTCACCAGGCTCGGCAGTCAGCGGACAGTTCTGTTACCTCGAGCTCCTTCAGGGTGTGCCCGAGACGGGAGAGTAGCGCGTTGAAAGGTGAGGCGTCATAATCGTCCTTGTTGGCCAGCACGAGGGACAGATGGTAACAGTGATGTCTCCGAGAGCTAACCAGGCTGCCACAGGTTGAGGCGAGTGATATCCTGAGGCCTCGAAGGCGAGATATTTTAGATGCACAGCGGGCGCGGTGACAGCACCCGCACCCACGGCGTTCTCTGAGTACATCCACCCAGCGAATTCGAGTCTCTCGCAGAGCGGAAATAAGCCGAGGAGGTCCCACAGATGCTGGGCGGTAGATAGCACGCAAAATGTGAGGCGGAGCCGCGTGACTGTCGACCATGGGGTGGCGCTCATGAGAGGCCCGAAAACGTGCGCGCGGAGGTGCATAGAGCGCATATTTGGGAGCAGTTCCTGGATCCGAAGGGTGCTAATTGCGCCTCCTGTCCCTGAGGCAACGCTGGTGACATGCTGCCGAAGATGTTTGCTGCCGCACAACAGAGCGAGGAAGCGGTCACAGTCGCCTTTCGTTTCGAGGGTGACGTGGCGAAAGAGGAGTGACTGGATGTGAGCTGCCCAGGCTGTACAAATAAAGGCCAAGCGCCGAAGCTGCTGCACTTTCGCTTTCGGCGTGTCGTCATTCACACAGTCCAAGATGAGAAACTGAATCTCTAGGGGAAGGTCCGGAGGCAGGCCTTCGCTGAAAAGACTAATCAGATATGGGACCAATTCCGCGGGTTTACACTCACGAAGGCATCAGAGACGAGGGTATGCCTGGGATTGAGGGTTGGCGAATGGCGGCAGGTGAAGAAGGAATTGGTCAGCTCGCTGCTCGGCACCGCCACGGGATGGTCGTCGAGTGATGCCGGCATCCAACCCTACTAGTACGCTACGCGCGATTTTTCATAGGTGCCCATCGTCTTGTGTGTCAATCAACGGTGAAATTTAAGCTCTGCCGGTCGATTATGAACAATCCTTTTTTTTTTGAGTCCTCCAAGCTGCTACCGATCTCACTGCCAACTTTAGGAAGAAGAAACCCACCGAAACACTAGGGAATCCACAGCTTCCGCTAAGGTCGACTTGCAAGGAAGTGTAAACTATTAATGGGAGCGGGGAGATTATCGTGTCTAACTTGTGGTTACCAATCATGACAGCAAGAGGAATTGATGGATGGACGGTTGTACACGAAGAGAGCTTTAATTGAATTCTAAACCTAATGACGAAGGGCCTAGAGCTACGAGGATACCGTGCTTTCGCCGTCCAGACCTGCCCGTCTTTGGTGTACAGACTCAACAGATACAATCCTCGGATCTCATCCTTGAAGAGGCCGGGGCATGAGAAAAAACACGGGATGCCGCAACGCACCTCGAAGCGGTCCTTAAGGCACCACGAGGGCCGCCGCGCAAGGTTGAGGTGAGTGATCTGGCGATGTGCGCAATTGCCCTGGATACGTTCAGAGAATGTCTTGTTCCCGACCTGCGGGTGCGCAGTGAGCACGGAGCTCAAGAGGAAAAGAAGGAATGGCGCACGGCGATGTAAACGGCCACAGGTCCCGGCGCGCTGCGCAACACAGGGGCACGGGGTGCAATAGGCAGTCTCGAAATGCGAGAATGTCCGAGACCAGACGCCGCCAGGTCCGGGCATCTTGGACTCGAATACGGCGGCGGCGCCACGACCAGGAGGCACCATAGAGCTGGGCTCCGGGACGACAGCGGGGACGTGCGTAGGGAGCTTGGCGCGCTCGTAGTCGATTATGATGTCCGAGTGGCACTAGTCGCACTGGGGTCAAGATGCGCATGTGGTTGAGGTGGCGCGGCGTAGAGGCCGGGGACGTTCTGGTCGGTGGAATGGGGGCATGCATTTGGGAAGTACGCGGGAGGCTACGGAGGAGTGAGGCTCCAGCCGAATAAATTGAAACCGAACCGAAGGACCCACCCGATTTGAAGTTGGTGGACCGTAGATCGCGTACCACGGGACCTCGACGGGTGTGTGTGGTGGAGAGAGAGAGAGAGAGAGTAAGAAGGAAAGAAGTAGCAAGCGGAGGTGTGTGGCATGCCTACACGGCCGCACGGGGACCCTCTTCCGAAGTCCAAGCAGGTTGCTGAGACACACTGGATAAAGCAAAATATTGACCTAGGTCAACATGTTAACTGAAACTAGATAAATTGGTAGCCAAATCAAACTGATAGAAAGCTGTTCTTTTCTTTTGGTACGAATTTGACATGGAATTAGCCTCAATCAGCCACTCTTTCACAAGTTATGTCTTTGTTCACTGTCTGCGAGTTGAGAAAGGATTGCTGAAAGACAAACTTTCAGCAGCCCGTTTCTGGGCAGAAGAAAGAAGGACTTTGGGTGTAACAATCCAAATTTCCTTTGTTCTAACAAAGTGAATTTGGATTGTTACAACGAGAGTCCTTCTTTCAATATATCTGAAAGCACTGCCAAATGGATTTCTTTGGGCATGGCTTTCTTCACTTGTGGAAAGAGAACAAAGCCATGGCTTGTGAAAGAGCGGCTGATTGAGGCTAATTCTGTGTCAAATTCATACCAGAAGAAAAGAACAGCTTTCTATCAAGTTTGATTTGGCTACCAATTTATCTAGTTTCAGTTAACATGTTGACCTAGGTCAATATTTTGCTCTTTGCGGTGTGAGAGAGCAGAACCATCTATGACATAGTGTGATGGGTGGCACAGAGCCGCTCACGGATCGGTGTGAATGGCGAACAGACGGCATGGTGCGCGGGGGATGGGAGGTGATCGATAAACACAAAACACAAACGAAGCAGCCCTTATATCTAAGCCCTAAGGACAGTGGGCCTGTGGTGTTGAGTCCACACTAAAGATGGTAACTCTTGGACCAGCCGCATCATTTCAAAATGTTTTTGTCAGCTTCTTCAATGTTGGCTAGAATTCGGAGCTAATGACATGCATCCGAAAGAACGGCCAGAGGATAACCCACAAGTGTCCTCAAGCTAAATATGTATCAAAGCGTCTGCAGTGCCAGATGGCTCGTGCGCTCAAGATCGAGAGTTGGAGAACAACGCCCATGCTGACGTTGAGTAGACCTCCAAATGCAAGGTTTAGGATAGACGACGCCAAAGCGGGAGTTTAATATGGGCGATGTGAGCGAAGGATATGTGCCAGCGGTGCACAGGCAGAGAGCATGGTGGTCGACGACAAGTTTTTTGCCGGGGTGATCCGACCAGCACATCAGGAAATCCGCACAGGCCGGATTTAGGCTGGCGGATCTGGTGCGTTGATGGCATCTGTTCTGGGCCTGATCCAGTCACACCAGCGCTCGCCAGCACGATACCAGCGCTTGACCTCTGGACGAGCAGTCACCAGTCGGGCACGGAATCATCATGGTTCGTCCGTCGCTATGATTCCAATGCCCGCCGTCCCTCCCCTGCCTTACTGATGGCTCAGTCACGTTGAGTCTCTCAACCTGCTTGCCGACGCACCCTCGCTAGCCGTCAAGTAGCCGTAGTAGCTTTACTCTGATGATCCGTAGCGCAGCAGCCGGTAGCGGCAGATATCACACGCCTCCAAATAAAATTCATTCGACTCGCAAAGTCCTTCCAACCATCTTGCATAACTTACATTCCCCACCGGTAGCTTTGTCCGGCTCCAGGTGAAAGTATTTCTTGCCTTCGTTCTGCCGTTGAGTCCATTTGAAACTCCGCGGACACGTGCAAAATTGCGTGATTGTTCCTGGATCCCTCCGGATCCAGGTCTGGTTTCCGTAATTGGCTTACTGTATAGTTTCGATCAATTCTCCCCGCCTGTGACCTGTGACCCGCAGATTCGAACTTGAGTATTCGTAAATCCGCCAGAGCGCCCGTGACAGTCCAAAAAGTTCATAAATGTGGTGGAAAAGGTCGCAGGGCATGAGCCTAACACACTACTGGGCCTCCGTGGTCACATCGCTCAGTTGCATTGTGCCAGTTCTCAGTTAACTGTGGTGTTTCTGTACGTTGGATGTTCGAAACTGCTTCCTCCATTTTCTTTTGTTGTATTTTTGGCATTGTGAAATATTCCATGGCCCGCAAAGTAAACAGCCTTCGCGAAAGGTACTTAAAACTGGAATCCTATGTACGGACTTTATGTTGTAGCACCCCAAATCTGACCTACTTGCCAAGCGCATTGCCGAATCAAAGCGGTGTAGATCATCAGATTACTTACATGACCTTTCTTCCGTGCATTCTCCCTCGATCCCGCCGCTTTCTTCGCAATGAGTGGCCTTCCCGACATGATAAAAATCCTGGATGGGCCAGAAAAGCTCTTGCTACCCCCCCCCCCCCCCCCCCCCTGGTCTCCAGCCTCGTCAACTTTCAGTTGGCGCCACAGCACAAATCCACCGGATCACCTCAAACGTGAGAGCACGGTGCCTTTGGCGCCGCGCCAGCGAAAAACAGGGTTTTTTGGTGGTCTCTGGGCGATTTCGTGACTCTTTTCGCATATTCGAATATGCCCTCAGTGACCTGTGACAGGTACGAATATTTTCTTAAATTTTGGGGCCTGTGACCCGTGACATACGAATTGATCGAAACTATACAGTATGTCCGTATGTTTTTGAAGGGATATGTCCGTCCGTCCGTCCGTCTGTCGGTTCTCGTCCGTCTGTCATGGTCTACGTCACAAGTCTGTGTGCTGACTCGGACCACATCGACTTTCCTGACTTTCCTGACTTGTCAACTTACAGTTACACCTTCAAGTTGGGCTCCAGCTACCTTTCTATGACTGCAAAACTGGTGCTTGCTAGACTCATGCCACTCGAGCCCTCCACTGGATTGGACCCAGAGGAGGCATCGGACCAATTGACAATCAGCGACGTCTGGTTGCGAACGGATGTGGTGATCAAACTTTTCACAAATTTGAATTGAAGACCTGTCCGATCCGTTGTCGCTACTCGGTTTTATTTATTCAAATTTAGCTCCTCCCTTCTACATCCATGTCGCCCGAATCTCGTTGTCTCAAGGGATGTATGGAACCATTGCAGCACCATGAACCTGGTCAACCCTTCCCAAAGAGGCAACGGGCAATCAAGTATGGTCCGCATTGTCAATGCTCTCGGACACAATGTTTCTCTGGGTATTCAAGTTTCCAATCGCTATCCACGTACACAGCTTACAGAGCCCGGGGACCAAAATTTTGCCATATCCATCGCCGACTACTTGCTGGTCGCAGCTGTGACTGTAACGAAGTCTACATCCGAAGTTCGTTTCTCCGGTTATGGAGACAAATATTTGGCTGACTTTTTTTTTTGGTGAAGACGGAACTGGAGATAATTGTCGCCAAGGATGTCTTGATGCATCTGGGTCCCCCGCTAAGAAATTCAGTTTCAACTGCAATGTATTGAACTCGAAATCTCCACCGCTTATGTCCCATGCCCTGATAATGTGGGATATAGGCAAGAAACGAGCTATCAAGTATGGAGAATTCTGCGAGTGTATTTATCCCCGTCGATCTCCAGGTGTGTCTCTGAATCTGTTCTTATTGTATAAACCCTCATTCGAATTCATCCAGGATATCGTTCTAATTCGGCAGCGTGCGATTGTCAAAGTCCATCATGTCCTCATGCCTCTCCCCTTCCTCCTGTGGATAAGCGCGACAAAAATGCGCAGGCCAAACGAATTGCTCGTGATCTGGATCGCGGGCCTCCTCCCCCACCTATCCCTCCCATCCGCTCCCTGCCACTTCACGAGTATTTTCAAGCACCCATTGAAATGCGGAAAACCAGAGCAGCTGAGAAGAAGGCACGGGAGCGATCACACGCCGTGAGATTCGAGATGGCACGGGCAAACTTGTTAAATTATGTGGAGCCGGTATTCCTTCTGCTTGTAATCCAAAATGTTCTGTTCATTGTTTCAAATTCACAGAAGTACAAGTCCGAATCCACTGAAGTATGGGACCCGATCTTTTATGGTGGTCCAACACGAGCCTCGTTCGACATGTGGCGGTGCCCAGTGTCCACGACCGAAACCGGCCTTTTTGGGTCGTCTACACCCTTGTAGGCAACTTATAAATTTGAGAACCATGTCCAATGCCATTCCAGTGAGAGAGTCAGTTGCATTGATGGAAACAGAATTCCGAAAGGTCTTCAACGAGGTTATCTGTCTTCACATACGTGAACATATGAACAGATTCGGCATCGATTTTGACTCGCATGTGAGTCACTCCATCTCTAACATTGTACCATTCCAACCCAGCACTGCTTCAGGGTGTAGGGGTGTGGAGGAATAATTGTCGGGCGCTTGTTCTGTATGTTAAACCTGTTTTCCCGTTGATCTCTATGATAGCAGCCAGCTTATATACTGAGTTTGCAACTTGTTCACTCAAAGGTCAATTGTGGCGAGCTGCTCATGAGGCCAGGCACAGTAATATACAGAAAGGGAGCTAATTTCCGTAACTGACTGTCCACACGCTTCTGGACTCGGCAATTCGCGATGGCGAACATTGAAAGGATTTGGGACAAAATGCTCACTGCTGACTGAGGTGTCTAACTCTAGACAGAATGGGGCGGGTAAAAAATGGAAACGGAAAGAAAAGAAAGAAAGAAAAAGACGGAATCAAACTGCAATGAATAAAACCACAGTCGGGTCCGGACGGAGTCGAAAGGCATTGACTATGAGCTGGAAAAACAAATGCCATAGTCTGGATGGAGTCCTAGTCAGGAGCTCTGAGCCATTGCCTGTGAGCTGGGAAGCATAAAACCACAGGCCGGACGGAGTCGAAAGTCCTTGGCCTCGAGCTGGAAAAAATAAATACCACTGTCCGGACAGAGTCGAGTTTGGAGTCGAGAGCCATCAGCTACAACCTGAAAAAAATTCAATGCCATAGTATGGGAGTCAAAAGCTCTGAGGCATTGCTTTTGAGCTGGGAAGCATCAGACCACAGTCCGGACGGAGCCGAGCCATTGGCTAGTATAGTCTCTTGTAGAATGAAACTACACACGAAGCTCGTACCTGTAACTTCACATATTTGTACATTGGCTAGGAACTCAAAAAAAAAAAAAAAAAAAAAGGCCATTGAGAGCTCTGAGGCATTGACTGTGAACCTGGAAAAATAAAACCTTGATAAAACCGCAGTCCGGACGAAGGGATTGGTTGCAAAGCAGGCCACAACATACCGGGTCAAACCGGACCCGGAGGATCCAGGTCTGCCCGGAGGGCGTTAATATTTGGACCAAGCAAATCGATGGTTGATCGTCTTTCTCTTCCTTTCCCCCACGACTTCTGCGTCGTCCCCGCCGTTGACGGCGTCCTCTGCACCCATGTCGTTCAATGCAGTCTGGGATCGCCATTGCAAGATATCCTCTTCTTCCAGACCCACTCTCAGGCCGTCGTACTCGCACCCGTGCTAGGGTTGGCAGCCACCGCACCTCTCCCCTTCGCGCACCCCTATAGGCCTTTGGCAAGTGCCGCAAGCCCGTCGTCCTATCTTCAATACTCCATACCTCTCTCCACCGTCCACGTGCCCCAAGCTCCGTCGAGACCCGTCAAACTATATTTTCACGCACGTCCGATCAAGCATCCTCCCCTGGCCGTCCTGCAAACCTCAAGACGTCTTGCAATTCCTCCGCCTCAAACCCCATCTTCAAGTTCTCTGGAAACTTCCTCTTACTCAAATCCTCTTCCTTCCATCCTCGGCGTGCATTCGTGCTTGGAGCCAAGCTGTGGCTCGTCACCAATTAGTACCCTTTTAGGTCGCCGATGTCGATCTTCTCCGCCTATCTGTGTCTTGGTACGTCTATTCGGATCACCGTGGCACAGCGCGCCGCAATGGAGGCTGAATAGGTCCCATGTCAATAGTTATTGTATATCCCTTCAAATACAGCTTTTCTCCCCCTCTCACTACTGTACTATTTCGACCAAGTCTTCAGTCACGGGTCACAGCGCCCGCTGAATTGAAGACTTTTCAATTGCGTCACAGGTCACTGGAGGCGTTGAATAGTTGGCCGTTTTATCAGGTTCCAGGGCCGAAAATCCAAAAAATTCCCCAGCCCTATATCAATTGTTGGACAGAAATTCGATGCAAAATGTGCTTAAATTTGGCCCAGTCGCCCCGGAAATTTGGACATGTCCGCCAATTTGGCCTGTTTTCGAGGCCAAAATGTGAGTTGAAAACTTGCAAAATGAAGGGTTAAAATAGCAGTCACAGGTCCCAGCGGCCGTTGAATTGATGGCATTTGAAGACTTTGGGTCACTGGTCACAGGCCGTGAAGACTTGGTCGAAATAGTACAGTATTTCGTGTGCGTGCAATTGAGGATATGGAATATCAGTAAAGCAAAGTGGCATCTATGTGTCATTTATAGTAGTGAACAAAGTGTGCGGGCTTGGCCTGCCGGACGTCTGGATGGCCAGCATTTTTGCAAGTCGCTCGCGGCGGTCCGACCCTAATGCGCGATCATCAGCGGGCTCATCAGATTGTATGAGCTGGCGACGCCTCGCTTATCCGGCCTCGTACGTCCGGATCAGCTGTGCGCGAATTTCCTGATGCAGGGTGGCAGTGCCGGTTTTCGCAGTCATTTACACTTGCCTTTTTCGAGTGATTTGCCTCGGTGCCCGGAGATTTACACAAAACACAATTTTTTGGTCGGGAATTGATAGTTAGAACACGCAACCTTGCAGTTACAGCTGTTCTCGAAATTAATGAGATCGCCGCTTTTTTTTCTCTCGTTCCTAAAAAGGAAGTCAGGTGCGAGAACACTGATTCAAGTTCAGTATGCAGGCTAGCAAAGCTTTGCTATGTTCTGGGGTCGTTCCTTTCAACTTTCCAGTGGAAAAACTCAGTGCAACGTCCAGAATCGAAGGAAAAGAAGGGATGATCAAGTCACGTGGACACAAGGACAGCGGCTGCTCAAATCTCTTCGTTGAACACCTCATTGAGACCCCGGACCCACTCGCAAAGGCTCCGGCCCCAAATCATGGTGCGTTTTGTGTAGGTAACTATACCTTATTTTTTGGGAACTTCAAAAAAAAAAAAATCTGACCAGTCTCATTAATTTCGAGAACAGCTGTAAGCCCAAAACTAAATTGTTGATCTGATCATGGTTGGTAGTCGAGAGTTCACTATACGCGAGAACCCTAAACAAAATCAATTTGAGCACTCGTAAGGAGGCTGAGGAGGAGACATACACTCATGTGCTTCATTTCCACCAAATCATCCAGCTGCCTGTCCGAAAAAACCTCTCTGGTAATTGCAACCTGGGTAGTGTTTCCTCCCGATCTCACGGTACTATTCTGGAGGTGACTCGGGATCGAAATGATGTCTTGGGAGTGAGATAATGTGTCCCCGCGCCCGCCGAGAATCCAGAAACGTGAATTGAGCACCGCCAAGACAGTGTTGGAATAGAGCTTGGGCACGACAGCGCCCGCTGTGAAAAAGTACGGTTTGCCGGGGAAGGCAAAGAAGACAGCCGCATTGACCAGCGCTACAACCGCTGCGGTAAACATTATGTGAGAGTCATCAGCCTGAGGCATAGAGAGCGCAAACCGGTCAATGAGCCCGTCTCGATTGTGACCCTCATGAGCTTGGTGACCAAGGCGTGTGTGTGGCGAAATCCGGTATCGTGTTTCGATAGCTTTGCGAAAGGTTAGTCGAAGCAATAAACGATGAAGGGAATATTCACGTAATAAGTCAAGGAAACAGCAATCAGAATGTCAGCAACCGCCGCGCCGACAAGCCACATCTTTCAACAAGTCAAGAATTAGGAATGAATTATCCCTGAATCGTTCTTAGAACGTACCCCTGAAGCTACGGAGTTGGCTATATTCTGCTGCACCGGTATAGCTCCCACTGTGAGTTGGTGATTTGTTAGTCTAAAATGAAGTCATAAGATGAAAATCAACAACAAACCTTTGTGCGACAAGCTGCCATCTACAAATCCACCGACGCTACTCGCCAGAGCGACCTAGATGGCATAAATCAATAAAATATACAGCATGAACAAGACACCTACGATGACGATGAGTACGGGCATGATCCGGGATTTCGATAGCACGAAGAGTCGATATGCATAGAACGACTGGCTGATCAGGGCGACTATAGGCAGTCAGTCAGCCGTAGACACGTCGGTGGGCGCTAATAATTACCTATACCACTCATAATGGGTATCGCAAACCAGGCGAAATGGATCGCCTTCAAAGTTGAGAGGTCGCCGAAACCAGAACCAAAAATCGCGAACGCGTCGTGGGTCATCAGAATCGTCTGCACTAACTCAAGGAGGTAGAGCGTATAGACCAGGCACTTGTTGAATAACCGATCTCTGGGGAATGCTTCATAATAAAGGTCTACAGCCCACGGTTTATCAGACTGACTGAACATTAACACAGAAAAATGAGTTACATAGCTGAATGCTCAAAGTCCCGAACAGCCCCCAATGCAAGAGATATCCGATGAGCTGCAGACGAGGACATGATTCGAAACAGCACATGATTTTGGACGGAAATGTACCAATGGTCCAGACCTAGGTACACGAGCTTGTCAACAATAGCGCCAGAGGGATGCTGGTACTCACAACTCTGCAATTTGAACGCCGGGAGGAAGGGCTGAGATGGGAACCATTGGGGGCGCTGGGGATCCTGAATTCAGCCAAATATCGCGAGAGAAGCCTTTAAAGGGAACTGAGGCTCCTCTCACGGCGGATAAAACTGGACTCGATCTGTCCTCGTATAACACTTCGATCACCAATGGTAGCTAGAGTAATGGCGTTCTGCGAAGTCAATATATATACCAAAATGTTATTCGTGAGACCAAGACTCACAGTAAAATTAGCATATCAAGGCGGCCTTGGGAGTTGAGACTAAGCACAATTTCGATTTCAGTCCAAAACGTGAGCTACTTAGACTTATCTCCCATCGATCCTCGAACTGGGATTGTCATGTATCTGGATTGGCTCTACACTCAAAAGAGAATGAAAGGAATAACGTACGGTACTCACCATTGAAAGTACCAGATAATCGTGGAGCCGTAGCGAAAGAATTTTCGGCCAACACGGCATCTGGCGCCAGCTGTGCATTTTTGTACCCGATACATTCCAGACGGCCTTCCGTGCTCAAGGATGTGAGAAATCAGTGGCGGAACTGGTCGGGAGAAGACCGAAGCACTTAACTTAATTGAGAGGTGTAGAAGGCGGTGGAAAACCCAAATTTTGACACTGCTCCGCAGGCGACAATGAACCATCTGGGTGGAAATTATGCAGGTACAAGAAACTCGCTTGCAAGAGGGTTCTAGTGCAGGATCCTACGTGCGTAGATAGTAATATCGGCACGTATGTAACGGCACCGGGTTTCTTGACACCAGTCAAAGATGGACCAGGGTAAGACGCGAGCAAACCGTGCCGTCATACACATAGAGGTCATCCTGGAGAAAGTATAAGCATAGCTTCTACCACAGTCCGCAAAGGACCCGGCAGCAGAGACACTTTGGATGATCCAAGGATCTCAGAAGTTCAATGTCGTCGTCACATAGCGATATCGATCGTTGGCCCTCGATAGTATTTCCGAAGAGAGAGATGCTGCGAATGAGTGCGAATGACACTGTTCCCCGAGGTCCTACTATTTGAGACCAGTTAGTTGGCCACTTAAGCATTTATGCCGCAGCCCTGGTGTTATACCGGTGCCGATGCGAGCCAAACTGTATCAGAATGAGGGCATTCATCCTACGAAGAGTTCGAGTCCGCCAGCACCGAAATACTCGAAGATTTGAGTGCGTAAGGAATTTATTTTGACCGGCAGTCCAACATAGCCAAACAACAGGTTAGTTGGCCACCCCGCCAACTAACGTATTGAGCTCTCAAATGGCAGTGGCCTGCACCCAGAATCATATATACAGGTTATATTCACTATTTAAAACAGTTATGGTGTAGATATGAGGTATAGAAATGGGCAGAATACATGCTTGCGATCGACGGGAAAGCTCGAAATTAGGGTCGCGGGATGAATGAGTGTTCTGCCACTCAGAAACACGCCGCGATGGGCCAAATTACGATCCAGGCTACTTAATGGGAAGTATTTGGACGTACCTGGATGCCCAACTCCATTCGAAGTTGCTGACATCTCCTCCAAAAAATCCGACTATCAGCACGACTGAAATTTGGTGATATTGGACAATGGCCTCCAGAGCAATCAGAGGTCATTGGATAAAATCTCGAAAAGGGTCTCGGAATGAAGGATTGTATATTAAGAAGTCCTGTGTAAGGTTCCAGACCGATGGCATGGCGATGTCGTGGACCGCGACGGTGCCAGCATGACTGGCCTACAAATAAAGTCGTGCTTTTCCTGGGTGTATTAAGAGTGATAGTTCAGTCAGCTGCCGTCCAGTATCTCTTCAGATGGAAGGCCAGCATCGGGGGATCCGAACGAGCCCCCAAAGTCGTGGATCGAGGAGGAAATGGTGGAGAAATGGCGATGGCAAATGAGGCGAGAGGTCTGATTGATAAGAAATTGATGTCCCCGCGCTTCGGATCCCGATCCGCGATGCCGTAGCTCCCGATCAACCCATCACTTTCGGCTGAAATTTGGTCTGAACATTCGTTGGAGGTCGTATTCTGTTTATACATTATGCCCAGTCATAATTATGAAGCCCTGGTCTTATAGGAGTCAAGTGGCCAACTAAGTAGGGTGGCCAACTAAGGGGTCTCTAATAGTACAGTGTCCATTGAGTGCCGATGAAAGATAGCCGCCAGGCTTGCGCGTAGACGCGCAGGAAACAGACTTGGTATACGTCATGATTGAAAAGAAGACACACAAGAATTAGCCACGCCTTTTGGGCAACGCGCCACTGATTGTGAACGCGAGAGTCAAACGACGGGCGCCAATCAAACGGTCGGCAGAGGTCGACACTCAGGCGAACGCGGTCACACGCATGGTTGCATCGAGACGATCAGATCCTGTCAACCTCACTTTATATACTGACTCCACGTGTTCCTGCTTCATCTCTTCCTGAGTTCCTCTGCATTTCTGCTTTTGCTTCACGTACACATTCTTTTCATTGCCCACAGAACACGATGTCGTTCAATCTCGGCGGCGTCAATGGATCTAGTGCGTCTGCCTCCCTGTCCACGGGCGCACGGGCAGCTGCGTTACAACTTTAGGTACTTTTTCTCCGTCGCCAGTCCTCAGCGACACCTCATCCTCTTCGACTGGCCACTTCAATGTAGGCGGCATAAACGCGTCTGCATCCAGTGAGTTCCGGCGTCCTCGTCAGTCGGAAGTCCTCAGAACATTGTGGAACCGTGTAGCATTCAGCGACTCCTTCCCGACACCCGTGAGTTCCGGCGCATCGAGCGCTTCCGGGGGCTTCAATTTGGGCGGGTTCAATGGATCGAGTTCGGGTGAGTCAAAGCCGCCCGGGAGAGGAGTGTATATTACTCAACACAGCGCAGCATCAGCTAGCCCATCGTCGGTGGATTCTTCAACACCCTCTCCGACCTCAGTTCCCGTTCCCAGGTCAGCGCAAAATTGGCGAGCACAATGTCTCCTAGGCCTGATTATATTTCTATTAGTGCGACGAGCACGCAACCCAGCAGCGCATCCAGATCGTATACACAAAAGTGCGTGTGATCTAATTGCTTTGAACGTTGGGCATCTTTGATGACCCACACCAGGTCCCGCGTGGTTGGCGTTTTGGCCCTCTCGCTGATATTCCTACTTGTGCTCTCTTGATGGCGCGCGCATTCAAACACTAGCGCTCTGGATGGAATGACCGTATATGCGATTCTGAACGCGCTTCGTTCAGATATCGATTAAGGCCGTCCGTTGCATTACAGCACATTGATCGAGAGTTACTATACTTGCTCTGTTGAAGTGCCTGGTTGAGGCGATTACAATCTTAACAAGATGTGCCTTCGCGCTCGTTTGAGGCCACGAATTTGGGGGAAGTACCGAGGAAATGGTGGGACTGTTGCCATCTCTGCCTTCGGACATCTCGGACGATCCACCAACAACGATCCGTGCTGTGGGGACTGTAGGAAAATTAGATCTTGGTTGAGAATATGAGCAGTTATTACTTCGGTTATTATTTCGGTAGTTATTTTGATGGTTATTTCTCGGTCGAAGACTAGCCAGCTGTATGCCTGCAGTTTGCTAAAGATGTCGGGGGGCCCGGGGAAGAGGCAGGCTGGGGAATTTTCAATAAGATGGTTGAGTGTCAAGGCCCTTCTGGCTCTCATAAGTGTGCGATGAATCGTTCCTAGGTATCGATTTGCTAAATCCATAACCATCGATTTTTCAACGTGTAGGGCTGATGTCGGACGGTGTCCGATCGGCCGAAAGTGAGGCATTCTGTCAATCAGTGGCAGTGCATCCCGCGTCTCTTCCTTCCCTCTCTTTCTCCCAATCCACCCAGGGCTCAAGGCCCAGGAGGGCCGTATGTGTCGATTCTCTCTGTTTTTATGGCCTGATATATTCTCTCTTGTTCTTTTCATTGCTACCGTGTGCTTTCTGGCATGGCTAGGGACGTTTTGGATTCAAGATGTCATCTTCCTCAAGATCTTCCTTCAGTCTATCCAAACTTCACCTCTTTCCGTCTGAATCAGTAGCCGGGACATCATCTGCTTGCACTTCTGTCGAAGAGCTTGACGAATGAAGTCGACACAATTGCATCCGTGTCATCCTAATTCGTTTGGCTCGGAAGCACCAATGCTGGCGCGAACATATATAGCCGGGTTCAGAAATAGCTCTGAGCTAGCTCTGTTTTAGGCCCTGTCTAGCCATGCACCGCCGGTTCCCGCTCAAATCCCTTCGAGACTGGCTGCCTTCCTCCAGTTACCGTCATGTCATCTATTTCCGGCAAGCCTTCTTCTATCCATCAAGCCACCTGACAGTCTCTCGCTCACTTCATCTACACCTCCCACGTCCCTCCCTGCGCTCATCTCGCCTATGCTGCCGCTGCATCTGTGGGGTCTCGTCTTGGCGGCAACAACCATCCTTGCTGCCACGACGCCGACCAAGCGGTAGGTCTCTCTCTCGGTCAATCCCTGAACTGACACAATAGGGGGAAGAGCGACGGTCTGCAACGGCCACGCGGAGTTCTGCTCGCGTCTGTACTCAAACGTTACATACATCGGCGCGCACGACTCGTTCGCGTTCAGCGCGGACCCCTTCGCCCGTGCGTTCTCCATGTGCCAGCACATCATTTTGTAATTAAAGAGGCAAATACTGATCCCCCGTTGTCAGTTGCGCGCGACCAAGAGGTGGACATCCCTACGCAGCTGCGCCTTGGGGTCCGTCTGCTGCAGGCGCAGGCGCACATGAACAACGGCGTGCTGCATTTCTGCCACACGAGTACATAAATTACATCTGGCATCTCATTTGGCACGCGCTAACGGCACTGTTACAGGCTGCGCTCTCTTTGACGGCGGCCCAGTACTAAATTACCTCAAGCTCGTCAAGACCTTCCTTGACGCGAATCCGAATGAAGTACTGACGCTCCTGTTCACCAACCCCGAGGGCCTGTCTCCGGCGACCGTGTGGAGGCCAATATTCGACGCGGCTGGTGGTCCATCATCTATCTCTCATAGTCGAATGCTGAACGCCCAGTACCAACAGGCATTACCAACCTCACGTACGTGCCGCCCTCACTGCCTGTGAAACAGAGTGACTGGCCCACTTTGGGGAGCATGATCGACGCCGGAACGCGTGTGATCATTTTCCTCGACGCCTTGGCTGACGGGGCGGACCCCACACCCATCATCCTGCCCGAGTTCTCTATGGTCCACCCTCTCGCTCTTTGCTGTTGCGGCACATTTATTGACACGGGCATTGCGCCAGATCTGGGAAACGCCTTTTTCCGTGACGAACGCGTCCTTCCCGTGCTCCGTGAACCGCATCCATGGCCCGCTTGCGACGGAGGACCACATGTACCTGATCAACCACTCCCTGAATAAGAACATCCTCCCCATCGGGGACGGTGTCATTATCACTGATCCGCTTGATGCCCCGACAACGAACGGCGTTCCCTCGTTCGTATTTCTTTCGGGCCTTACCTATTCTACTCCATAATCTTCGGATCGCTTACCCGTCCCCGCCTTGACAGGATCCTTGCCAACGCGAACGGCTGTGCCCCGCTCGGCGGGAACCGTGCGCCATCTTTCGTGCTGCTAGACTATGTCAACCTCGGCGCTGGGTTCCGCGCCGCGGACATGCTAAATGGAATTGCGTACGCAAATATTTTTCATTCTCCCTTTCTGTTCACACTCGAAACTTACTATGTCCCAGCACGCCGACCAGCAGCAGCGCGAGCGGCGCTACCCCGACGGCGAGCAGCAAGTCGGGCGCAACGCCGCGCAGGCGGGGCAGCGATGTGTTGTCGGTTTTGGTGTACTTTGCACTGGGTGGAGTTAACTGGCTCCTGTAAGGGTATATTTTTGTACTGCATGATCAACGGATTCTGAATCATCGGGACTGTTTGCGCGTCGTGACTCTCAGAATTGTCTCAGCCGATGGCTGACTTTCAACAGTCAGTTGCTCATTTTACTCCAAATACCTTGGTAGCTGATTCGACAATCCCCATCCGATTCCAACTGTCTTTCCAATGCCTGGATTCGATCGCGCCTTCAGTTAAATTCGTTCTCCGTTTCAGCCCAGCATTCCCATGCCTGAGGCGGTGATACCCAGGTGCGTCTGCATGGGCGCAATCAGATATTCCTGATGAGCATGCACCGCCGTGCTCCCTCCTTCTGCAAATGGTTCGAATAACTTGGTATATGCGTCTGGCGCCAAGTTCGAGTCCATTAGTCTCCGCCCGCTGAGTTTCCTGAGGTATAGGAGTAGCAGGATACCCAGGACTACTATTGTGGAGACACCTCGGCGACTGCGATGCCCACGATGGCCCTAACAGTCAGTTTTGAGCGATTGATTGCTTCCACAGCTCTGAGTATTGTTTTGTGCTAAGCCCTTGTTTCATGAAGCATTGACAAGTATACATAGGTCACTGAGGTTCTGCTAAATTTTTCTCACCAATTAATTATTAGAGTTCGTGTGTGTCCCTATAGCTACCAACTGCAGCCGACCAAGCAACTGGGAAGGGGGGGAAAATGACGCATGTAGCTTTACTATCGGATCCCTTGATATGTGGGGAGATTAAATAGGCGGTGCGATGATGACCAAAACCGCCGCCTGGCATACCAGCACAAGCCAACGACGAGAGCCATAGTGGAATTTTTGTTCTGTGTAAATTCCGCGCTCTGTGGCAGACTCGGGCTGTACACCGCCAAAGTGCGACCAGGTCACCTGCAGCTGACACGGTCACGCAGCGAACAGCTGGGGCACAGCCTGAGCTCAGCTGGTTGTCAGGTGGCTTCCGGCTTACGTTGTCAGGTTCATGTCCAGCTTCCCTCCAGCCTTTCTCCCATGTATCGGCCATGCTGTGGAATAACCTGGTCCAAGGTAGTAGCTTCAATAATATAATGCAGCTTTCCAATTGGAATCATTACCTTCGGAGCCAGCATAGGCTCGATTCAGCCTCTATAGTATGCCTGGCGCGATTTCTGAAGATAGTTGTTCAGAATCACGTATACTATAGAGGCTGGATTTTACGAGTACAGCCGAGTACGAACTGCCTCGGAGTTTGAAATTAGTGATGGGCTCTGATGGCTCGGTCTTGGACGGTGGTTTAAAAAAGGTTTCTTTGTACAATGTTCATGGTGTCCGAAATTTAACCTTGATACATTTTACTTGAGGCATTTCCGACGAGATTGAGTGTGTCCCGAGCATCTCTTTGCAGGTCCCTTGGGCGCGTGCGTGATGCGGTGATGGCCTTGGCACTCACGGGGTTTGTTCGGATCTTTATTTTCAAACTCCGAGGCAGTTCGTACTGCGCCCTACTCGTAAATCCAAGCCTAAGCCAGCATACGCACTGCGTTTAGGCCGGGACTAAACTTCTTCCGTGTTTAGGCGCCTACGCCGAGCTCGGCAGGCCTAGCCGCGCACGTGTGTCTAGGTCACATAGTCACCGTGTGACTAGGCCTGTCTAGGCCCTCGGCAGACACCGGTGTCCCATACATTTTGGACGTGAAAGGAAAGTGGCACCATTTGGGCGCCATTAACGGTGTGGAGACAGCGCAAGGTTAGGCTGAGAAGTCAATGACAATTTCTTCGGTTGTATTATGTAAAGGCAGTGCAAAAGATTGCCATCGCAACAAGCTAATTATAGCAAAAAAAAGTGTCGAGTCAAGGCTTTGAGCGAGACAGACATGTGGCTAGGGAGCGAAGCTGAACTAGGCAACATAGACACGGCGACGTCGGCACAGCTAGTTCGCGCTCCGCAATGCCGTGTCTAAGCGGTGGCTATGTAGGCGTGATCTGGACCCCTAGGCACAAATAGACACACATAGCACCACCTAGTTCGTGCTCGATCACTCCGTGTTTAGACCGGGCCTTAACGCAGTGACGATGTGGATGCCCAAAAGACAGTGAGAGCATGCGCGTCGCGGTCCAAAAAAGTCGTTGACAGATGCACATGAGCGTGTAAAGCTATCACGTGATCCGAAACGAACCAGACACTTCTTGACGCGCTCCCCCATGTCGACTGCCAGAGGATTGAACGCACCAATATTACGCATCACATCGGCGAGGAAATCATCCTCCTCATCCTCCGCAGCAATCATATGCATCTCGTCATCCTCAGGCCCAAACCCCAGTTTCCTGGCCGTCGCACCGGGATTCCACATGCCAAAAGACACGGCCGCTTGCCGCAATCACTTGAGTTGCTCGTCCGGACTTTCGTTGCCATCACCGGTGGTGAAATCAGCTCCGTTGAGCCGGTAGTCCGCCCACATCTCGGCTTCTGTGTCACTCATCCTGGTTGAAGACGCACTTGCAACAGGCCCGCTGTAGTTCCGTGCCGCAAACTGTGCTTCTTGAAGTTTAGCATTCACGGAATCGGCCTCTCTTTCCTTCTGCAGTCTTTCCCGCGCCTTCCTGGCTTCTTCAATTTGGTCCACCGCTTGCAAATGAGGCCTACTCTGCAAGTGCCTCGCAGCATTCTTTACTGTGATCCATGTGCGCAGCTCCGCTGGGACCGTGCTCGAGCAAACTTTGCACTATACCATCGTGCGGTCTTCGTTAAAGCTGAAGTCTATACGGCGGCCATGAAGTCACTTCAAGTCCATTGCTTCCCAGTCAATCATACCTTCTTCATTTATTCCACTTCCTTTTGGCGGCATCGAGCAAGAGAGAAAACGAGGCTTGCGGCGAATAAGTGGCCTGGGGCTGTCCTGGGCAGTCAGCAACCGCCGATCCTTCAAGTCTATCTGACTTAAACTTTGCAGCCCCTGGAGACTAGCGCCCGGCTTCCCAAACAGGAACGGAAGACATATAATTACCTAAACAAAGACAATTCCCCACCACATTCCCCCCCATGTCTTCTCGTGCCAGCACTCCGAACTTTGACGACGACGACGACGACGACTTTCAGGAGATCGCAGCTGCCATGGCCCAAAAGTCGCCGGGTGTACCAACAACCAGCACTGCAAAGCGTAGCAATGGGACGATGGCAGGCGACGGCAATGACTCGGACGAGGAAGAGCAGAGCGCCCCTGCTGTTGCTCCCGTAACCCTCACCAACCAAAATGTCGTTACTGCGGCGAAGCTCTATGGGGAGCGGAAACGACTCCGGACCGAGCAAGTCACGGAACTCGAGGTTTTCGTGAAAGTGAGTCCACCCGTCATTCACTCGTACACATCTCAGCTTTCTTCGAGGCCCCTGCCTCGCTCCGAGAGGCTCAGCTTTTTGCTAATATGCTCGTGCTCAACAACAAGCTCGACAAGCTCGTGACAACCAAGTCAGCTTATGAGATTTCGGTGGACCTCCAGGTACCATTCCTTTCCTCGTCCGTTCTCAATCACGCTGACCCCTATGTCTCATTCGCAGAAGAACATCCATAACTACAGTCCGGCTGTCCTATTGTCGAGCAAGATTACTGTCTACAAGGGGGACGGACCTAGGAATATTCTATTGGTATGTTCGGTCTCTGACATTGCTCTATACTCACTTCAGATCCTCCGTAGGCCATCATCGAGAAGTACCGCTTTGACGTTCCTGCAGGCCTGGAGAACATACCGGCCGACTGGGCTAAGATCGTTGACGCCGTGCAAGAGTCCCTCACCCAGCAGAGATCCAAGATTAAAAAATTGGTCCGTCCTTTGTTGTCGGATCTCGATATTCATCAGTCTTTTTAGATCAAATGGAGCATTAAAATAAACAAGAAAGATAAAGAATACACACCGCCGGCCCAGCGCCAGAATATATTCAATCTGACTGTCGCACTGGTCAAAGGAACTAAATGTACCGTCAGCATTATTTTGTGCACCCGTGTGGCATTGATGGTATGTTCTCATGTATCACACTCCTCTCAGTCACTTAATTCGAGGTCAGCGCTGTGTCCTCCTCAAACATTTGGGGTTAAACTATTGGAACAAGGTCGATGATCAGTTGGCCAAGATTCGTAAGCAAGCGGACGGCGATCCCAAGAAGATCATCAAGTATGTCGCAACTATCACCATAATTATGATATCTAACCGCCTTCTTGTAGGGCTTTTACCCATCTCCTCGAGAAAGATCAGGCCACCCACGGCGTCAAAGACTACGAGCTCGACAACGAGAATGTCGACGAGTTCCAAGAGTCCGTCGACAATGTTATTGATGCGGGAGCAATCGACGTGGCAACCTCCGTCGAGGCCGAATAAATATTGTATGCGCACGTAAAGATACATTTTTAATTCAATCATTATTCATTCATACATCGGTCGGGCAAAGGAAAAATAAAGTGGTATGGGCCGCTGGTCAGCAAGAAATATGACCTGTGCCCGCTCAACTCTGAGCCATGTTGGAACTCCAGCTGGCAGTCAGCTTAGCCTGGTTCCATGCTGGACCTATTGGCTCCTGAACCTGGCACCCACCTGAAAACCAGCTGGTGGCCATCATCTCACGACATCTCGCACACATGTTGCGCCCAGGTGGGGACTACATGGCCGACCGTTGGTGGTGTAATTGAAAGGGTATCCAGAAAACCGAGCTATGAATTCGATCAGATCAGGCATGCGCGCATACCAAGTTGGGGAGAGCCCGATAAAGTAACAGATAGGCAAAAGAAAATTCAACATTCCATTAGTTTCGGGCCTTTCGGCAACTCCCGAATCGAGTCATACGATAAATCACGTGCCATTTCTTATCCTTCAACTTCCACTTCCCAGCAACCCTTCATTTGTCGCGCCAGAATGGAAGAAAGACTCAATCCATTCCGGATCCAGGAGTTGGTCGACCAGTGCATTGAGTTCCTTCATGACTCGCCCCGCGACCTGAGGGCCTGTGCTTTGGTTTCTCGTTCTTGCGCATCTGCCGCCCAGGCCCACATTTTTCGACAAATCTCGATCAGATCGACTGCATTAGATGACCTGTGGCCTCGACTTCAGCGGACATTGCACATTTCCCCGCACCTCGTTCGCCACATCCATCGACTTCAGCTCGACTCGGAGGCGCTTTCGATCGAAACTTTCTCAGCGGTCTGCGAGTTCCCATTCACCCACCTACGTTATGCCTGCATTTATCATACAAATTCCGACCTCCCTGTGGGACTTGCCCTCCAACAACTATTAAGCCTGCCAACTCTCAGGCGCGTGGAAATAGTGGCTACTTTTCCCCAGCCATCAACCTTCCGCCAGATCTGGGACCGCTGCTCTCCGAGCATCAAGCACCTGGAACTATCTTGTGCCGTGTACCCACCTGAGGCTGTGCAATCCATTGCGCACCCTCGTTCCAGATCCATCGCGTTCGAATCACTAAAGATCGGGCCCATAAAATATCTCAGCAACTGGCTCCTGGACGATCTGTGTCCATTGAATTTATCCCGCCTGAGGGTATTATCGATCGTCCCGGCGCATGGGGCTGAGTTCTGGTGGTTAAAGTTTGCGCCGACCTTTCAGACACTTGAGGTCCTCGACTTCACTTCATGGGTGTGTATCTGGTTTCCCATGTAGGGTTGGAATATTCACGCCATTGCCAATACACAGTCGGCCTCCGCCGGTGCCCTGGACCTCTCCGCACTCCCGAACCTCGTGCTCATCCGCATGGGCGGCATGGGCGGAGCGGCGGGGCAAGGCTTGCAGACGGCCCTTGTCATCCTCTCTACGATCGCGAACCCCACCCGGATCCGTAAGATCATCATCTGGCATAGCTGGCTCGACCGCGGATCCTGTGAGCAGCTCGACTCCAAACTCGTTTCTCTCCCGGTCCAGCATCTGCCGACGCTGGAGCTGGAGATGGCTCTCATCGGCGGCGGTTTGAAGATTAGTAATTTAGAGCAATCCTTCCCCCGTTTAGCCTCGAGGAATCTGGTGCGCCCTTCGCTGCATTTTCGTCCCCGCGCATTCTCACTCACGCGTTGCAGCTCTCCTACATTGATGGACACGATAATTGGTTCGAGGTGAGCCGTGTCACCATAAACAATTGACTTGTGGCTTTTACTGCATTGCAGGATTTCGTAGGCATGTAATGATAGTGCCAAGCTCGGAACGTCCATGGAACAACATAGCCTAAGCCTATGTGGCGGGCGCTGTCTATTTGAATATTATGTATCGACCCACATTGCAATCGGTTCTCCCGCTGAAGCCGGATGAGTCGAACAAGCCCGACAAGCATCATTCGCAAAATGATCATGATCAGATAAGTTGGATGCATCATACCTTCGCCTCGCCGACTTGGAAAGACCGTTCATCAATCCAACTTAACTGACCAATACTGCATAGTCTTCCCCAGTGTCTGGACTGCACTCGTATTTAGCGCTGTCCCTGGACGCCGAACTTCCAGCTCGTACTCGCGGATCAACACAATCGATCAAGCCTGCAATTGTGCACTCGTTGACAAACTCTGTATATTCCCCGTCGCTCAGACGGCCGGAATGCCGGAGCAGGATTAAAGGCGGAGCGTGTGCCGAATGTCCACGGGAACGAAATCGAAGCTAAGGTGAGGTCCAGCTCAGTACAAAGGTCGGCGGTGTGGCTGTCCTGCCCGAGTCTGTTACTAATTTTGCCCGCACATTTTAATGCTTGCGCCGATAGTACGAGCGCCTGCATCCCAAGAGCAGAGCAGGTTTGGCTTTTCTCGATGGCCTCGCGTCAGTTCTCTCAGTTGACGGCGTGCACCCCTGGCGCTATTCTTGGCGAGATCGTTATTCGGCAATTCCGCGCGGAGGACGCTGAGCAGGTGCACATCCTCCTCGTGGAGGGCCTCGTCTATGGAGGTACGATGGGCCCTGAATGTCGTCAATGGATGTATTCACTTATCCCATCGCTTTTCAGCTTCCTCACCTCGCAACACAGCCCTCCGCAAGAAGTTATACCGTCCCGTATCC
This sequence comes from Mycena latifolia, assembly GCA_029289555.1. NCBI lineage: Eukaryota > Fungi > Basidiomycota > Agaricomycetes > Agaricales > Mycenaceae > Mycena > Mycena latifolia. The sequence goes on along the minus strand of JARJLE010000255.1, from coordinate 49,788 downwards.
CTCGTCACTGCCTCGGCACTTGCCATCGGGCTCAAAATATGCGCAGGCAGCGACGATGGGCGTCTCCAACTTCTCGAGGCAGCTGCCTGCCTGTGCGCTGGCGCGACGGTCGTGGCCATCTACAACACAACAACGCAGTTTTTCCTCCGCCTGTGCACCCTCGCCCGCTCAACGGACATGGCAGATATCCCGGCGGCCTATGGAACGCCCCGCCCTGGTGTGCGCTGCGGTGGATTCTGGGTTGCTGCACTCGCCTCTGCGGACGGTAAATCGTCGGAGGTTGTGGGGTACATCGCGCTCAGTCAGCACTCCATCTCTTCCCATGATATCTGCTCACTCCTGGGCAGAATACGAGCCCCCAGCGTCCGGCACGTTGCGGCGCATGTTCGTCGCGGTGCGGCACCGCCGGCGCGGGATTGGGGGCATGCTCCTCGCGGCGGCGATTGCACATGCAAGGCAGATAGGCGTCAAGGAGCTTGCGCTCGAGACGTCTGAGTACCAGCCTGCTGCGGTGCGGCTGTATGAGCGTCATGGGTTCGTGCTCGTGGGCACGCGCATGATGTACCTCGGTCGGGGGTTATTTCTGCGGATGAAAATGCTCCGCTTTTCGAGAGAAGTAGGCATTTAGAGAATGTATACCGGCTTTTCCTCAGTGATCATTGGCTCTCGGTGGCGCGCAAGAAACCACGTGGGTCAGGTTGTATTCCTTTGACAAGCTGGTTGGATTTTTCGCAGCTCGCAGATTCCACAATGTCGAAATCAATCCGTGCACATCCCCACAGTGCGGCAACACCCCAGGGGCTAGGCCACCCTCTGAAACAATATTCCCTGAAGGATCACAGCAGAGTACGGCGGCGAACACAGAGCAACAAGCTGTATGTACTATGTATTCATCCGTCCGCACATCCGTCCGTACATCCGTCCGGCGTGCATCTGTCCATGACTGTTGATGGGTTTGGGTTGTACTAGTTTCAGCGCACTGTCGTAAGTTTGAATTCAACAGCGTTCAGTACAAGGTCCGTGCCGTTCCGTTGCCGTGTTGTCTGCTGATCGCTCGGCAAAGAGTGTCACTGAAGAGATGTAGCAAATTAACCACGGAATTTTGACGGAATTTAAAAATAGTTGGGCACAAGTTGCAATTGGGGACATCGCACGATACCTACGGATCGCTAGTGGTATGTGCTGGGCTAATTCAATCCATTCTACTTGAATGGATAGTGGAATTTCTACCGGCCCACCGGTGCCGCAACATATAGACGGCATGCCACGCCGGTCAGTGAACACCGCAGATGAACGTTGATGAACGTTTGTTCCAGAGCACCGCCAATCACCAAAATCATTTAAATACAAGCCTTTGCGACGAGCTGATCATTTTTCTTCCCCTTCATTCAGAACCTCATGAAGTTCACCATTTCCCTCACCGCTCTTTTGACTGCAACCACCTCTGCGTTCGCCGCGGTGATAATCACCCCCACCCCGGGGCAGCTGCTCTCTTCGTCCGAGGTCCGTCCTCTCCTGGTCATTGAATATTCTCCAGGCCACTCACCGCCATTGGTAGCCGTTCAATCTGACCTTCGCGTCGCAACGCGTCTTCAAAGAGAGCAGGTCCGTCCTCGCTCCCAATTTGAACATATTCTCCCCCATTGACAGTTGCTGCTGCACAGCAACAAAATCGACGTCGTGATCTCCGTCATCGGCGGTGGCTTCCCGGGAACCCTGCCCGTCCGCGACATGGTCCCGAATGGACAGGACCCCGTCGACGGGAGCGCGATCTACTCCGTCATGGTGGACCCGATCACGCTGTGCTGCGGCGGCGCGGCCGGGAACCGCACGGTGTATGTCCTCGAGGACTACAATGCCTTCGGGGTGCGCTTTTTGTTCCATTTGTCGTTGTCTTAGTTCACACTCACAAATTCCGCAGGGCCTGCCCGCCATGGATATGCTCGAGGTCCCAGTCACCTTTGTCTAAATGTTCCGGCCCCCTAGATCGGCAACCGTATTTATTTTGTCGCTCGTATACACGCTACGTGAGATAATAATGGACTTGGCTGCAATACCGGACTCCTCGAACTTGAACTGTCTGCCGAAGAAAACCAAATCTCAATAGGTACAGTGCTGCTCGAATTATCATCGGTTCGCTCCATGTAAATGGCTTCCTCGCCTACTCGTCGATGCCGTCTGTTGATGCCGATTGGGCCTTTGTCTACCTATCCGTCAATCATCTACTTTTACTAACAAACGCTGCATAGTCTCCTTGAGCGTCTCTGGTGTGAACCCAAATTTGTCGTTGTCCAGCGGCCCCGGGACTGTCACCTTCCCAGCCGCCCCACACACCCTGCTCGCCCACATCATCTCGCCCACCTCATCCCCGCGCCGGCGCGCCTCCTCCTGTTTCTTCGCGGCCTCCTCAGGATCAATGACCGTCACTTGATATTGCACGCCCTGCACTTCCTCCAACAAGGAGATGAGCTGCGTCCATGTCACATGGTCGCCCCGGACGCGGATTTCACGGCAGGGCTGGTCTGCGGGGAAGGGGAGGATCGAGTCGACGATGTAGCGGACGATGCTAAATCCAAACACGGGCAGTCAGTGCCATGAATTATGAATTCTGTGAGCGGACGCACTCGTCGAGGGCCGTCACAGACATCTCCGCGTCCGGGTACCCATACGCCTCGACCGCATGCCGCTCCACGTCAACGCCGTGGAAGCGCGCACACGCCCACTCGGCAAAAGCGCCGACGAGCATCAGCGTGTAGCGGAACCCAGGGCGCACCTTCACCGCGGCGGCGAGGTGGTCTCGCGTGGTGACCTTGTCGCGGAAGTAGCGGAACCGCCAGCGGCCGTCCCGCGCGATGTCCGTCCCGAACTCGGATGGGTAGAAGTGGCGCGCGCCGCTCGCGAGCGCCGCCTCGATCATCGCGGGCTGGAGCCGTATCGCGCCGTCTCCCACGAGGGAGAGCACGATGTCGAAGCCTACAGTATGTGTGCGCTGCTATTAAATATGTATTCCACCGTTGTTAGACGGATGCACGACGTACCCCGGTACGAGTGGTAATCGAGGAATGAGCCGAGGACGACCTCGATTCTGCTCTTCTGCGCGTCGACGAATTTGTGCGCCTTTGCTGGGTCGGCCAGAATCGCGACGCGCGCGAAGCGGGACTTTTGGCGCTGGAATTCCGCAACCATGGGGCGGCCGAGAGCGCCGCCGGCGCCGATGATGAGGACGGAGGGTGCCATGGCTGGGTGGAAATTCAGTTCAAATGTGCAGATGTGAGAGCAGGTTCAGAAGGGTTTGGAAGTAATTGAGGCCGGGGGGTGAGTTTTCGAAGACAGAAGGCGTCAGATTATGTAGGAGGTATGATGAAAGAGCTTCCAGGAATAACGCATAGGTGAATAAGACAAAGTACATGGCTGACGAAGGTGAGCAAATGCACTTACAAGTTATAACGAAATGGTAGGTCATTCTTGAGGTCATTCGCCCAGCTGCGCGCCGGTGTACAAAAGAAATACCGTGTCTGTCGTCGAAGGCAGAGGCCACAGGAGGAGCGCCCGTCTCAGGCGCAAGCCCCGCCGATAGAGAGTGTATGTGATGGATGAATGAGTCGGCATCAGCGTAATGTCGTGCATTTTGTCAAGTAGAGGGCGTCGCCGGAGATTTAGAAGGTAGGCGAGGCAACGCTGGGAAAATAAAATCCTGGCAAATGCCAGCAACCACACGACACACTGAGCCCTGAAGATGTGTGATAAGTACATTGGTCACCTAGTGACAGCATTCAACAACTTCGTCCGTTGAAGCGTCTGTCTACGAGAGACTAGTCGCAGCGTGACTAGGGCTTGACTAGGGCACCAAACGCTACCTCGACAGCCCCATGTCTATGTCCTCCGTTTATTGTCGGTCAGATGGCGGTCGCCGCGGTGCTGCAATGGCCTGTTTGCCTTCTGTTTGTCTCTCAACTTCCTCTACCCTAGCCCGAGGTGTCCGCTACATCGCGCACACAGTTTCAGCAAAGACCTTCAAGATTTCGACCACGCCGCTGACCCGATTCCACGGTGCAGAGGGAAATAGTTGAGGCGGCATACTGCTGGATAACCGTCGTGCCATACTGGCGTTCAAGAGTGGGAATGGGCACGAGAGCTATGCGCGGAGAATCTATCGTGCGTTGCTCCATTCATATCTGCTATCCAAACTCACACAATGACGCATTGGCAGGGGTTTTCACAACGAGCTGGCCAGGGACGCGCCCCCGGCGAGGTGCTCGTTCAGCACTAGCGGTGCTGCCAAGAGCGTGCTCATCTTCGGCGGTATCCCGCACATTTGGCGGGAAAACGGTCGGCGGAGGTGGATTCGGCACGGGCAGATGTTAATGTAGGTGCCTCCAGATCCTCCCTGTGAGCACTGGACTCGCAGAGAACGTAGTGGTAGCCTCCGGGTGACTGGGAGTCACTTGCGCGGCAGGGATCAATAACAGATACTGCAACCAAGAAGTGGAAGAGTAAGGTTTCGAGGCAGGGACCAAGACAGAGAGCTCCGGTTATGCAGCGACGTTGAGCTAGACGCCAGGGGGCGAGACGACCTCGGCACCATAGCTTGTCTAACTGGTGGCTATGCGGCCTAGACCACGTGATCTAGGCCACATAGACACAAATAGACCGGCTTCGGCACACCTTAGACGAATCGTTGACTAGGCCCGGGCCAAACGCAGTGAGTGAGCAGCGCAGATGAACATTTGTTCCAGACAGAGCACCGCCAATCACTAAAATCATTTAAATACAGGCCTTTGCGACGAACTGATCATTTCCCCCCCTTCCTTCATACCTCATGAAGTTCACCATTTCCCTCGCCGCTGTTTTGACTGCAGCCATCTCGAGCTCTGCGCTCGCTGCGGTGATCATCACCCCCACCCCGGGGCAGCTGCTCTCTTCGTCCGAGGTCCGTCCTTTCCTGGTCATGAAAAATATTCTGTCCAGGCACTTACCTCCCGCCATCGACAGCCGTTCAACCTAACCTTCGCGTCGCAGCGCATCTTCAAAGAGAGCAGGTACGTTCCTCTTCCCAATTTGAACATCCACCGCATTGACATTTGCTGCTGCACAGCAACAAAATCGACGTCGTGATCTCCCTCATCGGCGGTGACTTCCCGGGAACCTTGCCCGTGCGCGACATGGTCAGTAATGGACAGGACCCCGTCGACGGGAGTGCGATCTACTCCGTCATGGTGGACCCGATCACGCTGTGCTGCGGCGGCGTGGCCGGGAACCGCACGGTGTATGTCCTCGAGGACTACAATGCCTTCGGGGTGCGCCTTTTGTCTAATTTGTGTGTCTTCGTGCACATGCTTATAAATTCTACAGGGCCTGCCCGGCATGGATATGATCTCGGTCCCGGTCACCTTTGTCTAAATGTTCCCCTTCCCATGAATCCGCTACCGTATTCTTTGTCGCTCGTAAATACGCTTCGTGAGATAATAATGGACTTGGTTGCCATACCGACTCCTGGAACTTGAACCGTCTAGCGAAAAAAAAAAAATCCCCAGCAGGTGCAGTGTTTTTCGGACTATAGAGAATCCTTTGCTGGGTCGGCCAGGATCGCGACGCGCGCGAAGCGGGACTTTTGGCGCTGGAATTCCGCAACCATGGGGCGGCCGAGAGCGCCGCCGGCGCCGATAATGAGGACGGAGGGTGCCATGGCTATTTGAAAATTTAGTTTAAGTGCGTAGATGTAACGGAATGTTCAAAAGGGCTTGGAAGTAGTTGAAGCTGGAGTGAGTTTGCGAATACTTCAGACGTCAGATTATGTAGGGCTGATGAACGAGCGGACCGGGATAGCTCATTGGTGAATAAGATATGATAAATTGCTGATGAAGGGGCGTGTAAGCTTTCATACATGGCTGACGAAGGTGAGTAAGTGGACTTACAAGTTATAACGAAATAGTATGCCGAAATGGTCATTCGCCCAATTGTGCGCCGGTGTACAAAAAAAATACCGTGTCTGTCGAGTCGAAGGCAGAGGCCACAGGAGGAGCGCACGTCTCAGGCTCGAGCCCCGCTGAGAGAGATGAGGACGAGAAGGCGTGTATGCGAAGGACGAATAAGTTATGTTACTTATGTATCACATCCAGCCGTGCGTAATGTCGTGAATTTTGTCAAGTAGAGGCGTCGCCGGAGATTCAGAAGGTGCTACGAGGCAACGCTGGGGAAAATGAAATCCTGGCAGATGCCAGTAACCGTGACAGAGGAGACGACGACACCCTGAAGGTAGCAGGGTGTGATAGCTCTTTGTGCCATAGCCGGCGGAGACGCAAAGCAGTGGCTGTCAGTGGAGAGGAGGAAAACCCGGTTCAACAAAACTGAACACTGTTCGCAGGATCCCTTCCCCCGTAGATGGACCGAGATCTCCGTTGACTCGGTAAAAGACGCCCGGAGTAGGCAGGAATGTGGGATTGAGATGCAGCCCGTGGTGATCGTCGTGGAGACGTGAAAGATACGTCATATGAAATCAGCGAATGGCATGCACAGACATGCACGAAGCACCGCAGATCCAGAGCTGATGGAAGATTATATTTGCCGAGGTTGAGATTATTGACACTGTCGAGTCGTTGCGAGGAAAATGGTGAGAGAGCACATTTCGAGCAGGATTGAATTGTGTTAAGAAACATCGAACCCCACGCATGGATTGAGTTGCTAGGCTTGAAGATCCAAATATGAGCGTGCGAAGTGAGATGATCTTCAAGACGGCTGCCATGGAGGACCGATATGCGGTGCATGTGCCAGTCGCGATTTTCACAGAGTTGATCCATGGATTGCGCCTAAAATCGACCTAAAGCGCCGGAGGAGGACCCAATGAAGCACCAGAATCCGCGCGAGAGCAAAGCGCCGTGAGTCGGATGTGAGCTCGAGCTGAGAGTTGAGAGTACAAGAAGGACTGAGTTAGGTGGCCGGCTTAGTCAGCACATTGTTCGGTGATTCAACCGTGATTGTTGTCCTTGTTCTTGATTGAGAACAAGATCTACTAATCACAAGCGCAGGCTATTGTTCCCAAAATAAGCCCACGGCCTTGCAAGTATAAGTGCAGTGCGTACCTTTCTTTCCCAGTACTTCTTCTCGCCCTTCCCCCTCCATCCATACTTTATTCCAGCTTTATTCGCGCCCCGAGCGTTAACGATCAGCCAGACCATGACAACGATGCTCACCCCTTCGAACGCCATCCCTCACTCCCAGCGGCTGCGCCTCATCCGCTCGATCCGCAAGCTCGGCGACCTCCTCACTGAGTCTGCGCTGCTCGTCGAGCCCGCGTCCCCGAGCCCCGCATCACCAATCTCCCCCCTCCGCCGGAACTTCCTCTCCCTGCGCCTGTCTGTCCCCAACCCCGCGCATGACGCCACATCCACCCCGCTCTCCGCCACATTCAGCGCGCTCAACTCGCCCGCCACGCCTGTCATCGATATGGCGGCACTGAACGAGCGCAAGCTTGCGAAGGTCGCGCAGACGCTCGGCGAGAACGTCCCGCCTGAGCTCGTGCTCGCACCGTCTGCACCGACACACACGCGGCGCAAGCGCGCGAGCACCGTGAGTGTGCCCGAGCCGCGCACGGTCGTCGCGCGCCGCCGCCCCGCCCCCGTTCATGCGCACACGCCGTCGCGGGCGCTCAAGCACGCCGCGTCGTCGACGTCCCTGCAGCCCGAGTGGGAGGGCGAGCCGTTCTCGGGCCCGTCGCTCATCCCCGTGCCCTCGTACTCCCCCTCCTTGGCTTCCACATCCTCATTGGAGCTCGACACCGCTCCGACCGCTCCCACGAGCAGAGCGCGCGCGGGGAAGGGGCCGAGCATGCACCGTAAGGAGGCGGGGTGGAGCGGCGAGTGGTCCGGGTCTGTGCGCAACATGGACGATGTCGTGCGAGGGCTGCGCGGGTTGCGGCTCAAATAAACGCGCATTCAACGAAAGAAGGAAATAAAAACACACCCATACCTAATCCAAAACCGCGCTCCATTCATCCATGTCGTGCTATAATCCCACATACCATATCACATCCCGTATACCGCCTTAGTTAAATGTTGTAGCATAGACTGCTCCCTTGTTCGTTGTATTATCTTTCTTCGCACTGTGCTTGATGTTGCACGTACTTGCTTTGATGACCGTTCAGCCCTTGGTTGGCTTGCGATTTGCATCTAAATGCGGCCTTGTGCTGTTTCAGTTCGACAATTCGGGAGTCCATGGATGATCGACCGCTCACAGTGACACACACATAGAGAACCCCGATATCGAGCTTGGTGAACAGGCACCGCGACGCGGAGGGTATCTTTTATATCTCTGCAGTTGATATCCATGCATCTGTGCCGAGCTCCGGCCTCTAAGGCTGCTGGTGAGGGTGAAGGGTCGACTCGGAGGACAAGACCTGACATCAAAAAAACCGAGCTCCGGATCTTTCTGGCTTGCAAAGACGCTAGCGCTCTGCTCCCACACTGAGAGCTCCATTTCGCTGTTGATTTTCCAAAGTTTGAAAGATCTCTAGAACTGCAGAGAGGTTGTAGGCTAGTGACTACTAGTAAGTGCAGTCAAAGTCTGGCTGTGGACTAGGGACAGCTGTCAGGACGACGATGGGAGATTGCGAGTGGGCGCACGCGCTGAGAAGAGTGGAAAGACCTAGGAATTCGGAGAAGCTGCTCGAGTTCTAGCGAACGAGCGTCAAGGGGAGACCATGGAGGAGAGCAAGAGGAGCGTTGATCCGATGGCCGAGATTGACGGCCTAGCGTCATGCCTGTGACCATGTCCCACCTCGTTCCTGCACTCGACTCGGACGCCCGTACTCGTAGTGAAGCCATCAGATTGGGACACTTCCATGCCCTCAACACCATGACCCTTGACTTTGCAGCGACCAGCGACTCATCTTTGAAATCTGCGCGCTCTCTCCCCTGTGACGATCCCTAGGCTCACGTTGGTCGCAAACCGCGCTAGAGGAGTGTCGCGCGCGGGAATGGGTCATGATCTCACGCATTTTCCAGGCCCGAATCTTCCTTCACCAACCAACAATTTGGGTGATTTGATCTATCCTCCAAGTCGTGCAATATGCTCTAAGCTAGCGCTCGTTTTCCTGTGGATGTTCCATTTCAATTTCTCCAATTAAGCAAGATATGGTACGGCCAAAACTGAGATCTCGTGGATTTCGAGCACCTGCGCCCAAGACACGCCACCAACTCCTAGGAAGTCGAGTGAGCGTTTACTTCACTGCTCCGACTTGATCCTATGTACTAGGTTGCATCGCACCCGGCTGGTTCATAAATGGAGCGAAAGTGAGTGCGCTCACTCTGATTCTATTTACACATTTTCTTCATCAGACGACGGGCTGCAGTTCAATATGAACTATAACCTGTACTTGCCCAAGGTGATTCTGAAGCGAGGCGCTTACGAGTGGCTTATCGACGCTGACGTCCTTGCCAGGTCACCTAATGATCGCTCCTCCTGCACGTCAAAATCTTTTGAATTCGTCCTTCTTGAGTCTGCGCATCGCAATGTTTCACTTAATCCACGCACGAACGGATGCAAGCGCTGCGCTGCTAAACTACCTCGCTGTCCAGTGTCAAGATTCTCGAAAAGCGAAGATCGGCTTATTCTCGGATGATGATTGGCCGGTCTGCGTCGGAAGAGGTACGTTGCGGCTGCTTCAGCGATATTTTTATATATATCAGCTGAAATATTAGGAGCTAATGGGTTGATGCCACCGGACGCGGGGTCTCGCGGGGTACGTTTCAACTCCACACTACTCCCGACTAGCTCAGGCGTGTTGTTCCCGCGGCCGCTTGTGTCTGGCAACTCGACATTGGTGCATCTGAATAACCGCCCGGCTTTAAGCTTGCAATGATTTTTACAGCCCGGAGGGACGCAGAACGCGAAGACTTTCCCTTCGGAAAGGAGGAACTGGCGGTCGCCATGCACACCTTGGTCTGCTTCAGATCGTCAATCTCGCATAGCTGGACGTCGGAGTCCGCTCTCGATTATTTCGCGGAAATAGGAAATCCTGCGGACATAAATGGCCGACCTGAGAATTCTCTCCGCTCTGTTTCCTGATGGGTATAGAGCATTGCGGCGGTTCCTGTCGCTGGGTAATCCCCTTCCTGAATTTCTGACCTCCCTGCCTATTACGAGAAGCCGAGCTTTAACCCCAGGATCACGATTCACCCCGCACTCTTCGGAAGTTTGGACATCGGCCGACATCGGCAGTACGAGGCACGTTGGCGTTTTCCGCAGGTTCTTATCGCCATCGCTCAGGAAAAAAAAATCTCGCTTGGACAGCCGCATGTGTGCCGATCTTTGATCGAGAGCGCCGATTTATTCACCATTTAGCGCTCGCTATCTGCAAAAAAAAATGGGCGAGTCACACCCATCGTCCACATCTTACCAGCAGGCCCTCGCTATTTTCCCGGTGTACTGTCTCGGGTTCTGGATACAGGCACGTATCTCAGGCTATATGCGGATACCAACCGCGATAGCTTGGCATCAGATCCTATCACTCCGTCCACAATGCGATTGGGCAGCTAGGGCGGGCCGCTCAAGGCTGAGACAACGGCGCGTTAACTTGTCACCGACACTCCCACTGATGCTGCGGGAACGCCGTTGATGCTAGCATGCCCTTCCTATGCTGACAGGCCCAACTCAGATGAGGCTGAGTCGCCGAAAGTCGCTGCGACGTCGTCCTCCAATGGCCCGACGGAAGGGACTTCGCATGCGAGCACTCGTTTGCGGCATGTCAGTCAAAAATTGACGCTCACCAGGAGGAGGAGGATAGTGATGCATCGCCTTCAGATGTACTTCACGATTGCGGGAAAGATTGGCCGCTTCCGAGGCGGCAAACAGTGGCCGCTTCGCGAGATAACTGTTACCAATCCTTGACCCTTGATAGTTTATACCTTTTCGCCCACTACCTGTTCTAATTCTTTCCCCTTCCCTTTTTCCCTCCCCTTCTGATGTCCCCGCTGGACGCAATTCTTCCACTATGTGTTGTCCTTCTTGGCGCTTCTTGTGCAGCGCTCGCGGCGAACCCTTTTGTGCAGTACGCGGTGGACTTCCCTGACCCAAATACTGTCACCGCCGGGAATTTCAGCTCCCGACTCGCTGGCGCTGAAGCCACCATTATCCAATGGGCGGAGGATATGGCAGCGTACGGTCCCTGGAGTACATCTTCCCCGTGTAATAGTCATCTCGCCAGACTAACCAAGGGCACAGGCGTTACAAATAAGCCCGTCGTCGCGCCCAGTGGCGACAAGCACGACTACATGAGCTGGGCTCCATAGTATGGTATCCGCCTTTTTTAGTACACGACAGCTCATGCGCCCATGTGATCACAGCCAATGGCCCGATTGCTCTGGAGCCAAAAACACGACGGTGTTGTCTCCATCCGACAGTAAGATTTGCGGTGGTCTCGGCCCTCATCTCTTCTGAAATGCTGTCGTCTTTCTAGTGTGGAAGACGTGTGCGTACGTCTTCCGCGATGGGCAGGTGAACCCCGACCGGACAACCATCAATGACTTCCAATCTTTCTTCAATCTCTCGGACGCCGTGCTTTATAATTCTATTGCGGCGACGTTCCAGAACAAATCGACTTCGGTATACTCTCAGAACGTTGGTGCGTGCGATAATCTCCCAGCCGGTGGACAAAAGTTTACATCGTCGGCAGCCAAATTTGTGAACGCCTGGTTCCTCGACGCCGACACTGGGATGAACCCTAATCTCAATTACGCCCAAATGAACCGTGGCCCCAATGGACAACACGGTAGGCCGACAGAGCTGTCAGCAGTGCGTGGCCTCACTCACACTCTATTGTTCAAGGCGAATACACCGGTATTCTGTAAGTCCCGACGCGCATCTTCCCCTTCACCATCTTCACATCCGATCAGCGACCTGAGAGGATTCGCAAAAATTGCCTCCGGTATCCTGATACTCCGCAAGAGCGGGAACACCGATTGGACGTCGGACCTCGACCAGCAGATGATAGCGTGGTGCAACAAGTATATCGACTGGTTGGAGACGGCGCCGACAGCGGTGCAAGCTGCCACCGCGGGCAAGTGCGTCCTTCATTTATCTCTATAGCTTCAATTACTCATTGTTGTCGACAGCAACCACGGGACGATCTTTGTGAATCAGATGGCCAGCCTCAAGCTCCTCGTCCAAGATGTGCCTGGCGCGGTCAACTGGACGTCGAACTATTTCTCGAAAACTTATCAAGGGCAGATCCAGGCCAACGGCGATCAGGTATGGCCATCGCATTACCTCCCCGGCGCCTCTTGCCCATCGCACCACAGCCCATGGAAGCATCACGGTCGCATCCGTATCATTACCGGAACTTTAACATCGCGGGAATGATTGTGCGTGTTCACACACGGCTCGCGTCATTGGCTGACCAGGGATTCCACTCTAGACTAACGCGCGCCTCCTGACCTACGCGGATCCCACCTCAAAGCCGTGGAACACGACCGCCAACGGGGCCACCATCCAGACGACGATCGACTACCTCATGACGACGGATCCCGCGGCCAAAGGCGAGCAGAACGTCGTTGCCGAGATATACCCCAATATCGCCGCGATCGCGTCCGTGTACGGTGATCCGGATGGCAAATACGTCAAGTTCCTGAACGCGTCGGGCTTCCCGTACGCCGACGACGCGACCTTCCTCTGGGACCAGCCCTTAGCTGGCGGAGACAGTGCTGTCTCGAACAATACCGATCCCGGCTCAGGATCAGGATCAGGATCCGGTAAAGGTGGCGCGCTGTCGTCTGCCATGGGGCTGGTTGGGCACATCTGCCTGTCCTCCCTAGTATTTATCTCATTAGGTCTACACTTGTGGTAGACACGCTGATCATGGACACTTACTGCCTGAACCTCACTCGTTGTTATACTACGTTCTTTTGTATTACCAGCCGCGTATCTACGCGCTCAAAAGCAATGTGCTGCAAAACAATCGAGTGCTGTCCGGCAAGCGTTCTCACATCCTGACCCACAGCTTCATAAGAAGTTCGCACTGGTCGGCCATTCAAAGCGATTGGGCGTTCTTCGGCTTTTTCGGTGCTGAAAGATCGGCGGCATTTGGTGTTACGTGGCTGTTGCAAGATACTATCAGGCACAGGTATTGCTAGCTGCATTTAGCCGCCCATTCGGCACGGGAGTTGAATCTGATGTCGACTCAGAGTGGCAGACCGAGGGAAAACTGTGCCGGTTGCGTTCTCTCCTTCATTCCGGAGCACGCAGGAAATGGAGGTAGGGTGGGTCCCTGCAACCCTAAAATTTGAGCTGGAAAAGAATGGGGTGGGGTGGTGGGGTCGATTTTTGGGGATCTCGGAAACAGGTCTCAGAAACAGGTGGCTATGTCTTCCGGATCCGAAATTTATTGTCGCGCAGAGGCACTGATGATGAACAAGATTCAGAACTGTGGCGCTCGGGATTTGAATCTGCGCGGCGTCTACTGACGGTGGGCGGCTGGCAACGATCGAGGTAATTACCGCAAAGCTGTGCTTGTTACATATTTCTCATATACCGCTTCATCTCTTTCACTAACCTCAGTCTCCTCCCTCCGGTATTATGGCTTATCCGAATCCGTACGCTAGTCCGTACGGAGACTCCCAGCAGCGACATCGGCAGCCCCAGTATGGGCAACAACAATACGGCGCCGGCAGCTATGCATATGGACAACATGACGCTGCTTCGGAATTCAACCCCTACACTCCAAGGGAGCAGCCCGGCCGGAGTTATGAACACGCCTACGGCAAGGACAGTGAAGGCTATAGAGAAGACCCTGTATCCGAGCACGAGTATCCGCTCCTGCGCGGAGGCTCGCAGCATAGGCTGACGAGTAGCCTCTACTCCGAGGAGTTCACGCCCATCCTGAGAGGGCCAAAGTAAGTCGCGACTTGCCCTGGTACCTCGATTTCTCATGTTGGGTGCTATCAAGGACAGCGAGTAATTTGCGAAAATACCGGATGGAACATCAAGGAGATTTGTGGATGAAGGTGGGTCCCAGCTTTGCATTAGCTGTAATACGCCCGACCTTTGCCTAGGGAGGAAGGGCAAGATGCTGTTGCAGATTCTTCTGTTGCACGTTCATGATCCTCATCTTCCTGGTCGTCACCATACTTCTTACGATCATTTTGGTGCGTTTATATTTCCTTTTCAGCATGTATACCAATCTCACCGTCCCCTCAGTGGCTTCGCCCTCCCAGCCTAGCCTTCACGGATGTTGGCCCCCCGCCATCTGGACCGACGGTAGGCTTTCTGGATCATATAATCCTGCGCGCTAACACGATATCCAGGTTCAAACGACGAGCGATGGAATCACTCTCAACCTGGGGGTCAACATCTCGTGAGCGGCGCTAAATGCATACCGAACGCGGTGCTAATTATGCGCAGGGTCAACAATCCCAACTTCTTCGGAGTGTCCTTCAAGGCGATCACTGCAGATGTTAATTCCTACCCTCCACGTCATCACCCATCTCATGGTTCTCACAGATCTTCTATCCACTCAATAAGACTGCCATCGGAACTCCCATCGGAAATGGTACCATCAAGGACGTTGTTTTGGCCTCAAACGCACAGACGAACTTCACCTTCCCTTTCTCTGTCGATTACTCGCTCTCTCTGGATCCCAATGTTAAAATCCTTGCGGACATCGCAGGGAGGTGTGGATTCCTGAACGACAAGGAAACGAGCCTCAGTGTCAATTACAAGATTACTGTCAGAGAGATTTGCCTTGTTCCGCCTTGCTTGCCACTTACGCCCGATTGCGTCCAGCTCCGGCTCCAAATTCTATTCATGACAATCTCCCCCTCGATATCGAACGCTTTCTCATTTGCCTGCCCGTTGTCTGCTGACGATGTCTCGGTTAGTATTATCTTGGTTCGTTGGGGGATTCTGACCGCTTTGTTCCAGGGTTTGCTGAAGAATGCGGGTTTGATCCCGAGCTCTCGAGGAGAGGAGATCTTTCGCTCTAGCGATGATGATTCATGAGTTCTAACTGAGCTAGCTGTTATTACTGCTGCCGGGCGGAGTTGTCATAGTAACATCCGGATCGGGATCGGAGAAAGTATGCTCGAGAGTTTTCAGGCGAGAAACCCTCTGGACACTCTGAAGTGGAACAATGAGAATTCTTTGACTGCACTTCGAATCTACTTACACTCACGCAATGCCACCACGTATCCAACCGATAAAGATTAAGGTGTAAGCGATTCTTCTAGCCCGATGTGCGGCGGCTCGGAGCAGTGAGATTGCCGGAATTCTAATGCGCGGTTGAGAATTAGTGGCCAATCTATTAGATAGAGTGTGGACGTACATCATGGTGCCTTCGCATTTCGGGCTGCTGACTCGCTTTAGGCTCAGCGCAGGACGACCTAAAGGTGTAAAGCCGCGACCTGTGCGAAATACCGTTTTCCCCAGAGCAAGCCTCACGAAAGATTAAGGGGACTGATCCGTTTGCTGCGGGCCCTTAATTCTCGTCCGAGCGAGTCAGTTGTTGACGCGCACAATTCTAGACGCTGAATTGGAATTCTTTGGCTCAGACTGCAGTGCGTACTAAAAATCCCGCACTCACGGAATGACCTCAATAATACCCGATTCTTTTAACACGATCTTCTATAACATGCATCTGAAGGATTGTCAAGATTCTGATGCGCGCCTGAGAATCAGTTTCAACAGAAATCATTGAATGGGGGCGTACAACATGGTCCCATCGCCTTTCAGGCGACTCGGTGTTCGGATCCACTTGCAGAGGACCGAGTCAAGTCCCACGAGTATATTCTTTTGAGAAGTCCCAGGTTCCAAGAGATCGGTGAGTTCCGGGGCCAACATCGCCGGCATGAACCGCACGCTGTCAGACAGCACGACCCGGTATCGAGTCGCGGGCTCGGAAGTGGTAGAAGGCATGCTCTGAATAGACAGCAGTTGCACGACAAGATTCACTTCAGTCTCTTGCCGTGGCGTGATGTTCGAGAGGATGTCGCAGGCGCCTGATGTTAGCGGTGGAAAATCCGACATGGACGGTCGGGAGCAGGAGGTGTGATGTCACGCGTGATCGCCAAACAAGGACAATCGAGTTGGGTTGAAAAAATATGCTGAAACGATCACCAATAAATCCTGCAAACCGAGACTTGGTTTCTCATTATAATTCGCCTTTCTTTCCAAAGAAATATGGCAGTAGTGGAGGCTGATTCGATCGATATTGTAAGTTGAATAAAGTTCAACCTGGGTTGAACGTGACGAACGTCCCTTGAACTTGAACTTGTTTTGGAGCCGCAAGAGTCATGCGGAGATCCAGAGAACATCCGACCTCTTATGTACATCCACGCCAATAATTGAAGCGATATCTACCCGAGGCCGTTCAGCCTCCGAAAGATCTTGTCGCAGGACTGGGCACTGCTGTATTTTTGTTTTTCAGTTAGTTCTACCGCGGCGTGACGCGTGCCCAAAACAAAAACCGATTTGACCATTCGACCACGTTCAAAACTGCACTGATCGTTCTGACGCCCGGAACGGAAAAAAACCCGCGACCGTCGGTTGAACGAAAACCTAGGATCCATGTCCTGGCTTCTCTCAGGTGGATGGGTGGGCTGATTAACATCCAAGGTAGTACCAGTATACTACCTTCCTACATCTACAACAACACTTCGATTCTACCTTACCACGAAGCAAACAGGCCAAGAGTCGCTTAATGTCATTGTCCGCCGGACGCATCTGATGCGCAGTGATGCGCTGATGGCGGCTTTCACTTTTGGACTGTTCCATAAACAAAGAGTCACTGCGTTTAGGCCGGGATTAAACTTCTTCCGTGTTTAGGCGCCTACGCCGAGTTCGGCGGGCCTAGCCGCGCACGTGTGTCTAGGTCACATAGTCACCGGGTGAAGGGCGGGGCGGGGGCGGCGGGAGGGCGACGTACTGAAATTGAGTCTGCTACAAATATAAGCGCAATGACTAGGCCTGTCTAGGCCCTCGGCAGACACCGAAAGGAAAGTGGCACCATTTGGGCGCCATTAACGGTGTGGAGACAGAGCGCACAAAGGTTAGGCTGAGAAGTCAATGACAATTTCTTCGGTTGTATTATGTGTAAAGGCAGTGCAAAAGCATCGCAACAAGCTAATTATAGCAAATAAAAAGTGTCGAGTCAAGGCTTTGAGCGAGACAGACATGTGGCTAGGGAGCGAAGCTGAACTAGGCAACATAGACACGGCGACGTCGGCACAGCTAGTTCAGGCCCTCGGCATATACGGTTGTAGGTCCGATCCTGATGCGGACGGATTTCGGCTGAAAATGACCTTCATGTCCAATCACAATGCGGACGAATGAAGGAGAAAAAAGCCCAATGTCCGATCCAAAGTGAGAACGCAAGGCGCGTTGCAAGCCGTATGTCCGATCGTTATGCGTACGCAGCGGGCGAAAATTTCAGAATTTTCCGCGAGAGACAGGGCCTGGGCGAGGAAAGTTACCAGATACCCCCGAAATGAGGGAAAATGTACGAAAATGTGTCCTCTTGCGGGAGAATGTCCGATCCCCAGTGCTGACAGTTCTGGGCCAAAAGCGACGTACCCGATCCCAATGCGTACGGTTCTGGGAACAAATTTCGTGTACGGAAACACCCAAATTCCGCCCAAACGGATCGGACATACAACCGCATATGTCGAGGGCCTGCTAGTTCGCGCTCCGCAATGCCGTGTCTAAGTGGTGGCTATGTGGCCTAGACAGGCGTGATCTGGACCCCTAGGCACAAATAGACACACATAGCACCGCCTAGTTCGCGCTCGATCACTCCGTGTTTAGACCGGGCCTTAACGCAGTGAGTGGGGCTCAGCGGGTGATGTACTGGCCCTTCGATCGAATTTCGTGCTACCATGTCGAGGAGGCCCTATGACATTTATTATCGTCGTTTATTCTAGCTTTGCGGTGCAATTTTGCACGACCAACTGTTTGATTGATCCAAGTCCCGAACCAACTTTGTGCATGCAGCTCATGAACTGAAAGCCGTAGATGGCATCTTCGGATCAGAAATTACTTGTGCTGTGCTTTCTGAGCTCAACTTTAAACTACGCTGTCGCGTACGTCGTGCCTGCCCATCGGATGGGAACCTATAGGCACCTATGGGTCCCCATAGGTCCCCATAGGCCCCCATAGGCGTCCCATGGTCTGCTACAATAGGCAATGCGACCTCTTTTTTTTTTTTGCCTTGGGAACTACCTCAGCAAAACCACGGGCCCACTTGTTTCTCTATCGCTCTATTCCCCTCGTCGCTGCTCGCCATGCAAAATGTGAGTCTTGCTCACCGTTTGGCTCGCCATTGTTCTGAATGTGTTAGGATGAGGCTGGCTTCCAAGCCTTCATGCGCGCACAATACCGCATGTTCCAGGAGCAGTCGGTTGCCGCTGCCCCTCCGCCTACTCGTGTGCAGACTCCTGAAGTCAACCTAATGCAAACACAGAGAACTGCTCGCCCAGGTATGCCTCGGAAAAGTGTTTGACAAATGCGCTCATTCTCCGTTTCAGCACCCATCCACGGAGGTTATCAGAGCGCGCGCTCGCTCCCGACCCCCCAAAGCCAACCGTTGGTGGCTCCAAGCTCTTATGCGCCCTTTCTGGGTGTCTCAACTCTTGCACCTTCCTCAGCCACCTTGAACACGAGCCATGTCAACCAGGCGCGCTTGGCCAATGCAAGCGCAGTTCTCCCGCGCCAGCAGAGTCTGCAGCGCCGCCGTGGCCGCCCAACAGGAGCGACTGGCAGGCAGCCACCCACCATCGCGAATGCGCTGTCCGCCATGCCGCGTGCTCGCGCAGACCCTGCTAGCTGCACCTACGTGGACACCAATCATGTCCGCATCTACAAGTTGGCCGTCCACTTCTACCCCCCTGTCGTCAGTGCTGTCTTATCCCCTTTCTACCGACTAACTCTCCTTCTCAGGAACCCGGCTCAGGACAGCTCCAGATTGCATTCTCCTCCCTTAAACTTGACTGTGACCACTATCTTACATCGGTTGGACTCGCTTTCGAGTATGAAGTCCCCGAAGGGTTTCTCATGCAGGATGTTATCACCCGGGCCATTGGCGATATTGGGCCTAACGGGTACTCGCTGCCGCCAGTCCGCCGATTCGGCAATGTCGCTGGCACGCCGCCCAGTCATGTACAGCTCCTCCATCTCGTCAATAAAGGCAAGAGCACGCGCGGGCTGATTAAACTGGAGCCCGTCATGATGCCCATGTCATACACGATCAATGACTTCGCGATGGATAGGAACCGGTTTGGCGGTGAGATGGGCATCCTGGAGCGTGCAGGAGGCAATGGGAACCGTATCCTCATCAGAATGAGTACGGTCCTGTCTTTATTTTTCTTTGACATGAGCTTACTTTGCTCACAGCGCCAGTGGTCTTTCCGCTATATCGGCATGAAGGCGACTTAATCCATACATGTCCAAGTCCCAGGTTTTATTTGCTGTTCAAGGAGGACGGAGCCAGTGTGGGACGCGATCTCGATGAGTGTTCTGGTGGAGAGGAAGCAGAAGACGCTGATGATGATCAGGCGGTCGAAGTACTGGTGCGTCTCACTCACTCATTCCTTTCACCAATCCTTACCTTGGTCTGTTACAAGCTCGGCGTCCGCGCCTCCACCTCCGCCACCTCCACCTCTGCTGCGGGGACCTCCGCCCTTGGATTCACTCCTTTCCCCCGTCTGACCCCGCTGCCACAGAGGTCCCCTACAGCGGTGTACTTTTCCCCCACCCCACCGCTGCCTCCCACAGTTCCCGTATCTCCAGCAACTTCCCCCACTCCACAGCCCCGCCTCGTGCTGAGAGACATTACTGCGCTCCGGGGAATTGTGCCACCCACACCACTCTCGACATCCATCTGGGACGAGAACACAGTATTTGTTCAGGAGCGGCACACCGGTGATAAGCCGCGAAATTTACCAACCATGGAATTACTAAATAATTACATTCTGCACGCATCTGAGGGCTGACACGAGCTCCGAGTGTTCAGTTAAATGGCAACAGGACATAAACATAGCCACTTACCAAGGAGATGACGAATATCCACTCTGTGAAGCTTGGTTGATGTCCTAACGAGTACTACGGCGTATAACACCGCCCTGTTTGGTTGAGTTTTGATGGTTTCCGCGACGCGATCGGTCACGTGATCCAGTTGTGAAGTACCCGAGTAGCGGTTCTCACCGAAGTAGGTTCAATCGGCTTACTCCGACGGATGACTAAATATAGTTTTCTGGCAAAGTAACCCGTACAGAAGTAACCGTAACTCCAATCCGGGAGTTATGGGTATCAAATTAAAGCTACAGAAGAGCGTGTAATTATCCGCGTCCTCCGGACACAGCGGGCAGAGTGTAATAAGTACAGAAGGTGTTTAACTCGTTCAACAGGAGTTAAATCATACCCGATCACGACAGTAAGGGGACGGTTGCTTGCAATCGGTAACCTGTTTGTCAGAATTAAACATATAGAGCCTATGATCAGCCAATGGGAATAATATCCTGATACCAGATGACCTGCCGGATACCTGTATATACCCGCGGTAGTGTAATCAAGCATTGTAATAGTATATAATTTGTAGTATAAAAGCAGGACGTTCTGACGAGGAACGGCACTGAATCTTGACCCAAGCTAGTGTGGAAGGCTAACACCATTGCCCCTTCCCATGCGTGCGACAGGTCTCGGTTGAGGGCTTTACTCTGAGGACTCTGCTATTTTGATGGTGATCCCGTGAAATAAAGTTTCTTTTGATTGCCAACATTGTGAATTGAGTTTGAGTTTGAAAGAGCCGTGTGTCCGTTGTCTTGAGATCAGAGAAAGCATTTGGGACTTGTGATTTGAGATTATCGAACCGTGGGACTTGTGTCCAAAAACCCGAACTTCAGTTCTAACAACTTGCCGGCCTTCAAGCTGTTACTTGCGCTATAGCTGAGAAGCTTAAATCTAACTATAAACTGCTCGGTTTCAATCTTGACCTGGTCAAATTGTTACTTGAACCAAGTGCCCGTGGAGAAAGTTCCTCTTTGAGTAACTCCTCACAGTACAGAGACAATTAAAGAGATCCCGACTTAGAGCTCCTTAGACCTATACTTGTGTCTAAAAAGACCCTAACTCGTCAGACAAATCATCGGGGCAATTAAGAGGTGTTTAGTGTTTGAGATCTAGTATTTGGGTAGTTGAAGTTGGACTTTCTCGCTCATCTGAGTTGTGTCCAATCTCAATCACTCGAAAGTTAGATTTTGTTCATTTTGCATTTGCAGCCTTTGACTCTGAGCAACCGTTTCACCGGCTCCACAGCCCTTGATGGAGACAACTTCACTGATGCCGTCTACATATCAGCATCCAAAAACTCAGCGCCACGTACCCTTCGTCTCCAGGCGGCAGATCTTCAGGAGGCAGTGGATGTCCTTGGGCGCCTGGTCGATGAGTGCGGCCGCAGGAACGACTACTCGCAGCTCTTGACCCTACCTCATGACCGGCATGTCAGTTTGTAAGTTCCATTACCTGCCTTGGATTCAAACACTACTGACTGCGATCGCTTCCAAAGGGATCGCCCCCAATACGCTTTTGGCCGCGGCGTCGAGCGTGAGGCCTGGTGGGCGCTCTTCAACTCACTTGACACATCTTCCTTAGTGGTACAGGGCCTGGATGGTTTCTACACCCTACGCTCCCATTTCCCCTCGGCAGACAACTCTCGCGAAGTTCCCATTGCCCGCCTTGAAAAGCTTTGCCAGTTTGGGGCAGTCAGCGCCATGCTGATGGTCGAGGGCCAGTACCCCGGGCGTCTCGATCCGGCCATCTTCCAGTTCAACATCCACGGATGCGACATTCATTCACTGCACCCTGCATTTGTTTCAGAGTGGCACCCTGGGCACTGTCTGGATGTCTCAAATTTCCTGCAGCTGCTGCCGGATGCTGACCCCACCGAGTATCAGTCCCTCTTCATAAACCATCTCAACTCGGAAGTAATAGTTTTTGCACTCTCTTTCTCCATTGTTTCTGACATGCCAACTCGCAGGCTTCTGCTTATCAAGTCCGCGACGAAGAAACGCACCAGTGGCTAGCTCGGGCCTTCCTTTGCAACCCCCTGCTAGGCATCCCAAACCCCCAGCATCCGGAAGTGGTGGCTTTTCGCCAGGGGTTTGAGCTGCGCTGCCGCAACGGCTTCACCCTTCCAAGTGTATGTCCTATCTCTTGATACTTGGCCAATACTCATTTCACCGGCAGGCGATCAAGCGATTTGAAGGAGGATCTGAGACGTTCCTATCTTCCATCGCAACATCATTCATCTCGGACCCTGGGACGCTCATCTCCAAGCTCGACTTCACCACCCCTGGCCCTCAAACCCTCTTGGCATGGACGACATCGCTTCGAAATGAAACTGGTCAGGGCGACCTCACCTTTGAAGGTGTTTTCCAAAACTTCCTTAATGGATGCGGTATTCCTTGCCCCAACCAATTTGAGCATGCGCGGGGATCGTTCAGTCCCCTCATTGACCTGACGCGCATGGAGTCCCCGGGCTTTAGGGCGCGAATGGTTGCCTGGGCTGCAACCGGGTCTCCCTTCATTCCCTCGGATGGCAAGATTCATGTCAGTTCCTTTTTTGTTCTCATAAATGCTGCTGACTCTTGGCTGCAGGTGGGCCCTGTCGCTACCTTGGACGGACGGTATGCAGGCGAAAACGCGATCCTTTATGCACGCCAAGGCATTGCATGCTTCCGCACTTGCTCGCACTCAATGTTTTACCCTGCGACGTATGTCCTTGATCTCGCCAGTAACCAGTACAACGAGGATACGGAGCCATCAAGTTTCCAGAATGCCTTTGACGACTGGATGCTCCGCCAGTGCCTCGTTGCTATTGGACGTCACAGCATGGCTTAGGAGCATGACATTCCATACTTTCGTTACGCTACAACTTTCTGCTCGCCGTCTCCCTGTCTGCTCTTTCTGACCTAGTTACTACTCTCTGTGTACCGCTACGAGTTCAACACTCGACGGTTCTTGTGCTTGCTGTTCTCCTTGTAATTATGTATCCTTACGAGTTCAACACTCAGCAGCACTGAAATCCATACGCTTTGCTTGAGTATCTTGGACTGCTGGAGAGTATCAATTTGCGCGATAGATGTAAAATTAGTTTTTTTGCTGTCAATCGGTTGTCAGTTGGCAGTAGCAGCAGTGGAGGAGATTTTGAGGTGGTAAGATGACGGAAAGCGAGAAGGGATGGATACCCCGCAAGACAGGGAGTTGACGACTCGGAATGTCCTGTGTGCAAATTGGCTGAGTGCTGCGTCCGAGAATTTCGAGTTTTGGGCAACATTCTGGGACAAGGGTGCCAGCAATACATTAAATGTGACGGAATGGGCGTACCAGAAAGTGTCAATGGCAGTAAAATCTTGTTGGAGGGTTGGTTACAGAATTGCAGGGTAATAGCGGGCTGTCTTGTAGCCAAACCAAATAAAGTGTGGTTCCGACTCCCGAGTCAAGCCAGGTCCAAGGAAGGATGGTATATTTCAAACTCTATCTACTCTTCCGGTTTACCCCTCAAGGCTTCTGTGGAAAAAGCTCAAAACCTGCTCGAACCCGCTCTTTCAGCCCCGCCTTGTACGCCTTCAGCTCATCTGGGCTGAGATCCTTCACAGCCCTGCACCCCAAGTCGACATACTGGAAGATTGACGCACCCGTCCAGGCCACAATCGACCCGCGCATCCCCATCGATATTAGCTGGGTATTGTAGTGCGTGTAGAGCGCAGATGGGAAAAATATCGGCTGCCCTGCTGCGACTTGAAAGACAAACCCGAGCTCCCATACGACAAGCTTGCAGTCTTGCTCTGGGTTGAACTCCCCGAATGGTATCACAATGCAGAGGCCTGGGCCCAGGTTTTGCAGGTCGATGTGTGCGGTGCAGACGACGCCCCCCTCTGTTGTGAAGTTCACGCAGAAGGATGCGAATGGCGAGAATGCCGGCTCTGTGCCCGGGACATTGGCGGCAACTGTGTCTACGGCATTCTTGTACCGCTCATAGAGTGCAGGGAATTCTGCTTTCAAGACGGCTATCACATTCGTTAGCCATTGCGCCTATGCAGAAGAAGTGAGCCACCTACTATCTGCCACCTTCCTCACTGGCTCCAGGCAATGCTTCAGCATCTGATAAATCTCAGGCTGCTGATGCACGTCCTTGGACATCCGAGGCTCCTGGCCGTGCGTTAGGGTAGAGAAAACTAGCAGACCCTGGGACGCACCACGCACGAGCCCCGGTGGAGAGAAAAGATAAATACCTTGAACTTCCCTCGGTGCTGTTGCTTCGGCCCATACGTTGCCACAGCCTTCTTGACGATTCTGCCGGCCTCGCAGCATGCCTCATTGATAGCAGGGTTTTTTGTCAGATTGGCGCGGTGGACCGCCTTGATCCCGGCGCTGTCGTACACGCTGACGGCTCCCCTGAGGAGCAGTTAGAGCTATTAGCAGGCAGTGAAAGAAGACGCACCCATCACGCAGGTCCACTTCAATCAGCGGCCTTCTGGTGCCCTCCCCTCCATCTCATGGTCCCGCATAGCCCCGCATGCCGGCGGCGCGCTCCTCGATGCTGGCGGCCGAGTCGATGGTCGGGGTGTTGGCCATACACCCTGCAAAGTAGGCATCTTTGCGCGCCACGCTGCGAGACTTGTGCGTCTGCTGAGGGGTGTGCCCTTGCTGAAGCAGCGCCCGCGGCTTCAGACTTTTGCCATGGACCTTATACGAAGGGCTGGAGTAGAGGGTGAGCTGTCCGCTAGAGTCCTGCGCACAGTTGACTCACTCTTGCCGCGGCGGAATTACGCGGATATCCACGTTCGCCATATCGATGTCGCTCAAGCCATCCGATTTGAAGGCGTCTTCATCTGGGGCGAGCTCGAAGTCCGTGCCAAGAAGATTTGCGCGGTCGAACATGTCGCTGAGGGCATCGAGGTCTTGCATGGTGCGGAAGGAGGGGAGAGGAAGATGGGGTATGCACCTTTGTGTGGCCAAACCAGCCGGCTGGACGTAAGAAAATACTTTAAAAGTTGATGGGAGACCCACTTATTTTAAGCCTGAGACAAAAAGCAGCTCGCCCAGGCTCGTACCACCACTGCTGCGGGGGAGGGGGGCGCGAGAAGCGCTGGCCCCCTCAACCCGAACGGCCGTTGCTCGCACCCCAGTCCTGCAAAGCGGCGCCGGCCATCGCGAGTCGCGACGTCAGCGCCCGCCTGCGGGACCCAAGGGCGCAACACACGAGCCTCTCGGGCCACCGAGCACGTCGGGCCCTGCGCATAAGAAGCGTCGCCTCGCGCAACCTCGGGCCACAGCTGCTCGCCCGTCTGGCCGCGCGGGATGAGGCCGACCATCGCGACGCCAGCGCTGTCGATTGGGCGGCCCTGGGGGCGCGGGGTGCAGCAGCGGCACGAGGGGGTGGTGCAGGCCTCACGCCTGAAAGCGGCGCAGGAGGCGCGGTTCGAGGGGTTTGCACGGGCCAGGCGGGCGCCGTCGCTGTCCGTGAAAGGTGGTCCGGGCGGCCTTTTTCGACACGCAGTCGTGCTGAGGCACACTTAGGTTGGGCTGTTTGGGAGTTGGGTGAGGGGAGATGCAGCGTGCGAGGCGGGGAACAGGCGCTGAGGGCGGCTCAATTGAGATCGGAGGGCTTGCATGTGACCGCCTTGTCACTCCCCATCTTGCTCCCCGTCCCTCACCGCCTGCGCCGTCCACGCCGCCCTCGCCTTGGTCGCCGCCGATACTGGGCTTGAGGTGCGTCCGCTTCCAAGCTGTCGTGCGCGGGACTTTGACAGCCTTTGTAGGGCTTCGTAGCTCGCTGAGACGCACCGGCGCTCGTGCTACTTTCGGCACCTCTCCGGGCTCCCCGTGCTCGACCTGCGGCCCCGCGCACAAGCAGCAGCCCCCCCCAGCTCCTCTGGCCCGAATGTGCGCAGTACGGTGCCGCGCCGATGCAGGTACGTGCCGTGCATCTCTGCGCATACACGACACTCATCCCCTGCAGAACACGCCTCGCATCGCCGCTCGATGCCGCACGCAGGCGGTGCGCCTGCACCCGCGAACAACGCGCGCCGGCGAGCGTCTCCCGTAGTCACCCATACCCACGCCCTCCTTCGCTCCTTTGCTACCGTTTCCCTGATAAACTCTGGTGCGTTAGTTTCTGCAACTCGCCTGAAACCACATGCTCAACAGTTGTCCTTCAGAACTCCCTATTCATTCGGGGGTCCCATCAGCTGCATGTACAGACTCATCAAAACGGCCGTCGAAAGCAACGGCGTGAAAGTCTACGCCGTCAATTCAGCAGCAGCGTCCTCCTCTTCATCCTTGCTGGATTGGCATACCCGCAAGTGTGCGGCCAAAGGAAGGGGGGAGCGGGCGGCGTGAGAGCACGTCGAGGGCACAGTCGAGCTCATACAAGGATTTGAACTCCCCGGGGCGAGCAACCGTATAAAAATGACGAGGGACAGGCAATTTGCGATCGCGATGGGGACCTACAAGCCGCAGGTGCGCGTGTCGGACCTCGCGCAGCTGACACTCAAGTTTGGGCGGCATTTGGGCGCAGAGAATGTCGACTTTGTGGTGCGTGAGTTGGTCCCAAATCCATGATTCTCCAGCTTATCAGGATATAGATACTTTCGGACCATTGGACAAAATCAATACACTTACAAAATGACCGGACGATCGAGGTGCACGCCCAGGGCGGATTCCACTACCGCATGCGCATACCACGCTTCGGCCGAGCACTCGCGCACCACCTTCCCTCCTGCGATGCCCTCTTCTCCACCGCCGGCAACGAAATCTACCGCCTAAATCTTGGCCAGGGTCATTTCATGACTCCGCCTGTACTTACGGATGAAGAAGAAATCCTGGGCGTGGACACCATCGACGTCAACCCGCGCATCAGTTGGTGGCCTTTGGCCTCGAGGGCACTGGGTCCACGCAGTTTTGGGATCCCCGGTCCCGGTTGTGTGTGGGCGTCCTGTGCCTACCGCATAGTCGGCTGATGCCACCTGGCACTGGCGGCGATGCGCCCTGAGCGTAACAGCCATACCCTCGCGCGTCGATGGCCTCTCGTACGCTCTGGGGACATCGACGGGACACACCCTTCTCTACGACATCCGTGCAGGGCAGCCGTTTGCCTTGAAGGACCAGGGATACGGGCTGCCTGTGAAAAATGTCCCCTGGATTGAAGGGGGGAGTCGGATGGCGGGCGATGGCATGGTGTTGAGCGCAGACCGAAAGGTCATCAAGATATGGGATCGGAATTCCATGCGTCCTTCTCCTTAGCTGTTTATTTAGAAGTTAACTAATTTTTAGCCCTCGACCAACTTCGCGGCGATAACACCTGCCGCGGACTTGAATCACGTCCACCATGTCCTGGCCAGCGGTCTCATCATGAACAGCTGGGACCCGCTCCGCGCTGGGCGAGCTTTCTCGAGAACATCACAGAGGAGATGGAGGACCAGACGACGCGCTCTGTTTATGAGGACTACAAGTTCGTCGAGCGCAGCGAGCTCACAATGTCAGTATTCTTGCCCTTTGTTTCGCTGCAACTTCGTCTGATTTTTTTGTGTTTAGACTCAGGCTGGACCACCTCGTCAGCACGCCGACGCTCAAACCGCACATGCGCAGGCACTTCTTGTCCCTCAAGCTCTACGATGCCGCCCGCATCATTGCGAACCCCTTCGCATACACAGAATACCGCGAGAAGGTGGTCCGCGAGCGGATGGAGAAGCTGGTGGAGACGCGTATCCGTACAAAGAAGGATGGATCTGCGGGCGTCAAGATCAACAAGGCGCTCGCGGAGAAGATACTCCGGGATCAGGAGCGGGAGGTGAAGCGGCTCGAGAAACGGAAAGTGCGCGGCGGCCAAGGAGGGCAAGCCTATCGATGGCGACAAGGAGATGGCGGAGGCAGAGCCCGAGCCCGCGCCGCGGCCGAGTCTGCTCACGGATCCCCGTTTCGCGAAGGTGTTCCAGGATCCGGCGTTCACGGTCGACGAGACCTCACGCGAATATGCACTGCTCAACCCTCCGCTGCCGCGCAGCGCAGAAATGGCTCCGACGTCAGACGAAAAACCGCGGTTGAGGAGGAGGAGGAGGAAAGCGACAAGGTCTCGTCAGACGGCCTCGGGGATGGAAGTAATGACGACAGTGACGGAGAGAGCGGGAGTGGGAGCGATAGTAGCGACGCTGGAGGTTAGTACCGTTGCATTGCGCCCGCTCTCTGACTAACTGGTGTAATCCAGCCCTCAGCAAATTCGATCCCCGCGTTCGGCCGGGCCAGAAGAATGCGCGCGCCCAGGAAGCGTATTCCCACACGCGAGAACAGAATCGGCTCGCAAACAAGGTGAAATTCGTGCCTATGCGGCCAGCCTCTACGGGCGCCAATGATGTAGAGACGGTAACATTAATGCAATATGCCCTATGGTGACAGGGGTATGCATTGCAATATGCCCTGTACACCATAGGCCTGTGAGCACAGGGCCGCAATGCAATGTGCCTCAGGGAAGATACTAACAGTCAAACCGTGCAAATTAAAGCAAAATAGAATGCTGGCAGTGGGAATTGAACCCACAACCTCATGAAAGTATTTCATATTTCAGAAACTGTAACTACCATCTATACCAAGAAGGCTGTTAAAGCTAAATATCTGCTCCCAGTTAGGGTAAGCTTACACTTACCCTAACTGGGACCTGTTACTCACAGCTAATACCCAGACCTAGGGCAGGCAAGCTGCCCTAGGTCTTCGAAAATTGTTTGGCATGCTTATTATGTGTTTTGAATAGTTTTCTAACCCTAACCAACCCTAACCAATCTAACCATCAAAAGCTTATAAATCACCTCTCTTGCTTTCTTCAATATACCTGAATCCTAAGCCCTAACCAACCCTAACCACTAACCTCTAACCACTAACACTAACCACCTAACCCTAACAGGCCCCTAAGGCGGGGCCAGAATATGTATTATTCAAGCTAATCATGTGTAATAGGAACAGCATCTATCCATCCTGATTTCCCTAGCTATTACTTCCCTTTAGCTCAGTTGGTTGTGATATGATTCCTACTATTACCTAGAATGGTCTTTTAGGTAATCATATTGCTTTTGGTTCAAACCCCATTGCTGTCACTTTATATTACATTAAGTCACCATCTTGCTTCATGGGCGCAATGCAATGCGGGTATGTCCCACAGGGCTGTGAGCGATAGGGCAAAATGCAATGTGACACGCTATAAGGGCAGGGCACATTGCAATATCCCTCCTTTCCTTAGTGATGTTGCCAATGGAACTCATTTGGCCGATCGCAATGCTACGTTCGGCCAGAGAAGAGGGACCACTGCTGTCCCTGCGTCCACGAGCGGTTCCCGCCCCTCGAAGGCTCATGGGACCCCCATGGAAGTTAGTTCGGTACCCTCGGCTTCCTCCAGCGAAGATGTGGACATGGACGTTGGCTCAAGGAGTAAAAGTAAGGCACAGCCCAGCAATACATACATCTCGTTTGAATCACCATTGCTTGTGATATACGACCGTAGGCTGTTGATTTATCGGATAGCTCCTGTTGTAACTACGAGGTTTGCTATAGTTATATTAGAATGCTGTTGCTACAAATACAGACCTTCTCACCGCTAGCTGCTGGCCGCATCCACGCAGGCGTTGCGCAGGCGGACCTCGACCTAGCAGCACCTTATTTTCGCCGGCAAATAGATCAAGGACAACCATACTCTCCGACTACAAGATGCACCTTGGTACGTAGTCGCTGATACTTCAGTTCATTTCACAGTTTCTTACTATCTTTCTCTTCTAGTGGCCTGCGTGTCGGCGCTTGCTTTGGATCGGTCTTTATGTACACTACTATCCTCACATGCCCACGCAACCCAGCAATACATACATCTCGTTTGAATCGACATTGTTTGTGATAGATTCTTTCTCGGTACGACCGTAGCCTGCTGATTTATCGGACAACTCCTGTTGTAACTACGAGGTTTGCTATAGCTATATAAAAGTGTTGTTGCGGACATCTCGCTCGCCTGCTGACTATTCATAGGAGCGTCTGAGTCGGCACACAGGTCGATACCACAATCGAATTAGTACTAAGGTCGATCAAAAATATGTAGGGAAATAGCAAGTAGAACAATAGGACCTTCGAATCTATCTTACACTCGTTACTGCAGTAAACTATATTATAAGGTGTCGTATGTGATTATTAGTCTGCTTCATTTGTGATGGGCTGGGTAAGGGACCTGAACTTTTGTAGCTGGAGCAACACAGCACTCTGCGAGAGAGTGGCAGCATATCTTTCGTGAACATCCGCCGAATCTGCCTGTGGTGGGCTGTCCCGATAGCAAAATCCATTTGGCTGGAACATGCCAACGATTCCGCGCCAAGTCTGATAGTCTTCAAAATCTTTACTTGTCTCGAGTGGCGCCGGGCCATGCCAGCGGCGGGTGCGAGCAAAGTCTTTCGCCTTTTGGTATGTAGGAGTCTTATTTTTGTAGGTTCTGTCGGAATTCCATTTTAGATGGCGGAGAACATCGCTGGCTGACAATTCAAGTCCGCCAAGGTAGGTGAGACGTCTGGAGACCACAGAGACCGAGAGTCCCATAGTCGTGAGAATCACAGTGATGTCCATATGGTTTTTGTGGAGTGACCACAAGGATCCTTGCTTCACACAAATCGCGTCATGCTGCTGGATGGAGGAGACTCCGGCGGTAGTCAATGCCTGGAGAACTGACATCCCTGGAATGAGCATGAGCGAGAGATGGTCGGAGATACCAGGGCTGTCTGCGGAAGCATCGAGTGAAAGACTCGGAAGCTGCGGGCCAGAGTCAGGCTGCAGCGAAGGACGCCAGGATGAGGTCGAAGTCGATGGAGGGGCAAACTCGCCTACAGTCCGAGATCAGTGCAATAAGCGCACTCATCCCAGAGCAAAAACTTACAGGGAGTGGAAGGGCTACTCTCACTGCTGTGGCTGCCATAAAGTGGGGAAGTTTCTCAAGAGGAGGATGATGCCGACATCTGTAGTAGCTCGGGAAATATGGGGTTATCAGAGGACCAAGCGGTATGTCCAAGTGCCGCCAAGGCAGAAGTGGGAGAAATAGATGGAGCAGCTGGCCAGTGTGAGGGCTGTACATGCGCTGCGTGTGCCCTCGCGCCCCTGCATCCACAGGACAAGACCAATCGCCCGATTTGGAAATATCAAGAATCCGCATATGGAAACCTCCCCAACCGTGGCTCGACTGCAGCTGCTTCCCTCACCACGACCGCGACCGTACCCACACCCGATGGAGGCACCATTCGACGACGATATCCCCCTATGCAGCACAACTCATCCCCGCCCGCGCTTTCATCTTCGGCACCCATCCGCACCCGCGCTCTCGCCCTTACGCATCGCCACGACCTTCACCCTCGTTCCTACGGGATATCGCCACAGTCTGGGCCCGTATCCAGGGCACAACTGTAAACCCACCCCAGGATCCAGGATACGTTCGATATACACCCCAAAAGTCGACACCTCGCGCGGTCCTCACGGGCATTCCGTCCATTTTCGGACCTCGCATTGCATATTCGAGCCCTCTCTTCAACTGTAGACTCGAGCTGCGCTTGGGGACACCCTCGCCGCACTTGGGGATGCACTTGCAGCAGTCGGGGCGTCGACCTTTTCGACCTAAATTTGGTCATACACTTCATCCTACACCTATTTCGAGCGTCCAGCTCCTCCGGGGGACCGCACTCGACCCGATTCCTACGGAACTGGGGCTGTGCAGCCAGAGGGTATAAAAGGGACGTAGTTTTAGCACTGTAGGATAGCCAGATCTTGGTACAAGTTTTCCCCCGCTTGTCTAGAGTGTACTTGTGCCAACCAATACACCAGATTTGACCACCACTTTCTTTGCAGCTTCTCTTCGAAGTCTCGCGCCACACTCACCCTCGTACCTTTCACCGCGGTACACTTCCAGCACAGGCCTCGCGGCCTCAGCGTCGGAAACTCGGTCGCTTGCCTCGTTCATTGGGGAAAGGCATCGTCCGCAGTTGGGGTTTACACCACCGAGACACACACACACAATCTTTCAGTGCGCTCCGTGCGGGGCTTCACGCGGGGTCCACTCCCACACGAAATCGACCAGCGTACCACACGAGCCTCCGCTCTAAATCGGTATTACACCTCGTAACGCCCCCTAGAGGACGAACGCAGCTACCCTCGGGAAGCAACTTCCTACACACGGTAGCGCTGCGGTCCTTATCACAGCGCGCAGGTTTCGTAGTCGTCGACGCCGTGTACTTGAGTGAAGCCTCGCGCAACGAGGCGGGCCTTGTACTTGTCAATTTCGCCGGCGGCGTTCTTCTTGACGCGTAGGACCCATTTGCAGTCCACAACATTGCGGTTCTCGGGCCGTTCAACCACGCGCCACGTGCCCGCGGCCTTTAGCGCGGCTAACTCCGCATTGATCGCCGCTTCCCAATGCGGCCAGTCAGGCCTCTTCCTCGCCTCCTCGAACGTCGGGTCCAACGCCTCGGACTGCGATATGGCAACGACGAGGCCGTACTCAAGAATTTCGACCATCTCCCAACTCTCTTCAAGCTCTGCCCGCGCGCCAAGTTCTGCGGGATCTTCTTCGACTGCTGGCGGTATCACTGCCGGCACTCGCATTCCGCGCGGCATTGCAGGGTCGGAGGCGCGATTGCTGGTGCGCCCATCGCCCCTTTGTAGTGCCTGGACGTATGCAGAAGGTTTGCGCACGCGTTGTCCGTGTCCTGCAGGTGCCTCTTCTGGCTCTTCGAAGTCGGGACCAAGTGGATCAGTGCGTGCCAAATCACGCATGAGTTTGTCAACGGAGGGTGACGCGGGGAGCGGCGCGCTCAATGGTGGAGTGCGAGGCGGCGTGTGAGGCGCGCTCGTCTTCGGTGTAGCGGGAGGTGCAGGTGCAGCCGAGGGAACGGGATTTTGGTGCGTGCTCGGGTTCTGATTTGCAGGCGCGGACTGATTGTTATCCTCCTGCTCCCCCTCAAGCTGTAGCTCGACTGGAATAGGGACGAGCACATTGTCTCTATCGAATTTTACGCTCCGTTCCACAGCAATATGCCGCTTACCTTGGAAATAAATCCGGTGCCCGCTACTGACTTCGTCAAATCCGACCCAGCGGCCGACCTCTGCGCGGCCATCCAACTTGCTGCCTTTGGGGGCGTGCACCCAAACCCTCACGCCGAACTCCGGGAGGTGCGCGAGGTCCGGTTTCCTCTTGTAAACCATTTCGTAGGGTGTCTTGTTGCCCAAAGCACTGGTTGATGTCCTATTTTTCAGATAGATCGCGTGGTTCACGGCTTCACCCCATAAGAATTTGGGCAAGCCACTGGCATGTAGCATCGCGCGCACACGTTCCAGTACTGTGCGATTCAGCCGCTCCGAACTGCCGTCGTGCTCCGGTGTGTCGTGCACAGTGAAGCTGCGCTCTGTGCCCATTTTGGCAAGGTGCGCGTCGAATTCATTGCTCCAGTACTCCCCTCCGCGATCGGAGTGGAGCTTCTTTATCTTGACTTTAAATTGGGTCAAGAGCCATGCCTCGAAGGCCTGGTACGAGTCGAAGGTTTCATCCTTCGTGCGCTGGATGTATAACCGTGACCAATGTGTGTGATCGTCCGTGAAACTGGCGTAGTATTCACGGCAATTGATCGTCTCCATCGGGGAGGGTCCCCAGACGTCCGAGTGGATTTATCCCCCATCGCGGCTGCACGTGGCTCCCGGCGTACCTTCCCAACCGGTTTGCGCGTCGCTTTCCCGTACTCACACGAATCACAGGATCTAATTTCCGTCAATTCGTCGAGTTTAATGCCGGTCACCAACTCGTCTTTAACAAGTCGTTTTGCAGCTTCAGGCGCGATGTGCCCCATGCGCCGATGGAGCTCCTCGATGGATACGGTCTCGGTCGCGCTGGCGGCGGTAACTTCGGAGTTCGGACCAGGTGCGTGCTGAACGCGATATGTCCCGTTCTTCTTGTTGATCACACCTAGTATCTTACGTTTCTTGTCGAAAATCCTGCAAAATTCGTCGCGGAAGAGCGCCGCAAAGCCTGCATCGGTCATTTTACTAACCGAGACCAAGGTAAGTCCCAATTTCGGTGCATACAGTACATCTTTCAAGAGTACTGTAGCCGTGCTGTTTCCATTCGGGATGCTGATTCGAATATCTCCTTGGCCGATAGCTTGGAATGTTCCATTGTCCGCCGCGGTAATGGATTTCGGGGGAATTGAAGTATAGTTGATGAACTTGTGCCGGTATGGGGACATGTGGTGTGAGGCGCCTGAGTCGTAGAGCTCGGTCTCGACGCCAGAACTGCCCACCTCGTTGGCGAGCATTGCTGAATCGTAGGACGAGGTAATATTTTCCTCGGCAATGTCCTGTTGATTGCTAATCCATTCGTTCACAGAGATTTCGATCCAATCGGCGAGATCCTCAGTGAAGTACTCTGGCGGGCGGTCTGGCCCATCCGTGGAAGTGCTGCGATCAACGTTGCTCGCACACTCTCCATCAGAACAATATGCGGACATGAAATCGGACTCAGCGTCAGTTTTGCTCTCGTCCGTTTCATCTGCTTCCGAGTCTGAATCTGACACGGTTTGTAGGTCCGGTACAGAATCACACCCGCTGTCATACTCGCTGTCGCTCTCGGACACAGTCTGCAAATCCGGCATCGAGTCATGCTCGCTGCCGCTGTCCCCATCGTCTGATTCCAACTCCGAGTCGGATTCTTGAAGCAGACACATGAAGTACTCAACGCCATCAAGCTCCGAGGGCGTGTAATCGATGTTGTCCGTGTCGGCGGTGGTTCCGCTTGCTGTCGCCAGTGAGTCCTCTGGCTTGGGACTCGAAGCTGCATTGCTGACGCTGCCATCTTCTTCGTCTTCCAAGAGGTCTTCATTGTCATAATCGGACAGCCAGTAGCTCGCACATCCTCGTGCGGTGCTGCCTTGCGTCGCACTACCCTGCGCGACATTGCCGTGTTCGAGCTCCTCGAACTCGGCCTTGAATGACCGCAGGTTTGACTCCGCCTGCGCCATCCACAGGCCGTCATCATCCGTGGCGGCGTTCGCGTCCTCGCGTGCTTTACCTTTACCTTTGCCCTTGCCCCGCAGGCCCTTACCTTCTTTTCCGCCGCCCTTCGCCCAACAGTCCGCTTTGACATGGCCCTTTTTGTGGCAGTTATAACACTCCATATTGGGCTTCGGTGCGCCTTTTCGGCCACCCTTGCGTTCTCCCGGGAGAACGCAATGTCGCGATCGTCCTTCTTGGACTTCTGCTTGAGCGATCGGCGATCAGCCTCTTCGTTGAGGCCACGGATAAGGTCGTCGGGGGCGAGCGTCTTGCCCAGCAACATCGAAGTTGCAGTTATGGCGGACAAATACGGGTCGTAGGAAGGTGGAAGTGAGCCGAGGACAATGGCGGTGAAGTTTTCATCGCCTGGGTCGGCTCCCATGCCGACGAGGTCCACGCGAAACGTCTGTAGCTTCGCGAGGTGAGTCCTTACGTCTCCGTTCTCCAGACAGCGCTCATCCTGGAGCCTGCGCCATAAATCCACAGTAACCATCTTCGACTTCTTTTCAAACTCATCTGATACCTTCTTCCATAGCTCCGCGGCGCGTTTAGCTGTCATGAACCGCAAGAACATCGTGTCTGGAATCGTAGCAGCAATAGCCTGCTTCACAACAGCCTCACCTGACTTGTATGTCTTCAGAGCCTTTTCATAAGTTTCCTTTGCATCAAGCTGTGCTTGATTTGGCGGAGAGCTCGTTGAAGGTGTCGGTGGGACTGGTGGAAGGTAGGAATCATCAAGATGATCCCCGAGTCCAGCGGCATCTGCGGCGTACACGAAGCGGTGCTTATAGACACTGTAATTAGTGCCATCGGCCTCGCATTTGGGAATGCGCAGGAAGTAGTCACCAAGTTTTGTAGTAGACAAAGACATGGTATTTATCAGAGGTTCAAGAGTCTCGGTTGAGTAGATGTTTGTGGAGAATTAGATTCGGGCGGGGCCCATAACCTATAGAAGAAATATAATTAGAATTGGAGAAGTGGGGACTTCTTGTTGTATTCATATGTGCATAATACATGTTGCTTTTATACTACTGGACCGAGTCATAAGGAGTCATACAAGAATTATCTACTTGAGTCATAACAGTCCATTAGAGTCAGTTCAAGTCAACTAGGTTCCGCCAGATAATTATCGGATCCGGCGGCTACCTCGGTTTGCCATTCCAACACATGGGACACCTATGGGGGCCTATGGGGACCTATGGGGACCCATAGGTGCCTATAGGTTCCCATCCAATGGGCAGGCACGACGTACGCGACAGCGTAGTTTAAAGTTGAGCTCAGAAAGCACAGCACAAGTAATTTCTGATCCGAAGATGCCAACTACGGCTTTCAGTTCATGAGTTGCATGCACAAAGTTGGTTTGGGACTTGGATCAATCAAACAGTTGGTCGTGTAAAATTGCACTGCAAAGCTAGAATAAACGACGATAATAAATGTCATATTCCGCCCCCATATACTCCCGAGCCTGCCGCTGCATCGGCTGTTGCACCTTCAACTATGAGAGGTATATCTTTCTGATATTCCTGACTTCGTATACTACTACGTTGAAACGCTTTGCCTAACTCAAGGTGTGGGTGGAAGATCTAAATCCTAGACTGGCACAAAGTGCAAGAATGAATCTAACACAAAACAACCAATATATCACAAATCCAACAACTACTCCTCCTCTTAATGAGTGGACAAGGTGTGTGTTTGTTCGGGGAAGTAGACCAAGTATTAGGTCACTGGACAACTCAAACTCTAAGACGAGTGGGATAGTTCGTTTGAACGATTTCAAGGCTCTGTGAAGCGCTGGGTTCTCTCGGGTCAATCGAATTACTTGATAGCGGTTGTATGAACGATATTTTAGGTAACGGCTTTGAAGAACCGGCGGGTTTATGTCAATTAAGACGAGGTTGACCTAATCGAGATTAGGCGGTTTGGGTCTCTGGATCACTCCACAGTTCAAGCACAAGTCAAACACGACTCTAAACACAGTTCCTAGGTTCTTTACAGTCCCAATTCGATACAGTGTCCAATTTCAGTGTCTCGGTCAAGCTGTTCACAGTGTCTTAATCACAACTTCAGATCCAATCCAATCCAATGGTATTTATGTAGAATGCAAGAGTAAAAATGTAACTCTAGGACTCTGAGCAACTATAACTGCACTGAAACTCGCGTCCGCAGAGCTCCAGCACAATTCGCTCCCGATCCTAGCTCTCTGGCCCTCCCTTTATACTACTCTGAAAAACCTTACATCACGGTTATTACTCTATTCTCGGATAGCTTTCCGTCCCGTCGGGCTGATATTAGCCATTCCCTCTATCCTGATTGGCCGTCCCACAACCGCTGAGTCAGTCTTGAGTCAGACCCGAGTCATACAACTCCGTGTTTGAGGTCATTTGAATATCCGAGTCAGAAACTCGTGCACTTCGTAGTTCTTCGCCAATCGTCCGTCCCAGGCGTCGGTATTCATCGTCTGTGTCGTAGCTCCCTGTAGACACCAGGATCGTGTCTGTAGCCTCCGTGGTTGTCGAGATATTCCATGTTCTTTCTTTAGTTCAACAGCCATCACGATTTTACACAGCCACCACTCGTTGCCGATGGCTCTGCTCTTTCGGGCAGACCCACTAGCCTGTCATGTGATCCAACACGCTGATCCAGTTCGTCAAATATGGGTAAACAGCCCTCGAATCTAGCCCGGTTTGGTGGACCGAGGTCGCCTGCAAGCGAGTTTATAGTTCCTTCCCATCTCCTTGTTAATAGCCTGGCAGACACCTAATCTTGAATAGAGATTAGAGTGTTTTTAGTCAGTCTAGCCTCGGTCAGGTCATATTTATAGTCCCATAGTAGAGGTACCGCAATATATCCGTGTCCTAGGGAGACCTAAGCCCTGTGGCTTTAAGCTTACTTGATCGGAGCTCACGGTAGCTTCTATAACTGTGGAGTATGCGTGTTAAGTGGGTGTAAAGGTGCAAATCACAAAATTACACCCGTGTTTGATACACGGCTTATCAACGTACTAGGAACGACTCTTGCCTTCGACATCCCCACTAACACCAACATCATTGGGGCCACGCAGGTTACGCGGTCCAAGAAGTATGGCCGCGCGGTTCCCTTCAACACTGCATTCGTCGAAATCTGTGATATCATGGGTCTCGATCCTTCGACGGCACAGATCGGCTTTAAGTGGGATAATGAGAAATCCAATATTCCAGTCCACGGATTACTCACTGCTGCCGACTGGAAAGATTGTCTTGAGAGTGGAATCGGGCAGACGGAGCGAGCACGGACTCGAAAGGTCGCTTGCCTGATCAAAAATCTTGTACGCTTCTTTGGATTTAGGTTTTCTATTGCTAACGTTGATGGGCAGAATCTTCCGCAAGAAACAGCTGCCGTCGCCAAGACGGGAAAGAAACGGAAAGTACCGGGTACCCCGTCTAGCCCTTCGTCCAATGGGAAGAAGACATTCGACTATACAAAAGAGTACCGAGAATTGAAAAACCATCTGGCGTGTGTGGCCCACAAAGACCACCTCTGTTACGTCCATTCTGATGGCCACCACATTCATGTTGAACCGACCCAGACATCACTCTGGGCTAAAGAAATTGTGATTGATTATATCTCGTATTCTCTTCGTACTAAAATTTTCTCTAGTCAGTTGGTAATGCGACAAAGGCGAGGCCTCCTGAGAACATCATGTTCCAGGACTTCTTTTTGCCTGAGCGCAAGAAAGCCCGTACCACGAGGTCCGAGTCTTCCACCAATCCGTGCACCCCTACTATTCATGTCACGGTAAACACCGGCGGGCCAAGCCGCACCATTTCTCCGCCGTCTCCATCCCCATCGACTCAAGCCCTGTTGGCACCTATCATGGCAGCGACAGCCAATGCCGCCAACATTGATATCCCCCGTCTCTTCACCTCGCAGTCGTCTCCCATTGTGCTCGACGACTCGGACAGCAGCTCTGATAGTATCTGCTATCCACCTGTCACCAATGTTCTCCAGGCAATTGACGACTCCGGGATGTTTGAACATTCCACTGTACTCACGTTTCCGGCCATCATATTCGCAGATGCTCTCCACGGCTTTGAAATCACACGCGTTGACCAGGTTCCGATCTTAGACTCGCAGTTTTATGTGGACCAAGTCGACATGCCGGTGGAGCTCGCAGAGCTCTTCATAGATGAGTCGATCGCAGCCATGGATTGAGCACGGAAGGGGAAAGGCAAGGCCGCTTGAATGCTGCTTGGCGACCCAAATTTCTTGATACTAACACGGATTGTTGTTCGCGGTGAAACGGTGCACCTAAGTATAGGCTGAAATGCAGTAAGATCCTCAGATAGATGCTAACGAACACCACACTAAATCACTAACACACACTACACACACAACACACAACCAATACGAAGTGTGAGATAATTGAGTTCGGGTCACCCTGCAGTATACAGGTAAGATGGAACTTCGTGGGACGGGATCAACTCAAAGAAGGATCGATAGAACCTCTAGGAGCCTACAGTAGTTTGAAAACCACTAAAAGTGCACAGCTCTGACACAAGGTATCGGAGTTTAGGTAGATGAAAGCTTGCTCTGGGAACCACAGTAGGTTCGCGAACTGTGCGCAGCTACGACCAGCCTACTAAACGGGGCTGATTCCAATAGCGGACACGACTACGACTGTTCTACTAAGGCGGGAACTATTCCAATAGCCCAACTAACGAACTACGACCGGCCTACTATGCGTGGACGATTCCAATAGAACACTAGCCTGCCTCGTGCAACTTAACAGAGGACTTTCGCGAACTCGCCGTGACCCTCCACGAGACGAGGTTGAAGTGATTGGCTTAGATGATCCTTTAAAGCTTATGGAGCCAACAAAATCAAAGCTTCTGTATTAATGAATCTACACAAGAGAAATGTTTTATATCACAAATCTCCGCACAGATACAGAGGACACCAACGCCTTTGACAGTTGGCTTCGACTTCTGTCTAAGCACAACCAAGGGGGCAAGGATGAACTAGAAATCCATCTAGAAACATCGAGGGTGAGCTCCCGTATTGTGGGTTCTACGTGGTCTTTTATATGTTTTTGATAAATACATGACAGATGACTATGAATAAGAAAGAATAAGAGAAAATGAGTAAACTGAGAGCTTCGGAACGGAATAGGAATAGTGACGCGGCCTTCTGGTGGTAGTGGGATAGGTGCCCGGCATCGGACAGTCATCAGAAATGACTTCACGAACCGTTTCAGGTATATTTGAAATGTTTCAGTACAGGCCGAAGGGTTTCGCGACCCGGCCTGCCGCCTTGGCGTACACGTCCCACATCGGCATGGTTGATAATCCACTGCCATGTGTCTGCCCTGCTCTCGTAAGAGCGGTAAATAGTCCGTTCAGCCATTCGCGAACGCGAGGCCCTTCGGCTTCGGCTCAAGAATACTCCAATCACCAATATGCTTCCGCTTTGGCAGTATTTGGTCCTCGCGACCGCGTCGCGATCATCACATGTGGTCCCCTAGACCCAGGGCTGGCTACTGCTTGCACCAACTCTGTCCAGGCACCAATAGTCGGAGGTTCGCGAACATTTAACCTGGTTCGCGAACTCGTTCCTTTGCCCTTTCAGTCATAAGTCTACTGAAAGTGAGGTTCGCGAATATTAATGTTTTCGCGAACTTGTTCTGAAGCCCTTCCCGCCATAAGTCTGCTGAAAGTGAGGTTTGCGAATATTAATGTTTGTTCGTGAACTCGTTCTGCAGCCCTCCTGCATGGAAGTGGTGTTCGCGAACTGTTCCCTGCCCTTGTCTGGTGCAGTACAATCCACGAAGGGTGTCAAGGCTTTTGTTATATCTCCTGGGTATGGTATCTAGCCTGCAGGGCAAGCCGCTTCCCGGATCACAGGAAACAACTCTGTCTGACGGAGTTCGCGAACACTTCTAGGATCATGAAGCGGATCCCCCATGTTTATAAGGACCGCACTTCTATGTCTCCCCAGTGCGTGCTAACTCCTCTAGCATCATTAATACACAGTCGGCAGTTCGGAGCTCACTCCGGCTCTAATTGTATACCACCGAACAGAGGTTCTTAGAATAGTGCTAAGAATCGCGAAAATGCGTGATTACACGGGTGGTTCAAAACCAGTCGTATCAGCGGGTGCAAGTGAAGAAGTTGTACGCTAATTCAAAGTAAAATATGTACTTTACACAGCGCTCAGCTACTAGTAGAAGTCATGTATGCTACAATAATGTTTAAATATGTACACTAGTAATGATAAACTACTCAGATATAACCAGAGTGCGAGAACCACCCATGTGCCTTGTCCGCGGTCATCGACTCGAACACGGCTCGCCAGATCATCATGTACGGCGAGTCTGCATTTGGTTCGCCGGCCATCACTCCGTCCGTGTAGTCTTGATGCGCACGGATCCACGCCTTGAGTGCCGAGAAGCCTTCTTCAATTGGGTCGAAGTCGGGAGAGTAAGGCGGCAGGTACTCAAGCCGCATTCCTCTGTAATAGAGCTATCAGGCTCTGATAAATTCACAATAAGGAAAACATACCGCTGCTCAATCATTGCACGCAGTTCCGGGGATTTGTGGATGGATGCATTGTCCATAACGATGACCGAGTTCGGTGCGGGAAATGGATTCATGTTGTCAAGGAGAGCATCGATGAAGCTGTTGAAGCTGGCGGCATTGTATGAACCAGCGAGAACATCTAAGTGTAAGACCCCGCTCAAGGAAAGAGCAGGTAGTACAGAGTACCTTGAGAAATCGTCAGAAAGTTATGTGTGAAGAATGAATGATAGACGCACTTGATTCCGCGGATGTAGACATCATGTCTTCGAGCATCTTCTCCAATGCGGGCCCAAGCCCAACCACGTTTCGCAGTGTTACGATTGCAAGC
This sequence comes from Mycena latifolia, assembly GCA_029289555.1. Taxonomy (NCBI): domain Eukaryota; kingdom Fungi; phylum Basidiomycota; class Agaricomycetes; order Agaricales; family Mycenaceae; genus Mycena; species Mycena latifolia. The sequence goes on along the minus strand of JARJLE010000255.1, from coordinate 7,824 downwards.
GGCCTCGTCCACGAAAATAAGCTGATCCGGACAGTACGTGGTCGTCATATAAATCTGGTAGTTGTCTCGAGCATTCTCGTCACGTTGAGCAGCCACGCGGTGTCATACAGGAAATAAATTACCTATAAAACAGTTGAATAGGACTTTCGCTGCAATCCCTAAAGCTACTTGGAAAAGTAACGGACTGAGACCAGCTGACAGGTGGCGCGTACCGCAACTCATTTGGAGTCATTTTAACGAACTAATAAAAGAAAGGGTTGGTAAGCAGTAAATAAGCAAGTGAATCATCTGGTGTCGTGAAGATTCATTTTTAAACAAAGTATGACTCTGACTGAGTAGCCAATGACTCAGGGAGAACTGACTCAGGCAAGCAGGAGAAAGGTATAAATTAGCAGCAGATTACTGTAGTAGAGAGACCTCTCCTGTACGTACTTAGGCACTACGCGTTTATTTTTACTTCGGTCAGCGGTCCGAATCTTGCAAGCGCTAAGTTTGTGGCGAGCTTTGTTCCCGCCCTCACTTTCTGCTCCCGAGCAAGAACCCAAATTTGGAAGTAAGCCAGTTAGTCCTCCGCCACCCGCTTAAGTCAGAAAACAGATTTGAGATCACTGAACCGCAGATTTGCCGAACCCTGCCGCCTGATCCGCTTGACTGAACCGTAAGAACCGACTAGTCTCCGCGGTAAACTGAACCCAGCCGCACTGAACTGAACTGATTGCTGCTACTCAGTCCACCGAACTCGTATTAAAGAAAAATTGCTCTAAGTTGCTAAAGAGGTCGCTGTCTGCTCAGACTCTTTTTGGTTACTATAAATACCTAATTCTCCTCTTTTCCTAGGTATTAAATTTTCCACTCGACAACGGGATCACAGGAAGAGAGAAAAAAGTGTGCTGAAGCAGCATATGATCCGCCCCAATGGAGAGACACACTACAGTGGCTGAGACACTTGGCCAAAGCGCTGGTAGCGTTGAGGAGCTGACCATTGCCATAGGCGGTTCAAGTTCGAAAGTAAAAATTTTGCTTGTTTGGCTTTGCATTCTCTGCTCACCGTCCGACGCCCACAACACAACATGCCGGTATCGGGCCCGGCACAGCAAGAGCTCTTGGATGCCTTCCGAGAGCATTATCATCGATATGTCTTGTCCGTACGAGAAGCGGTTACGTCTTCTGCCGACACCATTGTCCTGTGGCGACTGGGGGATGATCTCAAGCAGTATATCTCGCTTGTTGAAGAGGTTGGATTTTCCCCCCTCGAGATTACAACAGTTCTGATGCAAACCAGTACTCGTATATTTTTGAAGCTGAAGAATTAGCGACATTGCGGCAGAACCTCAGCATCATGCAAAATGACGTCCGATTGCAGTACCAGGATGCGGTCGATTTGTCGCATGAAGGGCATCCCAGCATTGTGCAGATCGTTTACACTGGTTCAGCAGGTTGCCCTTCAATTCATATAGATCCAGATTTCTTGCAATGGGCGTACTCTTTACGATCCACTTCAAGTATCGCTCGTTTCCTGGGTGTTAGCCGAACCGTTGTACGAGGTGCACTCTTGGAACATGGGATTGCTGTACCCCAACAACAGCCCGTGGGATTGGCCGCAAGATATGAGGAGGCCGACTATTTGGGTCTGCCAGACGAGGAGCTCGTACCAGATGGAGGCAACTATCCGCTTATGGATGGGGAACAGGACAGAGAGCATCCGGCGGCGGCACCAGCGATTGCATCCTATACGGGGCCGCTTTCATTAATCCCAGATGACAAACTCGATGGTCTGCTTATAAGGCTGCGCCAACATTACCGTCGGGCGGGGATAACGATGTTTGACGGAATGCTCCGTTGCTTTGGCCACCGTGTCCCAAGAGAGCGAATCCGACAGTCCTTGCTCCGAATCGACCCCGTCCAGCATGTATTCCAGCGCATCACCATTCGCCGCTGCGTGTACAGTGTCCCCGGCCCAAATTCGCTGTGGCATCACGATGGACAGCATGGTGAGCGGAAAGAAACTAGAAATGATGTCGCTGTCGAGTGCTGATGTATTGTATTAGGTCTGATCCGCTGGGGCATTGTGATTCACGGTTTCATTGACGGGTACTCCAGACTCATCACTGGGCTCCTTGCAAGCAACAACAATCGGGCCCAGACTGTCCTTGATTTATTCCTTGCTGCAACGCTCCTGTATGGAGTACCATCCCGACTTCGGGGCGATCACGGTGTCGAGAACCTGTATGTCGCAGCCTGGATGGAGGTGTACCGCGGAGAAGGACGGGGATCATATCTGTGGGGCAGGTAAGCTCTATCTGGTCGTTCAAATGCTCTGCTTAACCTATCCTTCGTAGAAGTGTTCACAATGTTCGGATCGAACGGTTGTGGGGCGATGTGACTGCCCAAATCGGTGCAACCTGGGCGGATGCCTTCACCATGCTCGAGATTCGCCACGGCCTTGACATCAACAATGTGCACCACATATGGCTCCTGCATTATCTGTTCTTACACCAAATAAACGAGCAGCTCCGGTTTTTTATGGAGGCATGGAACCAGCACAGGATCCAGATGAGACGCGGCACTGGTCCCAATCGCGCTCCTGTGGATATGTTTGGATTCGACATGTTCGTACATGGTGTTCGAGGAAGCGAGTTGCCAGCAGAGTATGTGTTGCCAGCAGAGGATGCGGCTCCAATGTCGGAGGAGGACATGGAGGTCTTCGGTGTCGACTGGGAGGCCCTCCATGATGACAATGTTCTGGAGTCGTGGGAGGAGAATAACCCTGCTGACGAGGGGTCCACCTCGTGGCTTGGCCATCGCGGCCCTCCTGCCAGCCTCAATGAGATCGCCGTCGAGCCACCCACTGGACCGTTTTCGGAGTTTGAGATGCAGGAACTCGAGGCCGCTCTTCTTCCGCTTGCAGGCGCTGTGGATGATGTTGGTATCGCAAACCTATGGACAGCAGGTCTGGCACTGGCTCGCCACATGCGGGGTGATTTGTTTTAACAATTTTAGAAATAAAGTGTATTTTATTCGGGAAAACAATGTATACAGGGCAGAGCTTGAATTGCAAGTATGAGCATGGAAGACATGGAAGGAGGAACAAGAGTGACACACCTGAATTGTGGCAGGAGCCTCTCTTCGGCCACTCGCCCACAGGATTTGAGGAACAAGAGGAATATGGGCGCACCGAAGGATTCAACATTGTCATCCCCTTCCTTCTAGGCCCGCCAGATGCATCATCGGCGTGGGCACGGAGTCCATTGTGTACACGAGCGCAAGAGTGGCGGGATCGCCCGCTGCGTCGGAGAAGGCCCGCCCAGTGTAGTCGAGTCCCCGAATGGGCAGTCACGTGCTCACCCCATAGGGACCCATGGGATCCCATGGGTCCCCACGGCAGCCCACGGCTAAGCCTGTGCACGATGCTGAGAGCTGACGTTGGATGTTGCGGTGCCGCGAGCAGAAAGTTGAGTGCTGACGGCTGAAACTTCCTGGCACAGCTTACTGCTTTAGGACTTGAATGCACGTGTCTGGATGTTGGGAGTTGGAAGTTGATCGTTGAAAGCACAGCCTTACGTGTTGGATCAGCCCAAAACCTCAGCGTAGCGACCTGGTTTGGGTGAAAAAGTACAACATAGGGGGTTGGTTTACCCTCAATTCCACGGACTACCGCCTTGAACCACTAATAAACACTGAAAAAACAGTCATAGCGGAAGCTCCGCTGGCGCTGGAGGCGGAGCCAGGACCGTCCAGCCATCTTGTTGCCTGGTGTGCTCTCGGTAGTATCTTTGGTTGTTCTGCATGAGAAAAGGAAAGGTTTATATTTCAAGACAGAGGATGTTTGGAGCGTGGAAGTACGAGAGAAACTATAAAAACAGAGCCAGTGGTGGAGTCACAACACCGTCTCGCCAAGTATGATGTCGTTGATTGTGGGACTCCGCAGCAAACAACCGTAAGCACAATCGGAGCAGCACCGTTTTGGAAAACCCGTACAAACTTTTGAAACCGGCTGTAAAGTGTCCAGGCATATCGTTCCCTTTATATTGGGGCTGCTTACCAAAAACCCCCCATCGGGGTGTTTGAGATTCAATGCAACCCGCCCGAAAAAACACCCATTCCGTGTTTAATACGGATTACTAGACCGTGAAAATTGGCGAGGGGCTGTGTTTAATGTACTACATCCCAGCTGCATATGGCTCTGGGCTAAGTAATGATGGGAACCTACCAGACAACTACCAGACTCGCAAAAGATGTCTGGGATATGGCTCGGACATCGGTCCGCAACCGGTCGGTCCGATCAACCGCTCGCGTGGAGGGGGTGGGGGGGGTCTATTTCAAATGTCCTGGACTTCGGAGCATGATATCCCGGAGTTTTCCGTTGCCCACCGCTTGCACTGGCACGCAACCACATCTTCGGCCAGATCCAAGCTGTGAATCGCACAGCCTAGGTGACGCTGGCTCAGACGAGTTTCTGTCTTGCATCCAACGCCCCGGCTCGGTACTCCTACCTTCCTAAGCACAAAGCGCGGTTTTATAATGGATGAGACTCGCGCGCGTCCTGCCCCTGAAGCTAAGACTGGTCTGGTTGCGCTTATTTTCGACATAGGTCTACTCGTTCTGTGTATTCTTCATGCTCCCCGGCCCCTCTGGCACAGTCTGCAGCGCACTATAACCTACCCGTGGACTGCCTGTGGGCACTACGGGCAGCCAATCTCTCGCAAATATTTGGACCAAACTGAAACGACTTCAAGGAACCGGAAACCGGAACATGCGCGGGCATTGAGCGCTTGAGAGAGGCGCGAGAATCTTATCTTAGCTTCATTTGCGTCTTCTCTCACGCAGTCGTCTAAAATACAACAGAACGGTACCGCAGCGTGCGGTTGCACTGCCTCGCGACACTGAATGCACCGCATATTTCAGCTCTAGTACCATCGTTTGAACCTCACCATGCATTGCAGTGACCTTACAGTAGCCTCCTCTTTCGGACAGGGAACGGTTATCCGTTGTTCTATCCAGAACCTTCCGGCGATCTTCCTGAACCTGCGCGGAAAAGTGGCACGGAGGTTGGGGACGTAGGCATCGTGGCGCATGGAGATGGAGGTTTTGACCCGATCTTCAATATCCTCCGCGCAGGGGACGACCCCGCCAACCGATTCGGTGTTCCACAAGGTTTTGAGCAGCTCATACTCGGACCCGAGGACATTCGCATACTACCGCTATACCACCTCCCGGGGTCCGACGTCTCCAACACAACTATCGATAAGAAACGGCTCGATATAGAGGCTGGCGTTGAAAACAACGTGCAAGTTGAAATTTGTCCATTCATACTCGCCGTTCTTATATGCGTATGTAGATTTCTTCCACTTGGTGCGGGCGCGGTCATCGAGGTGTCGACGAATTCAAAACAAACGGCCTTACTTCTGCTGCCGGACGGCGCCACCCGTTGGGACCTGCGCCCGCAACAAAAATTCCGAGACTACGCCTTGAAGCACGCGCAAAGCTGGTACACCTTTATTAATGGCGACCTCGGACGCATGATTCGGAGCGGCGACCTATACCTCGTCGCCGGCGTTACCAAGTCAACCTCTTGGAGCGTCGCAGCGGTTGAAAACCAGTCAGGCGACGGGAATTTATCTCTCAAGCTCAAAGCCGCGCAGACTGCTCATGCGGGTGCGTCGTACGCATGGGAATGGGAGAGTGCCAGCTCCTCGGCAAATTCTGGCCCTCGCCGTCGCTTAGGAGAGGAATCGTGGCGAGACAACCAGACCGTGTTCCTCCGAGGCTTCAAAGTCGCTCTGCGCTCGACGCTGCTGAAGCGGTCCCCGAAGGTTCGATCGACTGACAAATCTCAATGGTCCAAGATGATGTCGAAAAGCACATTTATACCATTCTCCCAATCCCACTCTGGGCCCAGTTCAGCGAATAACTTAGAGAGTCTGCCTACTGCACAGAGAAGGCCTTTGGGCTATCGACAGTCGCTCGAGGCAGATAGCCTCCCAGACAGCCCTCCCAGTACCTCGGATAGTGGTAGTTCTTCGGATGATGAACAGTCGCTCAACTATGGCAGTCCCAACGTGAATTTATAATACAGATGAAAATTCAACATCTAAGCCTCACCCAGGTATACCACCCGTCAAATGTTATAAATAAATACCTCCTTAATTGTGTGCGTAAATCCCCGTCTTTATAAACTCCGACTCAGATATGGTTAGGTTCCAGATGCAGTGGTTGCGGTCACCCACGACGATGAATGGGCGTCTGTCTTAAATGAGGTAGCGGTCAAGTGCGGTATTTATGCATATGTCGTCATTCATTCTGGCAGGACGACGACCAGCTTCCCGAGCCTTCTGAACTTATCACTCGCATCTCCAACAAATTTAATACCGATATTGTCTCTGGTGCATTATTTAATATTTACGGCTGACTACGAAATCTAACCATTTCCCAGGGGGCGCGTGCCTTCAAGCCCGCCCGACCGACAAACCTCTTGACACAACAGCTCACCAACACAGGGCTGAGGTTATTCTAGATAAAGATTCGGATTCTGGCTTTGGTGCTGGGCCATCCAACGTTGCAGAGCTTTCGCAAACTTGGGATGATCAGGCGTCCGAGATCACTAAACAAGCTGTTTCACTAAGCAAAATCGATTTTCATGGTGAGCATCTCCTTCGATATAATTAAGCCACCCATTATTTTCAAGGTGGCCACGGTTCGCCGTTCCGACCTTTACTGGAACCCCGCTCCCCGCACTCCCCGCACTCCCGCGCCGCATCGGACACCGTGGGCACACCCGCAAGCCCTACGATCGCCGGGACGCCCGCGGCGGTTGTGCGAGGGTTTATTCCGCTCCAGGTGCCGCCGACCCGGCAGGCACGCCCCGCGGCGATATCCCTCTCCGCGTTCCTCGCCACCTCGGGGTTTCCACCATCCGCGCGCACAGCAGCAATCGCAGGGCGAGCCGACGTCCCACGCACGGCCCGAGTCGACGCTCTCGAGCTCGAGCCGGACGCTCTGGGGCAGTTCCATCACCCTCGCGGGCTCGCCGCCCGCCCCCGTGCGCGTCTTCGAGGAGGGCGCGTCCGTGCTCCAGTTCGGCCGCAAGCTCGACGAGGACATCAACACCGCCGCGAGCTACAAGTTCTTCCAGAACCTCGAGGCGGACATGGCGCGGAGCAAGCGGGAGCAGCAGTTGCGGGAGAGCCAGAAGACTGCGCCCTATGCGGTTCGCCTCGGGGTCCTCGTCAGCTGCCGCGCCACCAGCGCGATGCGGAGCCCGTCGCGCGCCGGGGCCCGAGTACCGTGAACGGGAAGGGGAAGAACGCGGAGAAGACCGGTGTGGACGGTCGACATCACGATGAGAACACAGGTGTGTGGTCTTCCAATTTTTCATTTTTATTTTTGCGTGGTGCTAATGGATTCTGTAGAAATGATTTTCCACCTGGAGGCGGAAGGCAAGGAGCGCGACTCAGCAGAAGGCGCGGTGATGACGCTCGTCGAGCAGCCGGTGCAGCCGCGGAGGGTGTCCTATCCCCGGAGGCAATGGCGCAAGGACGGCGCACTGACTCCACGGGCCTGCCGCAGTCCTTCTCGGCGCTGCGTCCGACGTCGCTGCCGAAGCCGTCCAATATCGTCCCGCCCCGCCGAGGCGCATCGCCTCCGGAAAGCGACGCGCCCGTCGATGCCGACGCAGAAGAAGGAGGAGCCGGCGGAGGAGGAGGAGGAGGAGGAGAAGGTACGACTCGCGCGATGTGGAAATCCTCAAGCTCGTTGCCGCTAATACCCCAAGTCATCGCGGCGCGTGGAAGAAAGGCAGCGTCGAGTGGCAGGCGCTCGTCGGCC
>JARJLE010000254.1:0-89345 GCA_029289555.1 Mycena latifolia | reverse complement strand
AGACGAAGGAAGATCAGCGTGTACAACACAAAGCTGAAAGTGGCGGCCACAAACATCTATCGAGTGGTAAACATACGCGAGAAAAGTGCCGAGTCGTGACTTACAAACAAGTAATCCAGCCTAAGTCGAGTCAGTAGCGATTGTGATGGAGATATAACTGACATACGTGATTCGTGAAGTTGGGTACTCCGGAGAGATCCAGCACCAGTAGCCTGAGATGCCGTCTATCATGAAAGTAAACCAGACGTGGATGAATCAAGGCGGTGGACTGACAAAATGGCCCGTGGCGAGGAGTATTCTGGATCGTGGGACCAGCTATCACATGGCACAAATGCCAGACCAGCCTCCTATTAAAGTCGCCAAGAGAGTGAAGCGACTCGGCTTGAGTTGCAAGACAAGGAGGCAGAATGTGTGAATTGCGATGACAAGGGTCCAAAATGCGGTAGCAACATCCGCAGTCTGTTTCAAAACACCTACTTCCCAGTCGGATCATATAGAAGGGACGCAGAGCAATACTCACCTTGTAGAGTACACACATCTCCGACTTCGACAGCCATATCACGAATCCACATCGCGTTCAGAATTGACCCGGTTGCTTGAATTAAGTCGCTTAATAGAAGGGAAATAAAGTATGCCGCAAACTGCATGGTTTGGTTAGCGCCAGACTGAGAGCAGAATGTCGGGGCACAGACGTGAGTACGAACAAAAAGGTGCGGGTGCTTCTCAGTGGACCACGAGCGAGTGTTAAATGCCTAGTGAAGTTAGCTATGGTTCTCCACTCGATGAAGACTACCGCTCGCACAGATAAAGATATTGCCAGGAGAAGTCCAACGACTGCAGTGAGTGAGACGCAAGAGAAGACGATAAGGACCTGCGAGACTTCAGCAAACTATAGAGCTGAACTTCGAGTAACTCACGGTTACGCCGTGAACTTCTCTTGTAGTGTAATCCATCCGAATTAGCCATTCTGAGCCGTCCGGCAGCAAGGTCTCATTCGACATCGCTAAAAGGCTTTTCAAAGCCATAAAGCAACGATGTCGGTGTTTGAATAAAGGGCCGGCCTCGCGAAGGTGAAAGTGAAGAAGAGAAAACCAGAACGGGTCCGAGCAACCTCCAAGGCGATACTGAAGGGCGGGTTATCTGTTGTCATCGCTCCAGCCGCTGCCTGTCAAGTCGTGGGGGCAGGACAGCAAAAATGGAATGTTGATCCTTATCATCAATTTAATTCAAGGATTAGCGCGCGGTGCATCGGTCAACTCACACCGTCCTTTCCATGTTCTCGTCGAGGATTTGGATTCGCAAGACTTCAGAAGTTCAACCGGTAAGGGTTTCGAAATATGACACCGAGCTGCAAGGAAATCGTTACTAATCCAACCTCCCGAGCGTGTGTGGGCCCTAGGAACTGACCGCCACCAACCGCCACCGCGCTCTCGCTACGTCGCAACGAATGCCTGACGAGACCTTACCTCGTCAACAAAACCATTTATCACTGATGTGTTGAAATTAACTCAAAGGCGTACTAACCCAACACGGACTGATCATGATGAGCAGATCGCCGTCCCTAGACAAAGCAGAAGCACTAGTATTAGGATACATTAGAGTGCTAGTCTATCCCAGGGCTGAGTGCTAGGCTGCTGGACGCGTTGAAACATCAGGTTCAATCATAATATTCATCATACTGGCTATAGAAATACTCCTAGGTCATTCCGTCGCAAAAATAGCCATCGTTACATTCATATGCTCCAGGTATAACGCTGTTTTTCGAATATTCTGCCGTTTACAGGGTGCATTCTACCCCTTCCAACATTTCATTCCTCACAACCTCTTCTATACCACATTCCCATCCCCGTATTCAAGACCCTCCAAAAGGGGGGCTTTTTCGCTGCTCTGGCCAAAACTCACAGATGCTGCCACGGAGTCGTCCCAAAACGACTGCTTTCCCGTCGGTTTCGCGTCCTGGGTAACACCCTATGTCAATTCTGACATGAAATTTCCCTCCTCCCAATTTCTAGCTCAAGCTCCGGATCATTGAGCTCACAGGAGATACGTTTCGGAACGTGAATTCTATAGTAAATCCTCGTCGATTGTAGGACCAACGCGGCAATTTTCCTGAAGGCATTCGAGGAGATATTCGCATTTACTTTCTCGACGCGTCGGGGGACACGTCTAGGACGCGTCCGGGACGCGTCGCGAACACGCGTTCAACACGCGTTTGATCGCTCCTGATGCCCAGACGTTTGTTACTTACCGGAGACTTTGTCATTCTTCCCGTAAAACCATCACTTAGAACCATGGGCGTGAGAGGTCCTGTCCAAGCCCACCTTGGAGACCGGAAGCGGACCTACACAATAGGTGTGGTCCCAGCTCCGAGCTGAGCGCAGCGGATTTTCAGAATGAGTTCCCAGTTTTCAGATCCCGAGGATACTAGGTGTAGACCGACCGACGGAGATCGTGAGACTCGTTCGACTTTGAGGAGTTGTTGATTCAGGTACAGAAGGACCACAACGCCGACGTATCTGCGATCTTCAGAAGGCCCCACAGCTTCGAGGGTCATGTGCCGCGCGCGCCGTTAAGTGGTGGTTCCACTCATTTCGGGAATTAAGTTGACTGAGATTTTGTTTGCGGGGGCACAAGGATACTCAGAGTTAGATTGGAGACTTGAAGGCGATGTGCGAGCGGGTGCAGTGGTTCGGCATAATTGAACTCGATCTGCGGGATCTCAACGAAGCTCTCGTACGAGTTGAATCATTCTGTCCGTAATAGAGTGGGTGGAAAACTGACATCGCGGCCCTCGGGAGAGGCCGATTTGTTTATTTGTTCACCTCGAAGCGCATGTGTTTCCTCGCCGACTTGCAGGCATGCGATATATTTGCATACCACGCGGTTGAACATCGCGTGCGAATATGTGGCTGCCTTGATTTTTTCTTGGGAGAATTCCAAATCATTGCCGCGAAGAGGGATAATTCGTGCGGATGGAGCTGTAGCCGGCGTTCGGGGAGAGCGTGTGAGGAGGAGTGGGAGTTCCAATGTGCCGTAAGTGCGACGTCCCCACACTGAAGTACAGCATTGATTGTGTGCGTACTTGGAGCCCAGCCAGCGTAAGTACGAGCCACACCACTTTGATGTCCCGGCCCCGAGCGACAGAATTAGATTGTGTTAACCGGCCACTGCAGCTTGAGGCCAGTTTACTAGATCACGAGCGGCTGGCGGCCTGAAGTGCATGGCCTCAGGCATTTTCTAGCGCCAACTAGTCAGATTTTTCTTTCTGGATCGGCTGAATGCCTTATGCGCGATCTGCACAGCGCACCGAGGAACTGGAGAAGCGCCCGCTCTCGTGCTTGGCGATGTTAATTTTGCCCTCGACAGTCTCGGATTGCATCAGTGCAGCTGCCTAAACGTTAGATTTACGGCGCGGCTCCAGCGAGGGAAATCTAGATGGAATCCGTGGTCGACAGAGGTGGGCAATTACATTCGAATTCGCCGCTCGTACGAAGAAAGAAGTCGAGCAAGCCAGAGACTCGTCCTGTGCGTTGATTTTAGGGGCAGAAGAACCCCGATTTACGGCCGAGCTGCACAAGTGGCCCGCAGCAAATTGTGAATCCAAGTCAGCGTGGAGGCAGCCCAAGAAATCGAGTACGGAGGTGATCGAGAGGCGGACTGTCCGGAATACTTGGAGAAGTACGAGAATTTGACCTCGCGTGAGAGGATAAGACGCCGGCTTTACATCCATCAATGTGACCATAACTTATGTCACCGAGTTGAATTTTCGCCATGAGATGCCATGATGCCTGGGTATCGGTTTGAAGGCCGAGCTGTAGAGGTCGTTCGAGGAGGCCGTGTAAGGGCCTCCGAGTAATACAGGCGTAGGAAATTTAATCAGCTGCAGATAGGCCGTCCTTATCACCCACCGACGTCGAGGGGGAAGTTTCGAATGCGCCTTAAGTCATGGCAGTCCGCCTCGAGGGATACGGAACCTGAGAAAACGTTGACGCGTTGGTTGATCGAGGTAAAGATGGAGCTCGCGAAGACAAGTGCGATTTCTAAAGCTGGAAGTGCTGGCCCGAGCGACAAATGTAGACTACGTGAACAGGCCACTGCAGATTGAAGGCAATCTACGAGACATCCCGAAGTTCCCAGCGCCAGCGAGCAGTATTGGGGACAGCTGAGAGTGCTACAAATTTAGCGCGCGCTCGATGATGTCTTGATTTAGGTACAGAAGAACAAGAACCGCGATCTTCGCGCGCGTCTACACCTTCGAGCTGTGTTCCGAGAGCGCATCCGTCAGAGATGATTAGGCTCTTCGACACGGGTGTCCGGATTATTTATGCAGTTTTAACATTTTAAACGGCCCCGAGAAACTGAATTGATTGTTATCCACGCTTGTCTTTGCGGGAAATTCGAATCGGCGCTTGACATAAATTCGACAGCGGAGTTCATCGCTCGTGTCCTGACAGAGAATGACAGCAGTGTTCAAGCGCACGGCAGAGACCCTATGATGCGCTGGGTTGACCTGAGGTATTAGTTGAGAGTTATGCGCGATCTGCGCTGCGCACCGAGTAACTGTAGAATCTTCCAGCACTCGTGTTAATTAGCGCTGCAATGAGACGCTGACAGAAATTGGCAAATTACGTTCGAGCTCGCCGCTGGTACGAATCAGAGAAGAAGGAGAGCCCCAGAACGACGGAGATTATGAGTCGTTCGACCCTGAGTTGATTTAGCGGCTGCAGAAGAAGATGAACGCCGACGTACGTGCGATCTGCACAAGGCCTCCACAGCTTCCAAGCCTATGGAGCCCGCTTCCAAACTGGCGGGACAAAATCTCCCAGTGCCAGCTGGCAAGTGAGCAACGAATCCGCCACTGAGGCTGAGGCAATATCTTGATCGTGAATGCGTGCCGGTAGCCGTAGTCCGTAGTCCACTCCTGACGAATAAACGACGAGGGAGCCCTCAGCCCTAGATCAGACCAAGGGCTTGACCGAGAATCGAGGCTAGCACACGAGTCATAGCGTGGCATTTGCGACTTGAGTTGAAGTTTGACCGACAGAGGGAACGGAGCCTGGAGGGACGGATCACAAGCCGGAGATGGTACGGCAAGAGATAGAACTGGCGCGGAGAGTCGGCCTGAAAAGACGTCTTGCACGAACCGAGGGCGTGAAACCAGGCGCCGGCAGATCGTCGAGTACAAGCAAGAAACGCAAAACGGTGAAGTAGATGATCGCCATGCAATATTTGATGGCGTACGTAACCCGCCCCTCAAATCCACCTCCTCGTCGTCGCCATCGCCGCCGTCGTTACCGGCGCAGTCGACGAACCAGACACAGCAAGCCAGCGCACGACTAGAAAGCAGAAGCCTTGCCCTCCTCGCTGCAGCGGACTAGTCCACCGGATGCCGTCGATCTTCTCGCGGGCGCGGACGGCGTCGACGCCGTCCAAACAGCTGTCGCGCGGGCCCGCGATGCCGTTCATCTTCACCGCACTCGCGCTCGACGTGCGCGCGCCGCACGCCTCGTCAACACCTCCCTCGCCACGTGCCGCGCAGGGGACAAGGGCGGAGGAGGCACGGTTTGCGGGGCCGCATGAGCTGGCCATGTGCCTTCGGTGGGGCTCTTGAGTCGGGCTGTCCTGGTCGAAGGAAGGTGTGGGGATTGCTGAGCTGGGCGTGGTGCGAAAGATGGAAGGCGGACGAGGTGGGTGAGTCGCATTTTTCGTTTTCTTCCTTCTTTTTTCTCAATTTTGGATGCCTTTTGCCTTGCCCATTCCTTTGCGTCCCCCTCCTTCGCTTCGGTTCTCTTCTCTCCCCTTCTGTTTCGCCCACACCTCCTCCCTCGTCCTTCCTCTCCCCGCCCTTTTCCCTCTTACATCCGTTCCGTCCCCCCCTCCCCTCGTTACCAGCTTCCTCATTGTCGCCCACTTCGTCCTTCGCGCATCCATCTGCCCTCTCTTACCTCCCCTCCCGGCGCATCCCCGCGCGTGCCACCCTCCTTCGTCTTTCCCCGTTCTTCGTCCTGTGCCGCGAGCCCGCGCGGTTCCTGCTCGTGGTTTTGCGCGTGCGCGGCGTTACCTCCCTTTCCCTTTCCTGCCTTACACGCACGCTCAGCGGTACCGTTTGCACTCCTTCCCTCCCTCCACCTCCCTCCCCCGCCGGCGCTTCCGCCACTCGTCTCGGCACAGCGTGGCCTTCGTCCGCGTGTACTCTCCCCGTTCCATCATCCTTACATCCCTCGCTCGCCACTTTCTTGTGCCCATTCACTCGGTCTCCCATGTCGCGCGCTTGATGCTCCCCTTCTACTTCGACCCTGCATACCCCCTCTTCCACCTTCCTTCCTTCTTCTCGTCGTCGTCTCATCATTCTCCGCTTCCCCGTCCTTTGCGACTCCCCTCTTCTTTACCCATGTCCGTCTCTTCATGCAACTGACACCTCCCCAGACGCACGCGCATGCGCCGCACCCTTCCCCGTCCGCGCCCGGGGGCGGGGCGCGCTCCTTTCGGGGGCCCTACCCGGCCGTCTTCGACCGCCCCGGCCAGTCCTTTCTTGGCCCCGCGCACACGTACGGCGACACCAACTCACACAGACACAGCGGTGGAAGCGGGCAGTACTTTCGAGAGTGCGTCTGCCTTTCTCTGTATCTTTTCATCTTCTTTTCTGTTACCTTACTTGCCGCGCTTTCCGTTCCCTACTGCCATTCCTTTGTCGTTCTGTATGTGCAGTGGTCACGCCTCGGGCGGGCTACATATCTCCCGGCGCTGTCGTCTTCGTGTGTGGGATGAGGATGGCTCGCGTCTCGTCTTTTGATGGGCGTGGGGTCTCGTGGGCGAGCCGCTGTCGCTCGACGTCGCTATGGACGTGTTGGCGCGGTTCTCAACGCCCTCGTCGTTTCTTCCTCTCCCTGCGGGCTCTCCCCTCTTCCTTCCCCACTCCGTTCGTCTCCTTTATCGTTACGTCCCATTCGTCGTGGCGCCGTTAATTTCCTTTTTGGGACGAGAAGCCCCTACCATTCGCCCTTTTGTTTCTCTTTCGCTTGACTATCCTCGCGCTAGCGCTGCACGCGGGACGTGTATTGGGCGTTCGTCAACACAGTTGTCGCCCCGCTTCCCTTTTAATGCTCATCATTCCACTTTTATCGTCAATTATGCGTTTGCGCGCTCATGTGTACATATACTGATTATACGCGCTCTCCAGCCACCCATTTGACATTCGCCAGGCGTTCCCCACCAGCACTCACCCCACCACCGCCAGTCCGCTCCGCTAACGGAAAACGCCAACGGCATCTCCACCGGGAGCGCGGGGGGCCATTTTCTTCAACAAACCGGCCTTCCTAACCCTAGCCAGCGACTCTCCGTCATGGAGCTCTGCAACGACGACGCCGGCGGGCGCCCAAGCTCCGCCGTCGGCGTATCTGTTCTTCGGGGCGGGGCTGCCGAGCGCGAGCGGGAGCAGCAGCGGCCGACAACGAGGAACGGGCTCGTCTCGTGCGCTTCCGCACTCGTCTTCCACAACCGCGACCAGCAGCAGGGGGAGCACGAGCCCCGGCACGCCACCGATCGCGTCGCCACAGGCATATCCTGCAGCCGCGCGGGGAGCGTACGTGGGCGCCGGAGCCGCGCGGGCGCGATGTGGCGGCACCAGGCGGTGCAGTTGCAGGCGCTCGAGCAGGCGCGCGCGGACGCGGAGATAGCGGCGTACCAGGAGCAGCAGCGGGCGCAGGAGGGCATTTCTTCCACCACCAGCAGCAGGCGCAGTAGCAGGAGCGGCGCATCGAAGAGGAGCGCTACCATCTGCAGCAGATGCAGCATGCAGCAGCACCATCAGCCGTCGCAGTACCTCGACCCGTACGCGTACCCGCATCCCCCGGCACACGAGATGAACATGGTGGACCCGATGGCGCTGGGCATGGATATGATGGAGGGCTACCATCCACATCCGCACCCGGCGCATATGGACGCCTATCACTCTCACCACCCGCCGCACGCAGTGGACTCACCGGTGCTAGGGCTACCTGGGGGATTCGGCGGCGTATAACCACGTCGAGGCGGGTCCGCCGACGGGCATCTTCGAGGCGGACTTCCGGCATCGCCGTACTCGCTGGGCTACCCGCCCCCGCCGCCGGGCTACCACCCTTACGCGACGACGACGCCTTAACGGAGATGATAGAAGGTGTTAGATGGATTGGCGCGGTGGGGGGGTGTTTTTCCTCCTTGACGACCGATGCAAGCAGGACTCACGGCAAGATGTAAAGCATGCGCTGGTGCTGCATCCGCCGCCGTCGTTCCCCCGCTCGCTGAGTCCCGCCCTTTCGCTCGCGCCCTCCACGTCATCCGCCCCTCTCACGTCCCCACGTCCCCTCCCGTCCCGACATTCGTAGTGTCGGTTATCCGGACTAGTTTCCGGAGCGCCTCTGCTGGCGCGCGGCGCCCGGAGCGGGGGGACGACGACTATGTGAAGTGCCCCGAGAACGAGTTCATCCTCTTTCGGCGCAAGTCCTACGAGGAGGGCACTTTATCCCTCTCGCTCCATCCGCCGCCGCACCCTGCATCGCCTCGCCAGCGTTGAGCGCCATTTCGGACTCGACGCGGCCGCATCTACCTCATCACCCGCGTCGTCGCCTGCGGGGGCGTGATGCCCCTCGCTCTCCTACGACAGCCGATGCTGTTTCGAATCCCGGGGGCGGTGGCGGGGGTACGATCGGCATGAGCGATTACCTCCGCATGCTCACCCCCGCAGCCCAGGCCCGCGCGGCGCAGCGCCTGCACGACGCGCTCGATCCCATAGTCGCGAATTCGACTCCGTGGGTATCGCGCCCCGTCGCGGCGTGCTTTGGCGACATGCCTCCGCTGATCCCCGCCGACGACGACTTCGGCGCCTGGTTTCACCCTGCGCTGCGCGCGCCGCACACAAGGACGACACGGCGTACCTCAAGACCCCCGCCAACGCCGCCGCATATGCGCGCGCGGGATACACGAACACCGCGGGCGGCGGCGATGAGGAGCTTGAGGAGAAGTACGGCGATCAGTACGCGGACGATTCGGAGCTGGATTTGGATCTGGAGGAGGAGGAGCAGGATGAGATGGAGCACGAGGAGGCGCTGGCGGCGGGGCTTGAGACGAGCGTGCGCGAGAGGAGGACTACACGCCGTACGCGCCCGCGTGGGGCGCATCGTCGCCGTGGCACTCCTCCTCCCTCTCTTCCTCTTGTGCGCCTGATGGGGCGGGCACCGATACCCCGAGGAATTGGACATTGTACGTACACCTTGTCATGATTCGAGTCCGCGCGCTAACCTCTGCTTCTGCACAGGTCCCTCCCCGCCTTCAACCCCTCCGCGTGCGCCGCGCCCTCCCACGTCGCCTGTCGTGCCCCTGGCCTACATATCATTCATCCCGCCCTTGCCCGTGCCGGCACCTCTACCCTCCCCGACTGTGTATTCATCTAGGTAGATGATATCTACGACAGGGGCGGCTGTCGTATAGGACATATTGCTAGGCTTGCGCGAAGAATCCACAACCTAGAAGAATTGATCGCTGTACCGGGTGCACCGCGACGCATTCTTCTGACAAATCCACTAGTTAAATCCGCAATTGTTCTGGCTGCAGTTTCGACCAACTTTGGAAGCAAAAGAATTAACACAATTGAGAAGTATTGTCGTGGACCCATTGTGACCACGCTACCGCATTATCTTGAGTCTTTATCACGAGCATATATTCAATTTTCCTAGCAAGGTTTGTGCCGACGTAGTCGGCGCTCTCTAGTGCAGATTTCATTTCCGCCTCCATTCTGCGTGTAAACATGCCCAGGCGTTATCCGACTGGAATCCTGGGTCCGTCCATTCATCCTTTCTTCATTCATGTATTTCAATAGAACTGCCAACACTTCCGCTGGGCGCGCTGTGCGAGCTACAGGACCGCGTGCAAGCAATTGCCAGGCGGCTGAAGCGTCTGTGTCCCGAGGACTGCATTGGGTGAACCACCCCTTCCCACTGACAGCGTTGGGGTGCACCTAATAACTTGGGCGTCGAATAATTAATTTCGGCGTAATTGAGGGGCCGATGGAGTGCATGGGATGGATGTGTCCCAATTTCGCATTTTGTGCGGCACAATCCAGTCCAGTCCATGATCGAGGGAACCGTAGGCCCGGGAGGCGAGCATCACGTCCCTGCGCGCGATACGTACGTACCTTACTTCACACCCTCTTAAGAGCCGCACCCGGAGCAAACCCAATTAATCTCAATCCCTCGCGCAAACCCCTCCGCAGAACCAGACACTGCCATGCGCACCACCCTCGTTGTCCTGCTCCTTGCTTCGTTCGTGTCGTCAATTACCGACGTTCACTGCGACTGGAATGTACTACACGGGAACACGGTCGGGACAGTGGCGGTACGTCTGGCGCTGCCCCAGTCCCCTGGATCCGATATCCCACTCACTCATTTTCCCTAGCAATGCAACGCGTTCTGTCAGAGCTGCTGTGCACAGTTCCCGAATGACGAAGGATGCCCTCGCATCGACTGCTTCGACGGCTGCCGCGCGTTAGACACCTACCTTGTTACCTCCTTATGTGCTGACATGAAACCCTGTTCTAGCGTATAAGTGGGGTCCGGGAAGCACAATCCCCCAAATGCACATGTGAAACATACACGAGAACTTCTCTTTCCCCTCTTTGCCTTCCTCTCCTATTTTCCCCCTCCAGTCCGAAAAACGAAGAACTCCAATAAATTGCTGCTGTTACTATAACGATAGATATGTTACTCCCGTCCGCAGAGAAATGTATCAAGGAAGAATAATATCATGAATAAAACGAAAGAAAAACGAAGAATTCTGAATTGAGTCACGCCTTTCCTTTCAGTCGAACCTTGCTTGCAGGCGGAGCTTAAACGATCCTTCAATAGGTGGTTTCCGGTAGATGGATTCACTTTCAGCCCACTATTTCATTGTCGCATCATCCGCAAGTGACAACAATCCGTTCACGCCTGTGGGCGGCCGAGCCGTTCAAAAGAGTCCAAGAACCTCGGTTATGAGTGTGTTCAATATTCTGGTGGTATCATCTACGTGAAAGCAGTATCATTCTGATCCCGCTACTTGGGCCCAGGTACCGAATTTTTTAAGGCCGTTTCGGCCTATTTGTCTTATCCGAGAGAACCTGGGCCCAGGTTCTCGGATCAGATGGTTAGGTTCGTGAATGGTAGCATCGTCGAGCGTACCAGCTTCTGAGGGATCAGTGCTATTTATTTTGGCAATATCCTTGGCGTGGATGCCCTGCACACCAGTCAGCGCACAACGACAGACTGAGAACGTTGTCAACGGCATACCCGAACCCCAGCGTCTCGAATGATTTCAACCATATTGCTTTCGACCGCCGCCCGCATGCACGAAGGAAGACGGAACTAGCCGCGAGTCAACGAAGAATGCTCAGAATAATTTTCAAACGTGCCAAGAGACTATCCTCCATGATAGTTTGAACCGGCGGGCGAACCATGGCGATCAGCTGCGAAGCAGCCGCGACGATGTGGGAGGTGGCGGTCATAATCTCGGCTTCCAGAAGCACGGACTCTGCCTTGCTCTGGGGCTCGAATGGATCTTCAAGTGCGGGGAATGCGACGGATTCAGCCTCCAATCGGGCCTCGATGGTATCGATGGACTGAGGTCGCCGAGAAGACGCAGGTGGGACTTTTCCTTTGCGGCCATGGGAAGGATGGGAAAACGCGATGACAGTGGGGCTGCTGTTGCAATTATATATCCGGCAACGTGTTTTGCCGCGACGGAATAAGATTCATAAGAAGCCGAAAGTCCTACATGCGGAATAGCCTGGGAGATCCTGAGAAGAACGGAAACCTTCGCGGGAACATATCGAGTGTCACAAAACCCGAGAAGATTGGAAACTTTCGTGGGAGCATCAGGACAGGGCCAGCAATAGACGGTGTCAACCATTGTTCTGGACTTCACCTGGGCACAAATAACCTCGAAGGAGAAAGAGAACTCAAGTTGATGAGTATCGGTCGGCATCGGGGTAGGATTGAATAACCTATCGCCGCTAGAAGCCGCGAGCTCAAAGAACGGAGCGGTCGTGGCATATAAGCTTTTGGCCCACATTGTTGATAGATTGTTGCAATGATGTGATTGAGTCCTGTTCCTGGTACAGAAATGAAAAGTTCTGAAAAAGAGCCTTTAATTTCCCGGAAAATAAGACAGGTGGTCTCCGCGTGCAGCCGTCCGGGAGCGGTTGGCCATTAGTATGGATCCCGACGGGAGTTCTACTGGAAGATCTCACCAAGACACGATTCTGGTCGAGGATTTCAAACGGCTTCTTTTCTGAGTGATAGTCTCTCGAAAGGGAGGATCGAGCACGCAAAGTATCTGTCCAAGTCGTGGGTTGACACTCAGCGGAATAATAATGTGGCTGACTGTTCGAGGATGTCGCGCGACGCATCCGTCAGCCTCTTTTGCCGCTCTCGGAACAACCTTGCCACCAACGTACATAAACCTGTACTCCTCCAATGGCACCTCCTGCTCCCCACAGTAACAACACCCACCACTTCGGCGGCCAAAGCTGGGAATCGCAACTCACCTGCCTGTTCATCATCCTCGGTTTCGTCCTCCTCTACACCCTGGGCTGCCATCTATACACCGCGGGAGGCTGGGGCTCGCGGGCCGCCGTCAACTCTGAGGCAGTCGGTATGCAATTTCATGGCCATGGGTGTATTGCGTGAACTGAGCGCTGTGGGTAGATCGCACCCTTGGCGCCCCCAGTCCAAATCAGAAACTTATCTAAATATGGAGTGGGTCGGAGTCGGGACACAAAGTGTGTACATACCATCTGTTCGAACATGTCGCGTGGGGAATGTCTTGCAAATCATATCATGACTAGAGTCACTCCGATGCGTCACAACCCGTGCGATGTAAACCGTTAGGACCTCTGAAATAGTTGGGTCCGAGACTGCGATGCGCAATGACATGGAGGCAAAAGAATATTTCGGTAGAGCCAGCATGGCCGGAATGCACCTCGCGAAAGGGGTACTTCGGGTATGTATCTGGGTGTGCTACACAGGTATAGATTCAGCGTACCGCCGGAGGGGTATAGTTATACTTGGCCACCGCCCACGCCTCCACGAAGCTCGGCCACAGCCAGTACAGCAAATGCGCAGGGCCCATCGTCCACGGCATAAACATGTTCTTCTCCCCGCGCTCCATCGCCAGCACGCATCGCGCTTGAGGCCGGTCTTATTCGGGTCCGCCTCGCCAACCGCGCCGCCGTCGACGGTGGCGGCGCGGAAGTCGCCCTCGACCGTGTTGGGGAGGAGGTTCGTGAAGGCGATGGCGGGGTGCTCGATTGCGAGCGCCTGGTAGGGATACGGCTTTCGTCGAGGCGTAGAGGGTGCGCGTGGGCAGGGGAATGGCGGAGGCGAGAGAGTTGATGAGCAGGATTGAAGGGTGGGGGGATGTGCTTTGGAGGAGCGGAATCTGTATGTGCAGTTTGGGGATTGGGCCATTTTTCGCGAGGTAGGAAGGTGACTGCGGCGACGAGGGTATCGAGGTAGTTTCTGCGGGTGGCGAGAGTTGCCACGTCGACGGCGTGCTGGATTCCCTCTACGCTGGCCGGCGCACGCGCGACTTCCATGAGCGGGAGCAAAGCTGATACGCCCGCTGCGACAATCATCGTGTCGATGCCCCCCAACACTGGAGTTGATACGGTGGATCATTAGATGAGGTATACACGGACAGAGCTACGCACTGGATTCCAGTTGCGTTCTTATCTTGACCATATCTTGCACCTCCGCGAAGTCCCCAGTGATACCCACGACCTCCGTGCCTGGCCCCTTGGTCGCATTGCATTCGGCGACGACCTCCGCAACCTTGTCTGCGCGACGGCCAACCACGCATACGCCCTTGACGCCCAGTGTCGCGTACTGGTCAACGTGCGGCTGATTCCCGCCGACGCTCCCAGGATCAAGACACGCTCATTCTTGCGCGGCAGTTTAGAGGAACGCCTGGGGCGCCAGCTGAGAAAGATCAGGATCGGAGCAAGAGCGAGGGCAACGAGTATATAGGTGCGAAGGGAGGAGGGAGTGGGCATGACGGTCAGAAGAAAGAGCGTGAAGTGACACGTGAGATTCCTGTTTTGGCACGCGTCAAACACGTGACATGCGCTAAACTCGCGTCAATGTCGCGTCAACTCCCGGGGGCCAACAAAATTGACGCAGAAATTCCTGTATCAGAGCCATTCTGTGATCTGGAGGTAGGGATGAAATCCATGAGAGTCTATACCAAAAGTTGAAGTCTTGATGAAACAAACTTTCTTTCTATCCAGGTATTGCGTAGATATCAAGGCTATCTCAGCCGCATCTATCAAGGGGGATGGGGCTTTTATTATACTCGCAGGTCTAGTAGTGCACAAAATAACTTCAGAAAATCCAGGCGAAAGATAAAATCGAGACGGAAGCCGAGTTCAGTGCGCCTCGCGGCCCATAGTTCGCATTTTCAAAACTCACCGGCACGACTGGCCCAAAACCAGCAACACAAGCAGACAGACTCAGAATGCTTCTGCAGACTTTGATCTCGTTAGAGAGTCGCCCCAAAGTCGCTCTGGAACCTGTGGCACACCCATCTTTATCCCATTTACAATCCCGCTACACTCGTGTTGATACAGCCGTATAACAATAGTAAGTAGGTACGATAGCCACAGAATTATCAATCAATCAAGCGTCGACCTGGGGAAGCATTAGCTCAGTCCGTCTGCTATAGAAGGAGGAGCCACCTCGACCGCTCGTCCGCCGGGAGGGCAAATTCCGTTATGGCAGTTCATTCTCTCCTCAACCTGGGGATATGTCAGCCCATTTGTCGCCTGCGATGAAGCGGAGGACGAGAGACCTCGATGGCTCTTCCTCCCGGAGGGCAAATTCCGGTATGGCAGTTAGCTCTCTCCGCAACCTAGAAGTATGTTAGCTGGTTGGTCGCCTGCGATGAAGCACACGACAAGAAACCTCGATGATGGCTCTTCCTCCCGGAGGGCAAATCCCGGTGTGGCAGTTCGCTCTCTCCATGACCTGGGAAGAGTTAGTTCGCTGGTTCCCCGCGTAAGATGGAGTGCACATACGGGGGCACCGAGAACGCTGACGGCGAGCGCCAGGAAGACAAAATTTATGCTGAGCATTGTGTTCGATGTGCGAGCCGATTCGGAGTGAAAGCACGATCTTAACTTTTGCATCCGCCCCACTTATAAGTAGACGGCAACGCGAGGTAAGCAGATCAGGTCAGCGTTGGGCGCGGCGCCCAAGTCAATGCGATAGCCGGGTCAATGCAATGGCGGGAATGCGATAGGTGGGTCAATGCAATAACGAGAATGCCATAGCGGGTCAGCCCGCGTTGCGAGGCCTAACAAGGCAGGTTGGCGCTCAGCGCTCGTGATCAAGTCAAACAAACAGACGTTTGAATCTGATGCAACATATGCCTTTGACAGAGTTGTTTTCCATGCTCGACAATCCGTGTGAGATCCAGTCCGCAGCATTGAGTTAGTCTGAGTTAGCTGTGAGTTGGTATTTCGGTCGCGGCAATTCTCTTGTGATGGATAGTGTTGCCGTTGTTCGGTTCTGAACCCCAGCCGAACCTGAACCGCACCCGAACCTAATCTGAATTCAGGTTCGGCGCCGCTTGCGAACCTGAACCGAACCCAGTGTCCGGTTCAGGGTTCGGCTCGATACTGATGGCAGTGCGCGATAGCTAGCGGAGTTTGAATGCACCGGCTTCTCGGCACATCAACTAAGGGCGCGTGAGTTCGAAGCTGCCAGAGCGCGGGATTTTGTTTATGCACCTCCACGCCCAAGATGCAGTTGCGTGGCACGTAAAACATTAGGGATTCAGCGGGGAGACCGAGACACATTTAATTTACACGCCCTCGCACAGAATACCTTAAATACCCTGAGTTTAACTGAGGTTCGATATCAGCACTAGGCTATAAAAAAGGGGTAGATGGCTCAAGAAGTTGAATCCTGAGGAAGGATAGAATGATCAAAGGCTATTAAAACTACTACCAATTACATAGCAAGAGGTAAGAGTCCGTTCAACTGCACCATCAATTCCATCATTCAGGGTTTATGAATAGTTGTCGGCAGTCGCCCGCAACTCAAATATGCGCGGACACAGGGCGGGAAGGATGATTTGTGTATATAAATAGCTGAATGGGTCACCGGGGCTTGGTGTAACACCATGAAAGATAGAAAAAAAGCATTCTCGGCTTGCTGCCGACGATATTCCAACTCCGCTAGGTATCCCTAAACTCCGCGAGCTATCCAAATTTTGTTTGCATTTTTATTGGTCAACCTGCGTAGCCTCAAAATTCACATGAAAGATAGCCACCGATACCTTAAGACTCTCAAATCACTCCCCAATTTTTGTTACTGCCCTCTGGGCTCACCATAGTATCTTCTTTGACTTTCTTAGGTATCCGAAAGCAAGAGTGTACATGTTTGGCGATCTCGGAAAGTTCCGGAAATCCCCTCCTCTCTCGGGCAATATTTTAGTATCTTTATTCTTTATGTTCTTATTTTCACGCACTTCCACCAGTATCGAGCCAGGGTTCACAGATCCAGAAATTTTCTGAACCTGTGTGAACCTGTGCGAACACCCACTTCAACACGGCTTTGAAACGGCCCAACACGACTGTCGCTGGGCAGGTCTCAAATAGGCTCGGTGCCGCGGATGCGTCCAAGCCTCCCGCTTCATCTGCATTTAGTCTTGGCTCTTGACTCGCTCTAGAAAATGCAACCTGAATTCAGCTTTGCAGTCATAGCACATGAATTTAGGTACTGATCGCAGGTGCTCGAGCGCGCCTCACATTGTGGATTTAGTTGGGCTATATCTACTGCTCTGCAACCATCCCTCTCAGAAATGTTATTGGCAGTGTTGCGACTTTGTTTCTGGCCGTCTCGGACGGCAATGTCACGGTTGTAACTGCGTGCTCGGACGATACACCTCTGGTAATGGCCCGTCCCAGCGAACCATCACTCTCCTCTCGAACTCGACTTGTATTCCACTTGTAAATATGCCTGGAATGGGTTCGGGAAAAAAAAAAAAAAAAAGGTTCGTTGGAGTTCGAACCCCTTCCAAACCTCAACTGAACCCCAGCGCACCGAACCCAAGGTTCAGTCCGAACCTAGCCTGGGGTTCTGGGTTCGGAAAATTTTGCCAAAAACCGAACGGAACCGAACCCCGGCAACACTGGTGATGGAGACTATGTGCTCTTACAGTGGCGCTACAATGTTCTGCATGCGCATCGTTTGGGCCCGTCAGTGGATGGAATGACTTCAAATAAAATATGGACATGTATGTAGCATGAGTGATTTCAAGATTTTACACAGAATTAGACCCACCACTGAGCTGTGCCGTTGCCTTATAATAAAATAAATGGCGGTTTTCTGAAAAACCGACTTTTCAGATTCATGTCATACTCATAAATGGTCTATACAGGCTCAAAGTACTCGCAAAGGCGATCATATATATGTTAGTTGACCTAGATTGCCTAATAGGGTGCCGCTCTGTTTCGTAGTACAAAACGATGGCTCAGCTCATGCCACAGCCGCAGGTGGCTATGTCCGATGTCCGAGGTTTTTTAAAACCATAGCAGTCAGTACACTTTGTAGTCATGCACTCGGAATTGCAAGAATATCTAAATTCATTGTGTTAGAAGCGTTTGCAACAGATCCCACCGAGATTGGCCAAATAGAGCCTAGATTAAACATGGTGAGTATCCACACACAATTGAGCCAGCGGAAATGAAAACGGACCATGTTCTTGCAACCACTGAAAGAAATCAGATGGAGACAAGAGGGCGGTCTAATCACTCGTTCATGGGATGAAGGCATCTCCCGAGAATTCAATTCGAATGAATGAATGCGGGGGGCTCTCGAAAGTTCCAATCTCCAATTTCTCTGTAAAAACCAATTCAGTACAAGGGCAGGAATAATGGCCCAAACCCTCCGAATATAAATCTGCCAACGAAATCACAGTCAAAGCGCGGAAGAAGAGTTTCAATATTGCTCACGCTTCTTGCATTTCGTAGGGTATACGATGTTGAATATCGCCCAGAATTGGAGTCAGAACGAATACAGCGCACTTGCGCTGTCAAGGTTTCATAGATCGCACTAGTCCTGGACAAGACGGTTTGAGCAAGATGTTGAAACAGCAAAGAGAGCCTAATCAGCTCGCGGATATAAGACTCACCAGTAAAGCTTGTAAACAGATTCGAGAAATAAACGATGGTTCAATGTGCTAGGAAAATGGATGGAGGATATCCGAGTGAGTGTAATAGATAAAGAAGGAGCGAGAGATTGGGTACGAAGCCCACCTTCGCGAGGAACAACCCTGAAGTTGAATGTTGGTCAGTCCCATGCTCGCAAGGTAGCCGTAGTGTATAATTTCCAGGGCTGGACGAGTTTTTTTGACCAGGGTAATTTTTTTCGGGGCCGGTGAAAGTCGACTAGATGCCGCCGAGAAAATGAATGTGATCAGTGAAGAAAACAGGGGCGTCGCGTGCGCGCTCAGTGCTAGTGATGTCTTTGGCTTGGCTTCACCGGGCTTGGGCTTCCAACATCCGAAGCCAAAGCCAAAGCCCTGAGAAGGGGCTTGGCTTGGCTTGGCTTTGGCTCAAGCCATGGCTTGTCGGTGAGAATTTCAAATGCTGCCATGTCGTGTGAGGGACCAAGTAACATCACCGTTGACGCCTAATGGATGCACGGGTCACTAGGAAGCCATTCTTGACACTGCAATACTTTTCGGGCAATGGTTGAGGTTCTTTCGTAGGATGTTCAACGGACACGTGACCTCATATGTTGAAAATCTTTGGCCGTAGTGTAAAATTGTCAGCTCAGAAAAATATCTGGAATGAATGATTTGAAAGAGCGGAGGAAGAAGAGTCAACATGCACCAAATTCACTCAGATAAACCCCTGTTTCGGATGAGATCTGACCGGTCAAAAGCCAGGGCTTCAAGCCCTGGCTTTTAGCTTCATATATCTCAAGCCAAAGCCAAAGCCCTGCTGAAGCCATGGGTTTGGCTTGGCTTGGCTTTCCAAAGCCAGGGCTTTGGCTTCTTGGCTTTTTGGCTTTAAGCCAAGCCACGGACATCACTAGCGCTCACAGAGGATCCAACGAGACGAAGGCGATTTAAATGAAGGGCGGCAGTGCTCGTTTGCTGTTACAGTGATACACAGACATTGAGAGAATTTTGGGCGATTTAGTGTAGACAGGTCGAGCGCGTCTGCGTGGAGGGGAGATAGAGGGAAAAGTAGAGTCTCAAGAACACTCTTGATGTTCTGTCTTGGACGCGCGACGGATGGTGAGAGGCGTAAAATCTCCTTGGACACAACATAACGAGAATGAGCTTATGCTGAGATCGAGGATACGGGCGCACCGAAAAAGAAATACTGTGAGTTTGTACCCATGGCAACTTCTCGTGGTAGTACGGGCGGGACGTGCGAAAGAGACGTATAATATCGTTGCTCTGTCGAGGGCGTGTGAGAACGAAACGAAACGATACTAATTCCAGGAACGAAATACAACGTACGTGATCCGGAAGATGGATGGGCAAGTAAATCCCGGCGGCAAATGCCAACGGTGAGAGGCGCAGTAGGGTTGCGACGGAAGGAGACATCTACATTAGACCGAGGAGACAAGCCAGGACGCGATGGCAACATGCGAGTTTGTAACGGTACGAAAGAGGCACAGTCTCCACGCACCTTAATTTCTACATGCTCTTCCTCTCTCCGTTTTCGTCCGTCCGATTCACGAAGGAATCGTGCAATGAACAACCCCCGTGGTGTACGTGAGGCGCGAGGACGGAGATGGAGGGAAGGGGGCGACGGCGCACCTGTATTCGCATGGGCTGCAAGAAGAAAAGGGAAGTGTTTCTAAGGCTACATGAACACGGACCGCATGCCATGAGATTATTGACTTCTGTGTGCTCATATCTCGTCCCGCGATCCCTATTCAAAACGAATGCCAAGCAACAGAGAGACGACGATGACAGCGAAGAGATAATTAGAAAGGGGGAAGGGTCGACGCTGGAGGCCCGAGGTGAGCGATCGAAGCAATTGGGATGAGACGGCGGGAGACATAAGGCCATTTGTCTGGGCGGGATCGGGCGGCGTCAGACACGAGCGCGTCAGATAGGTATTCGAGTGGGTGTGAACTGAGGAGATGGCGGTGAAATGACGATTGGATTGGCCAGTCGAAGGGGTATGGCCAGAGCGAGGTGGTGGAAAGAGGCAGGACGTGCACAAACGATCATCTTCTTGCTCCACGCGAGCCGCCCCGTGCGACACGCGTCGCGTCGCCAGTTGAACCCATCGACCTATGCACACGACGAGGAGGACTGCGACCACCAGATTAAAGGGAAAGGGGAGCTCGAGAAAATCGACTCGTCGTTCCCTTTCAGTGCACCCAGCAACAAAATGCCGGAAGGATGGGAATGATGCGGGTCATATTGTCCCATGGACAGTCCACTGGCAGCACAGCATCCAGGACAAATCCCTTCACTAACCTAACCCTAACCGAAAATTCCCTGCCAGGGAATTTTCGGTTTCTCTTTGAATAAGAGTGTTTCCGGGATTTTCATTCCGTAGTTCAAAAGTGACTGTTCCTCTGACCTCTGTACCTCTGTCAATAGTTGTCCCTTGGCAAAATTCAGCAACCTTTGCCTGCATGATATTTGATTCACACTTTTGCCTGCACCACTTCCTGTTGTAGACTTCCGAGGTTCCTCTGCAAGCTTGCTCTTCAAAGAAATTGTGTCCACGGATTTTTTTCAAACTGCATCCCTTCAGCAGTTTACCTTCAAGAGTCTATTTCTAGCCGACTGCACGGAACTTCCTCAGGAGGAATGTCTTCAGGAATATCCCTTCAGCAATTTACCTTCAAGAGTCTATTTCTAGCCAACTGCACGGAACTTCCTCTGGAGAAATGTCTTCAGGAATATCCCTTCACACGGATCCAAGGATCAGGTTACTTGAAGGAAGGGATCTTCGACAAGTGCTGAAGCTACTTTGCTTCAACCTATTCACTTCAGGATATTATCTTCAGCCCTCCAATCCAAAGTCGACAACGTGCCGATCAACATCTTATCTTGACCAAATCTTGACTCATTCCATGTCCTCGCCATCCGCTGTAGAAGTGCTACGCCGTCTGCAGAGCCATGCCTCCCTTCAAGCTTTACTTGTTCAATTCTTTGCCTTTGTTTTTGTTTCTTGCACGCTTCTGGCCTTTGGTTTTGGCCGGTTGCATGATAACAAAAGGAGGGAAGCTACAGTGACTCTCCTCATCTGACTCAGATTCAGAATCTGAATCAGGATTAGATACAGCATCGTCCCAATCCAGACCAGTACCCGATTCCGCATCCAAGGCCAAGTCAAAAGCAGCTGAGGACACTGCGAGCAAGAGCCAACACATGTGAAATCCACATGCACAATACGCATGCATTCCCGAAGTATCGCGCATGTGTCGATTGTTTTGACAAAGGGCTTTGTTAAGCCCTTTGTTACCTTTCACATTGTAATTAGCTAGAATTTAATGATGTTTAATTAGAATACAAAGCAAAAATAAGCATTCTTTAAGATACTTAGCAGGAGGTTTTAAGAAACGGTGTTGCCAGCTGCCAATGCCATTCTGGTGATGCTGAATGATGGCTTGATGGAGCCAATGAAGAAGAGTTACGTGGTCCTCACGGGGACTGAGAAGCGTCTAGGTCGTGCCAGCTGATGTACGGAGGCATGCAGTAAAAAGTCAATGCCAGGAGAATAAGAATAGATCTAGGCTCAAAACAGTCAGTAAGTGAAATAAAATCAACAACTCAGCTCAGTTTTGCTCAAGGGAATGTGGATTCGTGCGAGTGTGCTCAGAGAATGGGTATATCGTGGTGGTAAGAGGCAGGAGGCGATCCCCGTACAAACAAACAAATAAAACTCAAGGCCGAATCTCCGTATGTAAAGAGTCCGTGGGAAGCCTCAACTCAGAGAAAAACCTCAGTCTAACAAACCCTCCAGGAACTACGCAAAGACGTGATAGGGAGAGCATGTCCCCCGCAAGACATTGACAAATGGGTGCCCAATCCATTGTCGGCTCAATCCCTGGTGTAGCCAAGGCCGATGACTCGGGTCTGGCTCGTCGCATTGGCGGTATATAAGGAAGGAAAGAAAGAGTCTGTATGGTATCAGATTGGTAAGTATGAGAACATGTAGCAAAGTTCAAAAGCTCAATAAAAAGAATCCCCGTGTGGCTGAAGAAATAATCTTGCTGTATTGAGTGAGTTGGCTTGGCAGTGAAAAGCAAATAATCTTGGTGACGCAGCTGCAGAAAGAATTGAACAGTCTGGGAGTGGGTAGAATAGGTTCAAGAATAAATTGTGCAAGAAACAAGCAATGCAGGAATAAAAGAAATTGAAGACGCGCCGGATTGTTTCGTTTACTCGGCACGTGCAACTGGACTGATCCGTCAAGGCAACGAGGGTACCAAGTCGCACTTCCACACCAAACAGGCCCAAATGAGAAGCCACACGTGATAAATGAGAGTCATGGCATGTGTGGCACCTTTGTCCGCTTGCTACTGTGCCCACACATTGCCTTTGTCGGGCTGGCAGCATGCCTGCATGTCACCATTGTGGTGTCCAAATGTGTCCTGAAGTTGCCTTTGTCAGGCTACTGTCCTACCTGCATGCTGCCTTTGTCGATGAGCGAGCACCCTTGTCCATCATGTTTGTTGGGCTAAAGCAGTGAATCAGTGTAGCACGCAGCGAGGCCTTATTCGTGATGCCCATGTGGTCCAATCTGGCCTCAGTGGAAGATATTGTGAGAACCTCCTTGAGGAGCTCCCCAATGAAGTCTAATCTTACATAGTAGCGAGCAGACAAAGGTGCCGCACATGCCGTGACTCTCATTCATCATGAGGGGCTGGTGCGCCAACCGTGCGGCTTCTCATTTGGGCCTGTTTGGCTCCATCAAGCCATCATTTGGCATCACCGGAATGGCATTGGCAGCTGGCAACACCGTTTCTTAAAACCTCCTGCTAAGTATCTTAAAGAATGCTTATTTTTGCTTTGTATTCTAATTAAACATCAGTAAATTCTAGCTAATTACAATGTGAAAGGTAACAAAGGGCTTAACAAAGCCCTTTGTCAAAACAATCGACACATGCGTGATACTTCGGGAATGCATGCGTATTGTGCATGTGGATTTCACATGCATTGGCTCTTGCCCGCAGTGGGAATTGGAGGACAGAAGGCTTCTTCATGGACTCGTTTCAACAGGTGGTGATGATCGTGGGATTCCTCTATTATGATGGCCAGGGTCGGATCCAGAGACCGCAAGAAGTCAGGATACCTTCTAGGGTGCAGGAATATTTCTAACTTCTTGCATCGGCGAAAAACAACCTTGGAATTCCAGCCGTTTATAAGCTACGGTCAGATTTCCTAATGAGAGTGGATATTGCACAATATTAACAACATGCACCGGATAATCCAGCTCTTGGAGACACGGTGCAAGCCACATCTCACAATTCACCTCAAAATAGTTGTGGGATAAAAACAAGAACACGGCCATGGGGTCGTGCCCCCATGGAAGCATTCACGGATGATTGCTAATAAAGATGAGCAGTTCTTGGGCATTGTCGTGCGTAAACCTGAAATGCGGATTGGACCAAGGCTGCCTCTGCAACATATGTCAGTCAGAGACATGTTATCAATCAAAACACCCACTTGTTCATATTCTTCCTCGGTTAAAGGTGGTTCCACCCAGTGGCATATTATCTCGGTGTAGCTGGTTTTCCAGTCATGCCAGCGAAAGCTCATTTGTACATTGCGGTTTGGTGTTTCAACAATATTGCCACGTCAGCAGACATTGTGTAGAAGGTCAAGCGTCCCCGAGTGCTATTCTTCTATTCGGACGGACGGAGATTTCAAGAGAGCAGTGCTTCAACACACCTCAAGAGCTTTCTGGAAGGCTTCCGACTTGTATTGTCTCCTCCCAACCTTGCACATCTCGACAAGGTCTAAAACAACCTCTAGTTTGTCCCAGCGTATTTTCTCAGGGGTCGGTCAGAATCAAATCGTGGGTGAAGTGAGGCAGGGCGGTGACTCACCTCGTTCTCCGGTTCAAAGAAATCCCTGAAGTTCTTTGCCCACTCATAGGGTAGCGCATCCTCAGCCTGGTTCACAGCATGGGGTTTGCTTGGAAACATGGAGAGAGCAGGAGAGGTGTCTTCTTGAATGAAGATAGGGCCATCCCCCTATATTGGTTCCAAGTCCGAGCTGTCAGTATACTTGTCATCAAAGCCGTACTCTGGGTCCACATAATCCTCGTCCATGGGGTCATCAGGCTCGTCAAGCTCATCTTCAGAGCAGGTTTCCCAGTCCGAGAGTCGGTCCCAGCATGAGCATCATCTGCGAATGTTTCACGTTGCGCTATATCATCAAACCAGCAAAAGTTGGCAGGTATTTGCGCCTAGAAGAAGCTATGAGAAAAGACCGTTAGCAAGAAAACCACATACATTGGGATACAGTTCGAAATCAGGATCCAGTTGCACTTTCCAAAGCAACTTGAGTGCGAGGTCATCACCTGTGCGATTCCCACCATGGCTATATCGTAAGAATAGCACATCCAGGAAGAGTTTCTGGTAGCACTTTGTGGTATCTTCACTGTGAGCGGGCAGCTCACCGCCGAGGTAAAAGGAGATCCAGTCGCTCAGGTGTTGGACCTGTAGATGTCAGTGAGTGAATAGATGCCTTGCTTAAGTTTACATACCCAAGATGCAGATCCCAGGACCAGGTGTAATCTTTCCCAGACATCCTTTCCTGCCCCCCGAGTTTGAGTTTTCTCATGATGTTTAGCAAAGACATCGGTGAAGATGTCTTGTTTGAAAACCCAAGCATTATCCTTGTACGGCCGAAGTTGTGGGTCCCATATTTTGAGAACTGGTTTCGGAGTCATAAGTTCCCTTGATGTTTACACAGACTGAGTTGAGCCAAAAGGAAAGGGAGCCACAGTGTGATGTGGGGTACCAATCCCGGGCATATCCGAGCGATCACAGGATATCTGATTGTATTAGTTATCGTACTTTAGATCTAGCAAGTACAAATAGGAACATATATTACTTTGCACCACACCACCATGATCATCCTCTGAGAAACCCTCGAGTCTGACCTGTGGATGGTGCAACGTACCTACGGCGTATGGCGCTACCAGACTGCCTGAGTATGCATACAACTACTCCGGCGGCATGCAGGGCAGCTCAACGCTGCCAATTGCCCTGTGCGATAAGGCCGTATCGCAGAGGCTCGCCCCGCTCGCCTCTCCATCTCGGGTCAGGAGCGCTGAGGCCTAGAGCCTACTGCTGCACACTGCCCACCTCAACTTCTCACCTCCGACCGAACGTCTCGACGAACACATCCGTATCACACACAGTCATAGCAGTTGATGAGCATGAGGCAAGGAGAGTCCATCCCTCCTAGGCAACTATGCTCCCAAGAGAGGTATGCGCACGATAGCGAAGTAACCGAGTAGTATTGGAGGTTGTTTGTCAATTACGCCATGTCAAACTTTCAAGAAATATGCTAACATAATATATTCAGCCTTTATGAGACGAGGTTTGTACCACATTCATTGTATGTAGGTATTACATTAAGCAAGTGGCACACAAAAAAATCAAGGAGGGCATCTACTGTGCAGCGAAGTCACGCACGAGCATGAACGGCATCAAGGGAGAGGAGAGGAGGGCGGGTGTGCTGTCAAGCGCGGATGATGGCACTGAGCAAGCCCACAGGGTAGCAGGGTGAGGCAGACGGCGGCGGTGGCGGGGGCACAGAGGGCGGGGATGTGGGGTGTGCAGTGACACTGTTGCAGGGAATCCCCTGGAGGCATTGTGGCAGGGGTCTCCTCCATGCGAACCCGTGCACGAGAACCTCTGCACCAAGTTCTCCCAAACAATCCATGCAGGGGTTGCTTCGCAGTGAAACCACTGCTGGGATCGCTCTGCAGGCGAATTCCTACATGAGGTCTTCCAGCAACCCATGCAGCGAAACTCAGGCAGCGAAGTCGCTGCAGTCGAACGCCTGCACGAGGTTCCCGCAGCAAGCTCGTGCAGTGACTTCGCTGCAGCCAAAGCCGTGCAGGGCCACTCCAGAGGACCAGGAGTGTACCGCAGCAAAGCACCTTCACTGGAGACGCTGCAGCACATCCCTTGCAGCAGAGTTGCTGCAGGAGGCACCGACGAATCCCAGAAGGAATTCCACTGCAGCCAAATACTTTATTAGCTCCACTTAAGTTGTAGGCGGTCGGAACCGACTCAAATCTTAAGTTCTATGTAACTTAAGTTCTGCTAGTACAGCAGTATATAATTCCCTGTATACATTGGAACTTAAGTTGTCAGTGCACATAAATTTAAGATGTTCAAAGGACTTGAGATTTGAAAGTTCATACACTTATTGTAGAACGACTTGATTCCGAACGGAACTTAGGCTCCAGTGAAACACTGACTATATGAACACTAATGAAGTCGGTCTAATATAATGGCTCAATAAACCACTATAAAATACCAACAACACCACTATGTCCACTACAATCAGACTGCGGGTTCGGGGATTCCAGCGTTAAAACATTGTATGCAATTTGGCTTCACAATCAAAGAAATAGTTCTTTAATTAATGTTGGTTAAGCGACTATCTCAATCGTTCCAGGCGCTATACACGGACTAGATGATTTGGAAAGTTGGGTTTTTCTCACAGGGTTGTGGAATATGATTCCAAGGGCAATCAGTGAAGATCTAGGAGGTTGGTTTCCGTATAACGTTCTCAAAATATGCAACAAACAATATTACTATTGTATGTGTACCAAATGCTCAAAGCCAGATATTTCCTTATGCCAAATGTCCAGAAACCAGATATGCCAGATGCCAGATATACAGATTTCAGATATCCAGATATTCAGACTTTGCCAGATGATCAAATATATTGTGAGACCGAAACACAAATTGTAGAAACTAAGAGCTTCCCCAATGGTATTCCGAATGAATGCTAGACGTTCCCTAGGCGTACAAGCAAGGCTTGCACTAGTAGAGGGAAAGGGTAGATTCACTGGTGTACCACTGCTAAACTACTGCCTTTTATACAAACGAGCAATCCCAAAACGGAAACAATAAATAAAGAATGAGTTTGGTACAAATGGATAAACGGAACTTAGTGGGCTGCGGGCGCTACACTATTTGGGTATCAAACCAAACCTGTTGAATGTTAGTTTATGTTCCAATGAATATTCTAGGGTATAAGTGGCTGCACAACCATGCGGCCAGGGTATAGGGTTGGCTTGGCTCGCGCTGGGCCATCAGTTGCCAAGGCAAACCAGTGCTGGCTCGGCTGATTAAACCGAAACCTGCAGCCCTCCTTGCTGCAATATCTACTCCGTGATTGGCTCCTCTGTAGCCCTAACAACTCTTGAACCGGTTCATCAAGGGCCCAGGGTTCGGATGCATATCCGAGCGTAAGCTGAGCCAGGTCATCAACAATATCACGCCCTATTGGGATCCACTATTGTCGGGCTGGCTTCCTGGCCATCAATGCAGGTCCCCTTTGACTGCCGACGCCTTAGACCATTATTCCATAGTCTCCCTATTCGTGTGATCCTTCTGAATGGATAATATATGTGCCCTTGGTAGGAAACATGCCAACAAGCCCCAATCCGATCGGATGGTTAGGCAAGCTGTTAGCCATATCGAACTTAGATACTCTTGTAATCTGACCCATAAAGCGGCCGTCATATAAGCCGTACCAACTCTCTTAATGGCACATGCTGCATCCTTAGCTATCTGCTCGGACCTTCACAATAGCTCTCGGAGAAGCATTAATTAATGTTGTATTCAGCTTGTAACCTCGTATAACTGGTGCGAAATTGAAAGATTTCATACTGGTTCACTTAGCCAGCTTATCACAGGGGGACTCAAGTTCTACCTTGACTTCAGTTCTATGCATGAATTTGAGTTCTCAAAAAACTCAAGTTCTGTCCATGAACTTCAGTCTGGCGGCTGGCACGACTTAGGTATGTCATCAGTTCCGTGCCACAGGTCAAGATAAATAAAACCGTACCTCTCCGTCAACGTCCCCTTTCCAGGTTCTCAGATGCAGTTGAGTCTGCTCAAATTAATCGGTTAGAACTCCTGAAATAGATGCATGGACTACATTCGACGCTTGCCACCGACTTGCCACCGACCAACTTTTGAAGAGGTGTTTGAATTTGAAGTGGTGTTAATGTACATAGGCCATGGTGCCCCGACAAAGATTCAGCAGGTATGATGGCAGCAGTGGTTGGAGAGGAGGAGGAATGAGGATGAGATGGTCGTCTGGAGAGGGTTGCTTATTTGTTGTTTGTCGTGGTGTTGGCAATCCAACTGATTGATGGTATTTTGCTATTGTCCAACTTCGACTCGACTTCATCCTTCACCACTACCATGCCACTGGACTCTGTCGCCGGCAACTACAACTGTCAACAACCTCTGACCCTCTTCTTCGGAACTTTTTCCTCAAGAACACCCACATGTGGATCCGTCGCCCAACCACCTCCAAGTTACTTGTGCTTTAGGGCCATTGCATGCGCATGGCAGAATGAGTCCGGGCCGGGTGTTCCATTTCAACTACAACTTGAACTATACTATTCACTGATTGAATTGCACGCAGGAGACAACACAAATCCTCTCACCACCAGGACATGATGCTGTAATCACACCTCGGGAATGTTGGTGGTGGTGCATAAGTTCATTTCAACAGAGGTCCATCACAACGTCCAATTGATACAATACCAACTCACTGACCAGAGAACTAGTGTGAAATCCATGTCATCTGCTTGGTCAGTATACCTTCGAATATCCTAAGCTTCACAAGGATGGCTGAGAGAAACACAATCGGAATCACTGAGTCGATCTCAGGGCTGGTGGGACTGTTGACCAGCAAGATCATTCCAATT
Organism: Mycena latifolia; assembly: GCA_029289555.1. NCBI lineage: Eukaryota > Fungi > Basidiomycota > Agaricomycetes > Agaricales > Mycenaceae > Mycena > Mycena latifolia. Next base: position 60,373 of record JARJLE010000254.1, on the reverse strand, counting down.
TAGAGTGAATCGAGGCTGGATTTCACAAGGATTGACTGAGGAAAGCCCTAGAGGATCCTCGTTTCCATATCAAAGGCAGCACTGCAAACGGACTCGAAAAACTAAAGTTGTGATGGGCATCCACTCTCCTTCACTGGTGGAAGATTTCGAGTTTTTGAGTGAAAAAATTGGTGAAAATTAGTTTGGGTTTTACACAAGTTTTTCGCCAAAAATGTAGGTGAAAAACTCTAGAGTTTTTGAGCAGTTTTCCATTTTATTTTGAAAATTTCACCTAAAGTTGGAAAACTTTTGAAAATGATTCAAGTTTTTTACCTACATTTTTGGCAAAAAACTCCCGTAAAACTCAACACATTTTTCACCAATTTTTTCACTCAAAAACTTGAAATCTTCCACCAGTGCTTGTTCAGCAGATTTAAGCTGGATTTCATCTTCAGGTGAGCTTCACACCTGCAGAAGTTAAACCTTCCCCATCATTCTCTTTGCATCTAATTGCGGTAGAACAAAAGAACTTCATAAATTCAGTTACAAGAATAAAGCCATCTAAACACTTATCCGCAGATAATATGGATTCAGCAGGCTTGACAAGAAATCCAAACTGGGCTGGAACTGTCGGCCAGAGATCGAACCCAAAAATCCTGATGGTGTTAGGAGGACTACAGAGCACTCAAATGTGAATCCAGTGTTGGTGGCATGCAGTGAAAGTTTCTGGATGACCTTGAAATTTGCAACCAATTTTCCAGGGTTTGTGCAGGGATGGATAATATTAATTGGGCTCGCTTTTTATGCTCGAGGTCTGTGTGTCCAATGGCAATCTGATTTATGAGGTAGCCTCATGCATAGTTGACCAAGGGACGAAGTTTCTAGGGCTCTGCCACTCATCGGCCTTCATTATTAAATGGCAAGTGATTACCTGCCAGGAAATGAAAACGTCCCGGACCGCCACGAAGAAAAAATGACCCGGCACAACTCGGAGAGGGACCTGTCTTGTACGAGACTCGTGTATTCGTTTTTTTCCATATGAGGGAAAAATTCTCGATTGCTGCTCCCTTTGGTTTGACCTTTGTCATTCTATATGTCTTGTTGGTCGTTTTCTGTTACCTTGCCTGCATGCGCCGAGGACGTGTTGGGCTTCGAGCTGTCGAAATACCTGTCTGTCAGCAACTGGGCTGCAAATAAGCTCGACGACGAGCAGTTCGAACGTAATGCATAATTTCCCCGTGCCCAAAACCGTGCTAATGTCCATCTCAGATGCAGGTCTTGACACCATTGCGTCGCTCAGACTATACAAAGTTTTGGAGGACGCTCTGATGCGAAGGCGGATCGAAATCAATCAAGACGCTTGGTATAGATTCAACAATAGATCCAAGAAGCTGACTAGACGAAAGGCAGACCGATATCGCGTGGAGGGTGAATAATTGCACATGGTACTCAGGAGGAAAGTTCATCAAATACTACCCTTAGTTCGTATTAGCCCAGAAAACGAGCGGAGAATATGAGATGATAGTAAGAGTTGGCAAGGAAGCAAAGGGTACCCAGAAATTGAGTCTGATACACCAAGTCCTTTTCGGATGTAAAATGTCTTGAAAAGACTGAAAATTGTTATCCGAGGTCAAACGGATCAGCCGTTGGCGAGCTATGCTAACTTTTGTGCTCTTACTATATAAGGTGTGTGACACTCCATGTATAGTGATTTTCGTGACCATCAGTCACTAGGGAGGGGTCTTGGCCCGACAACTTTTTTTCGAAAGTTGCGCCGAATGATCCAATTTGTCCAGAAAAAAAAATCGGTTTTTACTTTTCAAAAAAAACATATTAATTGGCCATATCTCACCAACTGCTGCTCCGTTTGACTTCTCGTGTTGATTTTCGGTCTTTTCAGAGTGTTTTACACCCAGAAAGGACTTGGTGTATTGGACTCAATTTCTGGGTACCTCTTGCAAGGAAGGCAAAAGAGGGGATAAGGCATCACTGCATCAAAGTTGTATTACAAATGTTAACATCCACAAACTGAAGATGTTGTGGCGTCAATGATTGGGCCGAGGCTGGTGTATGGGAAAATGCCTAATAAAAATACGGGTAGACATGAGAATTGAGTAAGCGTCGAGATAATATGCAAACAGCAAACTTTAAACCTACACCAAATTACTCCTCTAAGGCAGGCGAGGGGAAGACGGTACGGGATTATTGACTTTGATGAAGGTGCGAGTAGAATCACTGTGCATGCAGACTATTGGGACGATAAAATACAGAGACAATGGAACATGGATTTACACGTACCACTCGGCCACGGAGACGCGGGAACCATCTTGTGGAGGGAGATCCTTATGTATAGATTGAAGGATCAATTGCTGAGCGGACCGGTTCAAGTGCTTTAAGTAAGGTGTCCACAACAGAGAAGGTGACAGAGAACGCACCAGAACATGACAGAGACCATCCCAAACGGGCGGCGCGAGGTAATGTAGATGACCAAAATGAAAGACAAGTCAGATAGAATGACCAACATTTCAACCAAAAGGAGCAGCCATCAGTGATTTTCTACCTTATATGGAAAGAAAAGAATACACGAGTCTCGTACGTCATAGTGGCCAAAAACATCAGCTTTGGCGTTGAAACGGAAGTAAGAACGAGTCTAAAAATAAATTTTTAGGACTCGTAATCGCAAACCGAATGTGCCAATAGCCAACGACCTGGGACTTACTCTTCTGTCGACTCTGGTGAGCTCTTGCCAGGTTCTTTTTTAGATCAGGGCTCATTGGGATCTGAGGAACACTCTTCGAGCTGGCAGCCGCCAAGCTCGATGGCATCATGCCACTTGGGTCAATGTTCATTTGGTGTGTACATCGAACCATCACATTTCTCTTGTGGTGCTCACTGCGACCTTTGGCCATGTCTTACATGCTGCAGTCACCACCGGAACATCCATTTCACATCCCACTACATCTGGTGTGTCCCATTCTTGTCCACATGCTCCGGTCTCAAACTCAATGATCACACAGACTACCGGTGAGCTGCCCATCGTTTATATCTCGTCGTGCGTGCGATCTTCTCATGGTGCTGAAACTCTACTCGGATCCACGGTCGTTCGCGGGCGGGGGCGGAGCCATCGTCGCCCTCGTCCTCATGGAGAAGAAAATCCCCTTCGAATACGTCCCCATCGACTTGGCTACGCAGCAGAACAAGACACTCGAATACGCCACGATACAGCCTTTTGGTCAGGTGCCTGCCATCGTCAGTACTCCTCGGATATTTTTCCTTCCGTCCGCCTGCTGAGGAAACGGTCTGCTCAGGACGAAGGGTTCATTCTATATAAAAGCCACGCCATTTGTCGATACCTTACAGAGAAATATCGAGATCAGGGCACACCTCTTCTCCCTACCGGATTGAGAGAGCGGGCCCTATTCGAACAGGCTGCGTCCATCGAGCTCGCAAATTTGCACCCGTACTGCGCGAGGGTGAACAATGGAGTGTTCGGCAAAGTGTGAGTCCCTCACTGTTGAAAAAGCGGGTGCAGTATGTGTTTAGCATCCAATCGACGAACAGACGACAAGGCCTGCGCACCGATGCAAACATCCTCGCTCATGCAGTCGCCGAGGTTTCGGAGAAACTCTCCGTGTACGAAACCATCCTCGGAAAACACAGGAACCATCCCCGGAAAACACAGGTTCCTGGCGCGAAATGTGAGTACATTCCTCACCGCGCACTCTTACCTATCTATTGCAGGAATCAACCCTCGTCGACGTGTTCCATCCCATGTATGCCCATATTTTCGCGGATGACAAGGGCATAAACCTCAAGGCCAAGATGGGTCCGAACGTCGTACAGTACGTGGATATCTCGGTTTCCAGTGCCAGATCGTGGTGACTGTTTTGCAATCGGAAAGTTGGTGGAATGAGCACGTCTCGAGACCGGCGTGGGTCAGGATGCAGCAAGAAAGAGGAGTCAAGGGAACGGCGACTTAGATTTAGACGGTGGCAAAGATTCATTGGTGTGCATCTCACAGTAGAAGACAGAAAACGCAGCGGACTCCGGCCCAGTTTCGTCCAATGCGAAAGAATTTATATTATGCGGTCGAGGAGACATTGGCGATTTTGAACTAGAATTGATTCAGCTGCACAGAGTCCATAAGCGGTGTCTACAGGTCAAAGTACACAATTATCGACCTTGGCAAAATGCTGGAGCAGCGTTTTCGAATGCAAAAAGGCGTTCCAGTGTGGTCATGTTACAACGCTGTTGCAGTCACCCATCATCATCCAGTGTAGCGGAGGGGCCCGAATCCCGAATATCCAGCCGCTCCAGAGGTGCGCACACAGAGGCAGTAGATGGATGAGGGCCTCGCTTGCGCCTCGGGTAAGGATGAGGAGAGAGTCAAGGGGTTGGAGATCATTACTGCAATTCCCGAAGTCATTGGCCGTAGTGAAGAATCGGCATCAGTGCATCACCATTGAACTGTGGTTCAAACCTACCTTCACAACACCGGACTTGCCCTCGTAGCTCCCACGTGAATCGGACTCAATAGCTTTGAATACCTCAAGAGAAGCCAAACGGGATGTCCATTTATACCTCTTCACCTTATAGTCCAGCACTCAGTGATTCCGAAGGACCCATGGAAATTTCAAGACAAAGGAAGGCAGCTGTTATCTCCGAGACATTTACCTCCGGTGCTCACCAACCCACTCACAAAACAGCTCCGTTATCCTTCCTGCATCACCAATACCACGTTCTCCCCCCCTACTCGCCCAACATTCTGGATATTTCTTTCTGTGAAATACATCCGAGATCATTCCATAACTTGTTGAAACATATGACTGGGTTCAACCCTTGGTTCACAGAAATAGGGCTGGAGCTGCCGACACATCGGAGTTGAATGGCGTCGGGCTTCTCAGAGTTGTTCAAAAAGTCTGAAGAGACCGAGACATAACTTCAAATTCAGCCCACGGTGAGAGGACTGCGTTTTAAGCTATTCTACGTAATATTGACCATGGTAGTTATTATTGATGAAATGGAACAGAGATCATGAACGGATCAGAGAGTCCAACGAGCTACATAGTCAAAGCGAGTTTGAACTAAGTACTTCACATTACATAACACCAGCTGTTTTTTAATCCCACTTATTCAACTTGTACGTAGATCAGTGTCGCACGGATAGGCGCACACAAAAATTAAAATTTGGGGAGCTAGGTGGCTGAGCGGGGTTGCGACTTTCAAGACCCTCGCAGCCCTGTTCTTCTCTCCCCCTGAAAATTCTCCGCACTTGGGTGTCGAAATTCATCTGCACCAAACGACGGGGGTTAGAGAGGTCATTACAATGATCCAAATCGGTTCTTACTGAGCATGTAGCATATCAACTTAATTTGTAGGTTTGGGTAGTGCCGACCATCATGTCGTAGGTACATACACTGTGAAAAACTTGTTGACGGCGAGGACGGCCGAACCACCTGGGCCCCAAGCCTTCGCCCGCTCCCCGCGAATTAGCTCTGCATTTCTACGCTTCTCTATACCGTCCTCGCCACGGCAGCGATCGATGATCTCCCTAAATTCAGCACATCTTGCAGCGTGCGTGCCTTTGGGCACCTCTCCGCTGTAAAGCGGTTGCAATCCCTTGCCCGTGCGTATTTCTAATAAAGGGAACGCCACGTTCAGATTATGGACGAGGTGCATCGCTGCGATGGGCTGATCGGCTTCGAAGGGCCAGCATATCCTGGCGACGGACGGGATCAGCATTCTGAAGGTTCGACGATTTGGAAGGGAAAAATTACATCGGGACTCCGCTTGCGAGTGCTTCGGTGATCCCTCCGTTGCCGCCATGCGTCAAAAACCAGCCCGTCGCCTGTAAGATAATATTACGCATGAGCGCTCTGCTTCGGTATCAAAGTCAACCACGAACCGGGTGGGTCAAGATAAATTGCTGCGGGGCCCACGTTGAAGCCATGCCAATTCCTGAGGCTTGGATCTTCTGTAGCAAGATGTCCGACAAAATCGCAAGGGGGGAAGCATGGCATAAGATCTGAAACAATCAATTGAGAACAGCTGAATTTAATGAAAAATTACGAAAGGGAATTCCTTCTCGACAAGTGCGTCGATAAGATCTTCCAGTTGCTCCTCGACCCTCGGCCAAAATAAGGTCCCAAATGATATCTACGTATTTCTGGATCAATTGGGCGACACAGATTGAACGGGGGTCACGCACGAAGAGCACAGATTTGTCCCCGTATTTTGAGCCCATGGAATCAAGGAATAATTTCATTTCTTCGGCCCGGGAAGTGCTGGGTGTCGAGGACGGCTGTTCGCCGCCATATCCACGAGGAAGGAGCGGCCCGACCGCATACAGTGGCTTGTGTAAGGTATCTCTCACCCAAGCCTCGAATGCAATGAGACCCTCCCGGTCGGATGCTGGCGCGCATGAAACGAATACGCCATCGCAAGCCTTTAACATGCTGGGAATGAATGCTTAAGCTCCAAACTACGGAAGCGTGGAATGGGCCGCTCACTCAACGCCCGTTCTGCTGAGGCCGGCCATAGGACCGGGATACGATGTCTGACATGATCGAGATTAGCGTTGGGACTGTCGGCTTTCAAGGAACACACACACCTGAGGGAAGCACTCATAATCATACATCGCTGGGATCGCGGGTATATTGATGACCCTGCCGTCCGTGTGTCTGAACATCTGGCATGAAAGCAACATCAACATACCAAAGAAGCACACTGCGCGCAACCCAGACAGACCTGGTCGCCGACCTCGACCGATTTTCCAACCCGCAATGCCTCGGTGTCAATTTTCGCGCCAAGGTCGCCCATCCCATCCATCCACTCGGGGCCAAACAACCGAATGAGCGACCCGGCGGTCGCGGCCACGAACATAAATATTGGTATGATGGTCCCGGTAATAGATCGCGTTGCGTAGAGCTGCTGAAGTGCAAATATATCCAGAATGAGCGCTGACGGGGGCGGGGCTGCTGTGAATATCGTCCCTGTGCGCGCGCATGTGATGGGTCTACCGGCCAATAGAGTTTCATACGCGGGGGAATAGTGCTCGATTGAAAGTGGCATGAGTGCGAATAGCTCGGTTTCTGTGGAGTCGAATGACGACAGGATCCTTGGTTTGAATAAAGGTCAGTGCTCGGTGCAGGCTTAGCGATTTAATTATGGCCACTAGGGAATTGTGCTGTGACATCTGACCGTGCCTGATCCAACCAGTTCGGAGGCATTATTATTGTGATTATAACGTTCCTCCCGGCGGCGAGTCGGACTGCCAGAGCACACGAAGGGCGGATATGGCCTTTTTTCCACCCGGGTCAGCAGATGTCGGGCGATAGACGTGTGGTCCTCACCATACGCTGGGATCGGCGCAAACAGCAGATGGCACATCGTTGAGTGCTCCGACATACTTTGTGTCTGGACAGAAACACGCGAAAAGTTCCTCCGATAAACTCGAAGGACGAAGATGGGCGATCGAGATATCCTGGTAGGTTATATATGTCGGGACCGCCCGCGAATGATGAACCGCCCATCAGCGAGAATGAATTGGTGGCTGCTGATTTACCCAATCATGCATGATGGACGGCACCCGCCGTGGTATTTCCCCCGAGATATTCTGTCACTTGATCCACGGATGCGAAATTTCGCCGGATAGCGAGGACGTCCATGTCAACCATTTAGTCAAAGTTCAAGTTAGCTTCATCCGGCACATGCTTAACGTCCACCCACGCTCCATGATCGCGCCTTTATTCACGGAAACTGGGATAATGCCGCTTAGAGTTCGACGCTTCCTACTGATCTTGAGCCACTTGGTCTATTTCCTTGGCCTGCATCCGGAAATTATGCCCGCGCAGCACTAAACAGTTCTTTACAACTGCTGACTATGGGCAAAAAATCCTGGGCTAAAGATTTACTCACGGCTGCATCAAGATTACCATTCCAGTGCCCCGTCCTAGTCCTGAATGACAATACTTCAATTGAAGATGTACAGGAGTACGCTAAGACGGTGGAAAAGCTCATGCTGGATTGGCTACAGGACACAATCAACTCGTCAGACAAGCTCTATTTACTGCAAGGCAGGCTTGAACCTCAGAAGGATAAATCCCCGACGCAAGTTATTTCTAAGATTCGGCACTACCTGACAATGGTGAGAACCCAAAAGCTTTGACTTCCATCCTGCTTTCAACTCACCAACTCGCCGTCGAAATATTGCGTTACGTGGATCATGCATACCAGCCCGTGCCACGGGAGGAGCGGCTTTGTAGGCTCTGCAAAGAGGAAATTGAGACGCCAGAACATGCGCTAATCAACTGCACGTCATCAGACAAGGTGGTTGAACTTCGCCGTTGCTTTCTGCAAAAATTATTCTCAAATTCTCCAGACCTTCAACGCTAAATGGTTGAACACACTGATGTGGAGTTCTTAAAGTCCATGATACACTCCCGACCTAATGTTGCACTTGTGGCGAAATTCACGCATGAAGTCCTTGAAATCTTTTATGCCATACCTGTCTTCCGCTCATAATATGCTTGTTCTGATTCAACCGGTCCCTTCAGTTCTCTGTGCTAATTTTACCTGCTTATATTCCTGTAGTTCTACCGCGGCGAGATTTTGCGATGTGATCGCAAGACTGCGTCCGTGAGCTCGGCTATGGGGGTGTAGGGAGGTCCAGGGGCAATAGTGTACGTTGCGCGTGTACACTTCGTTACTCCCTGGAAACCGGCGTTCCTAAGCGGGACCGGCCGTGTAATACTACCTACCTACCTACCTACCCGACCGGACGCACGAGCCGTCTTGGGGACAGTCAATTTTCTTTGATGGTGGGTCGAGTTGTAGTCTCCTTTGTCGATAACTGAGCCATGACCACTTCAAAATTCTATTAGTAGCACTTATTCGCACTTGAATTACTGCCCCGTAGGGCGCTAGATGCCAGGAAACTTGCATATCAATGATCGAGTGGGGCGTGAGACGCGTTTTGTTCTCTGATCCGTGCGCGATTTGCTAACCGGTCGAGTCAACATGTACTTCAAGTTAGAGGTGTGAAGGGTGCGCCGCCGGTTACTTACTTTTATCCGTATGTACTGAGTCGAGTATCACTCAGCGCGGGGAACTCGATGTATTAGAGAGGTGTAGGGGGGTGGAGTACAAGTGGGACGTACTAGGGAAGAGAAAGCGCAAGGAGGTCAGTATGAGGGTAGGAGTAGAGATGCGCACGCGGGGCTTGAGCTGCGCCCGTTGCATGCCCGAGCCCGAGGTCTTCGCGAGCGCGCAGAGAACGCGCACGACGCGCTAAACGCAAGCGCGTACTCGGCAGCAGACGCCGCGAGCGCTTCGGCCTGCGGCGGCGCACGCGCGATCTATACCAGCGCTTCACCTGCGTGTCCACGAGAGGCAGGGCGGGCATGCCGAGCGCGCTGAGAAGGCCTGGCATTTACCAGCGGCGCGCACGGCGGGCTTCGGGAGCGGGAGGGGGCGCGCGCGGGCTCGGCTCTGTGATTCGACTGGTACTCCGAGCACCCGCGTCCGCCGGGGCGCAGCTGAATAGGGGCCTTGCGCAGCCCGCTCGCGCTCCCTGGAGGCGCGCAAGGCGGCTTCGGCGCGTGCTGTCCGGGCTCCGTCTGTCGCCGATGCAGCAGCGTGCATCGCGCTGGATTGCGGCGGCGGGTCCGTGTGCCTCGCGCTGAGTTGCGTACGACGTGGGCTCTTAGTCTTGGGCAGCCCTTGCACGGGTGCCCCCTGCTGCCAGCGGATTTGATGTTCTCGATCCTCTGCCGTATGAATGGTGCGGGTCAAGCACAATCCATCGTGGCAGCGTTCCGCACATGGGCGAGCCTGGGACTAAAATCATCTGCTATGAGTTCCGATCCATCCGCAAAACTCAGGGCCCAGCCAGACCGCGGTTTACGGTACGTACCTAAGTAATTCCGTAAGGTTTTCCAAGGGCGGTGTTTTGTATTATATTCTCACTTGCCGGGATCAATTCGAGTCAATTCGTCGCGGGAGGGACAAGATTCTTGCCTTTACTCAACCTTTACTCACCTCTTGGCTCTTGGCAAATTTCCATATAAAATCGGCAGGCACGCAGTCGGGTTCCTCTCCCCCAGAATCCATCCAACGATGTTCAAACTCTTCTCCCTTCCCTCTCTGCTCCTCGCGTCACTTGCCATCGGCGTAGTCCTGTCCAGTGCGTTGAGCCATTCGGACCGTGTGATCCTACTCACGCATTCACCGACTGATCAGCCCCGCTCGACGCACCCGCGCCCGACGCCGAGTGTTTCCTGTGCACGCAGGTGGTGCCGGTGTGCATCTGCGCAGAGACCCAAGAGTGCACCATCATCCCGCAGTACGCATTCGCGCTCTTCATTGTTGCTTTCCCGGTGGCTGATTTATTTGATACGAAGGACATGCCAGGAGTGCGCCCATGCGGTCTGCGTTACGCCAGGGACGTCGAGCTAGACAGACGCGGAGAGGAAGGAATCGGGCCGATGTTGTGCGATTGAACTTGAATAAGATCTTCGAAAAAAATAGCAATAAGTCAAGGAGGGAATACGCCGGGCGAAGGAGGGAGTGCGGTACGCCAACGAAGATTGGATGACTCACCGAAGATGTCCCACAAGGTGCTCGCTGCGGGTGTAGACCATCCTGCACTCGCCGAAGCCGCGGCACATGAACGTCCTGGTGGCGACGGGGCGGGAGCGCCGGCCGACGCCAGCGACCGCATGATATTTGTAGGAGATGACCCGGAACCTACGCGAAGATCCGAGGGAAATGGTGGAAATATAGCCAAAATCAAAGGTACCCACGCCCGGGCAACATGAGATTTTTGGGGAGGAGGGAGGTATATGTGTCCCGTTGATGCCTAGTATAACGAGAAAGTCCAGAACGGACGGGCAAACACTGTTTTCGATGTTGCAACGGTTCGGATCAAACGGAAATTATGCCATTGCAGCCAAATGGTGGCCTGTTTTGAATACGACGGCAGGGGGTGAGTTTGAGGAGTATAAGGTTGCTGATGAGGTCGGAAGGTGCGTAGGAGGGAAGGCTTTGGGTGTTCAAAAAAAAACAGGGAGAGATCGGATATCAAAGTTGTGTACGTGTCAGTTTCGTGTATCCGTGCATGTTTTGGGCTCAAGAATACATCAGCAGGGCGAGTCCCATTCCCTTTCTTTTCGTCGATACTCTTGTGAAAGCGGCGGCTGGCACAGCAGCGGTCACTTCCTGACTAGGAAGCGATGTGTGCAGCGCACAGCCATTGTCCCGCCGTGTCTTTCTCATCGTCGACGGCGGTCTATTCGCAGTGGTGCCCACGGTGACTGTGAACCCAAATGGGAAGTACCTCTGAGGTTCTATATAAAATGTAACACCCAGCCATTTATTAATAAAAGCAAGCCCTCTCTCATTACTTGGTTTTATGTAGAAAATGCCCGGGTAGTGAAGAAAAAGAAAGAAAACACAGAAAAGAGGATGAGGCCATTCAGTCTTCCCCCACCCGACCTGCCTGGCCGGGACAAAAATATTCCATTACGCACTGCCGGAGACTAGAGGGTGACGCCATTGTATCTGCACGCGCGAGGCATGGAATCACAGCAAAGTGATCGTCGCCTCAAGCGCGATGATGGAGGGGGCAGGATTCGGGATGAGATGCAGGACATGCGACGGTGGAGAGGGGTGGGTACAAGAAAGTGCTCGAGGCAGAGAGACGGAGAATTTCCGCCTCAAGCTCTGCTTGAGTCCTGCGTCAGTGTCGTGTCAACTGGCAAACATCAACCGGGCATCCGGAGTCCATCGTCGTCTAGTGGGTCCATTGTGTGGGAGATTGAAATACTGGGGTCAGGCCAAAAAAACCACGGTGTACTGAAACAGTCTTATTTGATCGCGCAGTTTATTCTGTCCCCGCCATTTTGAAGCATCAGTCCCGGTTAATTTATGGAATAAGTGGGTTGAACTGACATGCGACTGTTCGAGACTAGACGACACTGTTGAGACTTTCTCGACCACGTCTTCAATGTGGGCGAGCGACACGGTGTGAGATGACATGGTCCCGATCTAGGAATATTCAATATAACCAAGATGGACGCGGGGCCGAAAAGGATCTTCTCACAGTGAATGCTTGGGCCGTAGAATCGAGCCTGGAAGTGAATGCGGAGAGTTGCGATTCGTGTCTGCGCAAGCGGAGAAGTCGGCGCATGCGACCCTGTGTCTTGATGATATCGCTCATTGCATCACGGATTTCGGTGAGCAATCTAACGATGTTCTGATCAGGGGTTAGCCAAAAGCAGCAATTGGTGTACTCACTGCTCAAATCGCACGATGCTGTGAAGCAGGTGGGGTGGGATGGCGCCGGGACTTCTCGCGCCGACAGAATTATATATCTCATCGAGAATCTCGACAGCGCGCCATGCTAGCGCCTCTGCATCAGCAGCGGATGCCGCCACCCGCTATGAGAGAGAAGACATAAAAAATCAGACTCGGCGGGGGACGGGAAAGGGTTAGATGACTTGCGTCTGTTAGCCTGCATACCGCTACGACTGCCCCGATGGCTGATTTTAGGGGAGGACAGACATCGGCGGAACTCTCGACAAGCTCCAAAGTTGTTCGGACCGCGTCCAACGTAAGGACCGCCTCTGGCGGCGGTTTGCGACGTTTCAAAGGGAGGAGTCTTTGCAATGCAAGTAAGCGTCGTCGCCGACTCTGTCCTTGCATCGGACGTTAAAAGAGATGTATCCCGGGGGACGCAACAGGTTGTACGCGGCTTTATATAGCGAGGGTCATCCTGTGCGACAGGCAGCATGGATGTGTTTCCGGATTTCCAGATTTGGGTCATTGCTGTATCGCCCATGCTGCTGCCGCATGTTTTGCGGCATCACTATCGGCAGTAACGCGGTCCCAGAAGCAAAGACGTCAAAGGCGAAATACAGCCTGGTCGTTCTGGAATTCCTAGCATGTGCTGTATGCCTTTCCATGTCTATAGGGGTCGGGTATGGGCGATATACTGTGCAAAAAGTATTTTTTACAAGTTTGGACTATCCAGCAGAAAAAATTACAACTTTTGGAGTCGACAGCAACTTCAAACTGAATCTGGATTTGATTTGCAGCTTCAACGGACCACAACTTGGTAATATGACAACTTCCCAGAGTGACAACTTGTGTATGACAACTTTGGTAGGCTACACATATTGCGCAATTACAACATGGAACTTGAGATTTTGCATTTTGTCACAAGTGCAATTACAACTTTCCTCTGATGCAACTTTGGCTGAAGACAAGTTCACATAGAACTTCAACCTTCCAATTTTAGTAGATCTGCCGGTGTTCATACTGAGTGTGAAGGCAGGTGTGACTGCCGCTTAGTTTGTACGAGATTTTCTTACCCTCCCAAGGATACTAAACAGATAAATGGTTAACTGAGGAGAGTACCTGAATCTGTGCTGGCATGTGCAGTGAAACTGAGATTCTTGACTCAATTACAATCAAGATAGATTTAGTTACCATTCGTAGCCTTGAATGTTAGAATACATAGTTAAGTATGTATCTCTAGGGCTGCCAACTGTACAGTCTATGGGGACGGCCGTCGATTTGAAGAGTAATTAGAGTGTAAGCTGTGCAGTATCCCGTACCATACAAAAACCTTTCAAGTCTGCCGGGATGGTACGACCGTATAACAGGAGGATGGTCCGTCGAATATTCCTATTGAATTGTACAGCTTAACCTGGGTGATCTGAGTGCTTAAATATTCAAACTCCGACAGACCCTCTCCCATAGTATCCTCATCTACACCTTATCCGTCCCTTACCAATGACGAAGGCTCGAATGCGACGCATTATCTATGCCACACAGCCTTCTGGTTCCTTCGAACGAGGAAGACAGGAATCGTCTTATTATTATTAACCCGAAAATGATGTTACTTTGACTATTAAAATTCTGTGAGCTTAAGAGACTATCAGAATCCATGGCTCTTCCTAGTATTCGGATTCCAAAGATTGTACCATGAGCTTGGATGGGAGATGATGAGGAAGACTATGAGGAGACGGCAATAAACAGTGGTTTGGTCGGAGTTTGAATTTATTTATTTCATGAACGAACGACGCGAACGACAGGACAATTGAGCAGCCCTATAAGGTGCAAGATGGAGGGCTGCTGCACAATTCTCGATCCGATGACTTCTGAGCTAGCGGTTGAACTCGAAGATAAATTGGGTGAGCTATTTATTAGATTTCATAGTACTCTACTCGGACTCAGAGCGGGATGAAAAATCAACTTGCCCCGAGTCCGGTGACGGCCAGCACGGCCCGGAAATGTTGACCCATGCCGTGCATCCCGTATGGGCGGAGAGTACGCAGCATCCCAAATACGCTGTTGTGATTGTTTTGGCCTTCGAGCTAATGAGATTCAAGGGGCTTTGAATCTGAGAATTTTTGACCACCCTCGGATTCTGAAGCAGTTTTACGGCCTGAGTCCAAAAATGGCACTCCCAAAGTCACAGGCCAAGTTTTCGTTGAGTTATTACTGGATTTGGGTATTGATGGGCGTACAGCCACGCAAAATATCACGTGCATCGCTGGGTCGCGAAATGCAGAACAATATTTTCCGATGAAAAGTAGTTTGAAGCTCTGCAGATTGTTCCTTAAAACCATCCAGTACCCCTCATAGCCCATTATTATATCCTTCAGTTTGACTCTGGATGATTATAGGTGCAGCGTCATCACGTGCAATTGCCTAAAAAGGCGAGATTACGTCATAGGAGGGAGGGAGGGTCGGCCGACCCTCTGAAAAAAAAAATTCGGGGTGTAGTGCGGATTTCGCAAATCCAAATCCCCTTGGCTGCAACGGTCCAACGGAGGAGGTGTGGCAAAGGAGGACGGTTAGCTGCGCGGCGTGAGTTGGTTACTGTGCGGGGCTGGCGTTGCACCGTGTCGGGGCCGTGGGTGGGCTAGGGCCACTGTAAGTCGATGGGGAAGAGGGATCCCGAAGTGGCCGAAATTAGCATCGTGCCGGCAGCGCCGGCCACGATTTGATGGCGCGGCGGCCGGCTGGGTAACGGTGGGTGGAAAGAATTAATTGTGGAGGGACGAATGGGTGAAAGTAGAGAGAGAGAGATACGGTGAAGAAGCTAGAACAAGGCTACACATTGGTGATATTTGTAGGAGATGACCCGGAACTTCCTACGCGAAGTCCGAGGGAAATGGTGGAAATATAGCCAAAATCAAAGGTACCCACGCCCGGGCAACATAAGATTTTGCGAGGAGGGAGGTATATGTGTCCCGAGGATAACGGGAAAGTCTGTTTTCGGTCTTGCAACGGTTCGGATCAAACGGAAATTGTGCCGTTGCAGGACTACGGGTACACTGGCAGCGGAAGATGAGAGCAAATGGGGAAGATATACTTGCTAAGTTGAGTCAATCCAGCCCACGGGACCTTGATAGTGCCCAGGAGGGAGAATGCACAAAGAGGAGACGGGAGGGGTGATAGGTTACATGGGGATAAAACCAAGGAGTCGATAATGGAAGCCGTCGATCTCGTTGACAATCCTCACACTGAGGGTTGAGTTTGAAGTATTGCCTCGGCCACTTTTTGAACAACTCCGAGAGACCCGATGCCATTTACCTGCGATTTTTACGAGCCTACTCCGAACTCCAACGCGAGTTCTGTGCAGAATCTTATCCACTGAAGTTATTGAACCTCGTCATATGTTTCGACAAGTCCTATTTCTAGCCCTGTCGTGGAATCGTAGAAATGATTTCTAGATATTCAAAAATTGTGCTGGTATCGTGCCGATGTATACCGTGGCCGCGTCAATGCGCGTCAGACTGCGCCTCGTGCGTTGATTTCTCCGCCATCCGTCACACATTTGATGGTTAGATTGTTGAAATATTGAGTCACATTCTTGATGGCTGGAGGCCCATCATCGGGGTGTCAGTCCCATTCTTCATGCCATCAAGAATGGGACTCGCAGTCTGATGATGGGAGTCATCCGCTCCCACTCCCATTCTTCTCGTCATTACTCGTCCTAAACCGGGAATGTGCTTGCCATTCCTGTTGTTTACGATGTTTACGAATTGAAACACGCCTGTGTCTAATACAAGACTGAGGTGCGACCGAGGCCGACCACGGCGGTTCGTAGGTAGAAAAATAAATAAAAAGTCCGTCTTATACCAGCAAGTCTAACTGTCCAGAATCAGGTGACCGAATTACCTAAGCTATCCACAAAAATCCACTGAAAATCGACGGGCGAGCGCAGGGGAGCATCGCTGGCCTCAAAGGTGCTTGAGGCGATGTCGAGGAGTAAGAGAATGTATGTGAGGTCGCCGTGGAATTGGCACGCAGATCTGGGAGCAGTAAGAGGCTGGATGCGCGGGCGGGGGTGTGGATGATGGCGGGTGAGGTGTCGAGGAGTGCGGCGCGTAGCTCGTGTAGTTGGATATAGAGCTGTTCGAGGGACTCTTCTGCGGCTATGAGATGATCTGGGGGCACTGGCCGCAGTGCTTTTCGGGCCAGGCGGAAACGCGGGCAAGCGGCGCGCGATGTGAGCGCGGGCAAGCGGCTGCGAAAGGCCTGGAAGCGGACGGCGCGGGCATTGAAACGTGGGATGGGAGGGCCGGGGGCTCTTTTTCGAGGCTGAAATGGTGGGATGGTGGATTGTGGGTGGGTGTCATTGTGGTTGGTCCGAAACCTCGTCTGCAGCTGCTAGACGGTACTGGACAATGAGCTGTCGACGACGCCGAGTGCCCGAGGTTCGACGAAGCCGGAACGGCAACCGCTCACCGGGGATGGTGGTGGTAGCGGTTGTTGTTGTTGTTGTTGTTGTTGTTGTTGAGCCAAGGTATTTAGCAAAACGGCATTTCGGAGAGGGAAGGGAGGGCCCGGCGTACATATTGACGGTGAACTGCTGCGCCTGGACATCATAATACATCCTGGGACCTTCTCCAATACCTCCACCTCCGCCCTGTCCGCCGCCTGCTCCACCACTACCTCCTACGCCTACCAGTCTTCTTACCGAGTTCATTTCGCACCTGACCCTATATAGCCACGGCGTTCAACAGCTTGCCGAGCCTGCGGCTATCAATACATCTCCGAATTATGTGCCCTTGGAATGCCGACGGACCTCACGCCGCGGCGGCAGCGGGCCCCGATGGGCACAGCTTGAACATAACTCGAGGACACCAACGGATCAGAATAAGTCCGCGTTGATTAGTAGTCAAGTTGAGCGATACCTAAAAGGCCATGGTCAACAACCAAGGGGATTCACGTTGGTGGTTCAATTCAAGCTCAGTTTCCCAGGTGCGGCCATGGCAGTGTCCGATACTGATGCCGTGGTGCCGATATCTTGCTGAAAACGTTTTCGCCGTTTTCGCTGTTTTCGCCCGAGCGATCAGAGATTTCAAGACTGAGCCCTTGGAATGCCCGACGGATCACTGACTCACGCGGCGGGCCACAGAACATTTGGTTTTGTTCAACGGATCAAACACGGATCAGAATAAATTCACAGTATCTAATATTATTCGCGAAGCCGTATAAAAGGCAGGGTGAAGGAAAGTATTTTTCAGAACCATGAAATCCATTCCTTCAATTCTCGCCGTCGCGCTAGGCGGCTCTGCTTTTGCTGCTGGGGCCTCCACACCAACTCCACCGGCTTATGGTACTTGCTCCTCCGAGGTGACTTACGTTCGTCCTGCTTCTGAAGGATTGTCGCCCGAAGAATCCAATTGGCTCGACTCGAGGCGACCACAAGTTGTTTCAGCACTCGAATCTTACCTGACTCTCGCGGCCATCCCTGGGTTCGATGTCAGCACCTACGTCTCCACCCTCTCTGCGAACGACAGCGCTGTTCCGGTCATTGGACAAGCGTATTCAGGAGGCGGCAGTGAGGGTTTTATGCGTTGTACACCTGCTTTGTGTTGATAAATTCCGTACCAGCCCGTGCTACGGTGACATTGATTGCTCCTCTGTCGCCTCCAGTAACTGAAGTTCGGCGTTTAGATGGGCGGGATCGGCTTCTATCAAAGCTTTGATTCAAGGTACAGTAAGTCTGTCACTGCCAAGACAGGCGGGCTTTCCCAGGCCACTACCTACGTCGCCGGGCGTGAGTTCCTGTTTCCTAGAACGCCAGAAACCGTTCTTATTCCAGATGCAGTCAGCGGTGGATGCATAGCGATCATGGCGCTTGCGAGCAATGACTTTGTTGACATTCAAACGCTCGTTACTGGAGGAGCATTCAATAATTCGGGCAAGCGCTTTTCACAAAAAGATGACTCAAATGACTGAGAGTTCTCACAGATGTTCCCAAGTCGGCCTATGAGCTCCTGCAACTCAAAGCAAACGCGGGATTCAACCTGTCCATTGCCGACGTCATGGGCATTGTAAGTTGACCCCCTGGGCTTCTCCCTCCTGGCGATTGACTTCGATAGGCCGAAATTTTCTATCCTGCGAAAGGTGTAATTGGCTCGACGTTTAGTGGTCTCTTGTCCTCAGCTGCCTATACCAGCGGATCAGTTCCGCTCCCTTTCCTCATCATGGCTGAAGGAATCCCCCAAGGTCTTCCAGGAAGTACCTCCTACGACGGAATCTTGTTTCCCGTCAACAAGTAAGTGCCTTCATTCCATAACAGAAGTCCGTTCCTCACGTCGTAACTTTACAGCGCGACAAACCAAACCATCTACGAGATATCCCCGATCGAGTTCGGCAGCTGGCAAGGTCGCGCCCAAGCTTTCACTCCCACCTCGCTTCTCGGTACTCCCCTCAGAGCGGGTGTGCCAGTCAACGAGAGCGAGTGTGTCACTGGGTGGGACTCGTCTGCTTGGGTCCTAGGGGCGGCTACCGCCGCCGAAGCCGTACGTCTGCTTTCTGCTGCACGGGTAGACTTCACTTATTTAATCTATCAAGGATTGGGTTGTCATCGTGGACACAAACAACACCCTAGGAATATTCTCGCGGGCCGATTTGCGGCGGAAGCGGCAGGAGTTGGCGTATCCTCCGAACGAAACCGAACTCATGGCTGAATCACAAGTTAAGGAATTGGGTGCGTTCCTAACGGGCATTCTTCCTGGAGTTCTCAGCCTGTTAGGAAATGCCACCATTCAAGTAAGTCTACTCGCCTGTTTGTTGAACCTTGTGCGAATGTGCCGTCGCAGGAAGTGGGCTATGGATTGGTCACCAACCCCTTCCTTGGTAAATGATTTCTCTGTTTTCCCCGCACAGCGCTGATCTGAAATAATACATCAAGGCTACAACAAGTCGGAGGCGGGCCTTCAAGAGCAAGCGACATTGGCACTGGTGGATGCTGGTGAATCTGGTGAGATCCATCTCTCTCCTTCCTTCCTAAGATCGGAGCGAAATTGCTGATCCCACTCAGGCCAGGAAAGTCCTATCTGGCCACTTATTCAGCCGGTGAGAAAAATGGACTTCTTACTCGTTAGTGACAGCTCCGGCGTGGAATTATCGGTAGTTCTCTTCTTCGACCACCTCGTCATTCGTCGCTGATTTTGTAAAGTCGGGTTGGATGAACGGCACCAATTTGAGTGAGGAGATATGCTTTCAACAGTTTAGTACCGCTAACCTCTGCCTCCCCAGTCAACACTGCGGCGATGGCAATCGCCAACAACGTCCCCTTCCCCAAGCTGCCGGACGTGAACACCTTTCTAATCAACAACTACACCTTGGCTCCGGTATTCTTTGGCAAGTCTACACCGATTACTGGTTTCAGTCGGCGACTCTGACCTTCCCTGACTTGACAGGCTGCAATGAACCTGAGGTGCCGCTGTTGCTCTATGTCGCCGATGCTCCTTACAGTGCCTACTCAAATGCTACGACCTTAGTTGGGTACGTTTTTCCTTCACCTGATGCAAGGCCGTTCCACCAATCTTTCCAACAGCACCGGGCCAAGTGAGGCTCAGATCCAGCTCCTGCTGCAAAACACTCTCGACCTCGTTTCCCAAAGCAACACTACATGGGCGCAATGCATGTACGACAGCCTCTTCAACGCTGCATTCATTCCCACTGATGAGTAGTTGACCGTAGCGCCTGCGGTTCCATCCTTCGCAGCCTAGAGCGGCTTGGACAGGCGATTCCCGATCAGTGCAAGCTTTGCTTTGAGAGACACTGTTGGCAGGGCGAGATGGTGACTGGGACCCCGCCGTTCGTCGCACCTCCCCTCCTGTTGAGTCCGAACACAACCTTCGCCGAATGGAACACGACGACGTGGCAGCCCGCATTTTCGGAAACGGGAACAGCATCCAACGCCTCGACCACCCCTAGCTCGGGCAGCCACAACGCAGCGGGGGAAAGAATCATATGTCCGCACATTTACTTTTCTTTACTGGGAGCAGTTGCTGCTATAGTATTCTGTTGCTGAAAGAGGTCTCTGTTTTGTTAATTATACGCGGCAGTCACTCTGTGCGTTTTTCTTTTCTGTTTATTTCCGTTACTCACCACATTCCTTTTATTTCCAGTTTCCTTTCACGCCGTTAGTTGTGTTCAACGTTCCTTCAGTTATATTCTTCCTTGTTTTAATTCCTCGAATCGTCGCCTTCTATTTAATAACCCTTTCTGCTATATTCTTCCTTGTTTCAATTTCCCTCAGCGTCCCTGATATCAATTAATTGGTTTTTTGTCTGGGCCTGAACTTTGATGGATCACAAACACCATATTGCAATGTGCATGGGGAGCAGAACCGGTGATAGCTCGGCTGCATTCGTGTCTGCGAAAACATTGCTTGAACACGCTAATGAACCATCCCGGGGCTCGACTCCTCACGTCTAAGTGTGGACAGATGTTTGCAGTTTCTTTCTATTTCTTTCTTGTTTTTTTTTATCGTTTCCCCACTTGCCAATACAATAAGACAGGAAGAGTGATAATTGGGACATGGGACGCAGGATAAGAATCAGGATAAAATAACACCAGCATTAGTCTCTCATAGACAGACGCTTCAACAAAATTTGATCTCGTTCCTCGATTTGTTGAAGGCTCCACCTGCGCAGAATGGGACAAAGAGGCACGAACCACAACAAGCAAGACACCGGAGAGCAATGAGACAGGTGCCACCGGCTACGTCCAACTCGTTTTGAGATAATTTATGATACTGCCGCACAGAGATTGACTGGGATCCAGGTATTTTGCGAGACGCCGAAATGGTCCTTGATCTCTTACGATGTGTCGACGAGTTTCTCCCTTGGAATTTGCGCCCATGCAGTGGTATGCGAGTTTAGTGACACCACACGTTCGCTAAAATGCGGCGGTTGGTGAGATTCGCCCTTCGAAGTCCGAGTGTGGCATCGAGCTGCACCTGATAATCGCCTTCGCATCCCCCTCTATTCAATGCATTCATGACAGTTCTCGTCTACTGCCTGTTTGCATCATCACTATCTTCGCTCTTGCATTGAAACCAAATTTACTGCTTGAATTCTCTCGCCACGATGTCTATTAGGACTCCGACTACTTTCGCCTTTTCTACCATGTCACTCTCCTCTCTCCATCACGTTTATTTTTTTCCTTCTCACTGTCGATCTGCATACGTTATTCACGGCTTCTGCGAAACTATAGCGCGTTCATGACATGTTACAGAGACCACGGCTTCCTTTCGTCGTTTTCTTGGCAACCTAGACCTCTGTCAATGCTTTATTCATGCTGCGAATGAGATTGCCAAAAATCAGGGCGGTCCGAACTTTTGTGAAAGTGTCACTAGCGCAACAAGGAGAGATGAGCGGTTTTTAGAACATCTTGGTTTACGACACTATTCTGGGGCCAATAGTTGGCCGCTTGGGCTGTATTTTTGGGAGGAGGGGTATTTGGATAGATGAAATCGAGTAGTAATTGTTTGGAAGAAGAGTGGACGGGAAAGCAGTTTTTTTGTGCGACGGTTGTTGAACACGTGTGAGTCAGGAGACCAAACACGATGTCAGCTCGAGTGTATGTTTCACGGACTCGACGTTTGTCCCATCTCAACAGTTGGTCTCGACTATTTTTTCCAGATACACCCCAAACTTCGCACTTTATAGGGATCACTTCCGGGGAACTACTATAGGTATTAGCTAGATTATGAGGGGGTTGGGGTAGTATGTACCCTCCCAATCTCAGAACATTTTAATAACATCTTGATAGTCGGAGCCCTTGGGTGCAACGAAGGTGAATTTTGGGGGTGGAATATACTAGTGAAACGCACACGACGCGCGGACGGAGCCAGCATACCAAAGAGGGATATCACTCAGAAGGGCCAAGTACATTTCCAAGCAGGAAGAAGAACACCAGAGTCGTGGCTGAAGGAGGAAGCTGAATCCGCATAATCGATGGTGAAGGGAGAGCGGCGCGGATCAAACATCAACACAGCCACAGTGCCGTTTCCCTTCCTCCTTCATGCACACCCCGACGCGGCGTATTCCCAAGTTCAGAGATGCGCATCCAATCTCCGGTCGTCCGTTCCTTATTTCCACATGACCAACCACTAGCCTGAGAAAGTGTCCTCAATGTCACCAATCCCTCAAGAGTGCCGAAAACATTGCCGTTGCAGGCGGCGCAGGTGAAAAGAGACGTTCAGCCGGAGGTTCGTCGTCCGAGGCTGTAGCGATTTGCCCTAAAAAAGCGCAAGCCCGACGATCATGGGCAGCTGTAAAAATACAATTAGCTACAGTACACTGCCAGTCTGACCACTGGAATGCGCAAAAGCGCGGATCGCGTCGAAACCACTGGTTCGTGCGCGCTCTTTAGCGCGGTTCGGGCCTTAAAGACGCGAACCTGGCGCCAGGTTCCAGGATCAGATAGATAGGGGCCTATTCCGGATAGACAGTAGGTAGGACACCAACTGCGGTGGTGATGAAAGCCACAGTCAAGGGACGTGGTCGGAGGAAAGTTGTTCAAATAACACACTTCCATATAATCTGCAGACCGTTGCCCAATCCGTGAATAAAGATCTGAATGGGGAACCGGGTGACGCACACCGCGGAGAGTATCACCGCAAGCAGCAGAACCCCGTAAAAGGTGTCGTTCGTACTTGCCACAGCCATGATCAGAAAAATGGGAGGGGTTGATGACGAGTTTGCAGAAAGCATTCTGGGGTGTATTTCTACTCCGACTTTCAAAAGGGGGGCTATGTCGACAGAACTTAATAATCTACTGCGATAATTGTATTGTTGTGTCACAGCTATTTCTGGTTCTCCGGTTTAGTGCCAAAGATGACAGGATTGCCGCGATGGGCGGTAGGAGCCTCAAAATAAAATCGAACTGACCCCCGAGTGATTCTAGTCTTCTCCGAGGAATGCGCTGAAATTGGACAGGCTCTAAGATGGGCCTCCCCTGATGTCCACTAACATCCGGAGTCTCCGATGGTGGAACATATTCAGCAGTTCCGGGTAGTACTTGTGTAGAGGCTTTTTTGAAACCACTTTTTGCGTTCCTTGTATGAACGACGGTGTGGAGTGACACATCAGAAAGTAGCAGTTTACCGAGATCTTGCTCTTGGAATTTAAAATTTGGAAGTGAGCCTCTAAATGAACTTGTTTGTGGAGGGGGAAAGCCTTGAATATGGCTCAGGATCCCACTTTATTGATATCTCGAGAAATAACTCTTTGGTTCTTGCTGTGTACACCATGAGCCCATGGGAACAAGGTATATGGGTACCGTCCATTTATGCATAAGGCCCGGAGACGCCGGTTCTGAAGCGTTCAAAGTGTCAGTGATCGGGCTATTACATAACTCGCTATGGAGACTTGATTCTCCGGTGTTCTGTTTTTTTTAAATATATGCGTGGCACTGGCCGACCTCGTAATATAGATGCCGTGTCGAATAGCAATCACATAGACCGCGTTTGAACCAAGGTTTGAACATCGCATTTTTTATTCGTGGTGCTATTACATTGTGTTCGTTGTATCGAGCTCAATCCACAATCCCACGGTTGCAGTCTGCACCGATACAGCGAGATTCAGTGGATACGTTGGAAACGCACTGGATAATAGAGCCTGAGATTGTGTGCATTCTGAATTCCTAGACACATTTTTACGGTAGCGATTGTTGGAAAGATCAGGGGTTGTGCAGGAATCATTAGACGGATTCAGAACGAAACCAGTGGTTTCACTGTATCTCTCTAGGTATTAGTATCGAAGACTTGCGGAAGGAAGGACGGAACACAAAACAAAAGTCAAGGGCGGAGGGATTCCCATCAGTGATCCGGCCTCCTTCGGCACGCTCGCCGCGCACCGTAAACCGAGCGTTCAACCAAGCACCTCGCAAATGTCAAACAAACACCATTGCCAATTTTCCATTCATTCATAGCAACCAAACACGGACCATAGAACCGCCATGCCTACACGAGTATTCCGATTCAACGGGGCCACGAAATTAATACAGTTCTCCAATACGAAACACGAAGCGATGCTTCGGGCATATATCCTAGAAAGATTCATGCCTTGATCCGGGTTCGTTTTGCCAATTTCTTCTGTCAGAGGTGATAAGTGCAGTTTCAGCTTCACGTCAGGACGCCGTCGCATCGGCCAGCTCTGAATATACTTAGCGGCGTAAATTAGAACTATTACTGGTTGATAAGGTGATTTGCCGCTAAGCGGTACAGTAGGACCGCACAGCGGCAAAATACCTCTGAATGACAATTTGAAACTGGGAATGCTCATTAGATGTCTACGTTCCAAAGTTCACTGTTCCCGACGCGACGCGTTTGTTTGCGCCAGCTTGCGCGTGCCGTGCTGTAGTCACTCGGCCCGACCTCCGAAGGTCACGCGACAAGCTGGGATACACAGCCGCCGTTCGGCGCTACTCTTTTCCCAAGTCCATTCAGCTCGCCAACGTCCGACGCTTCGTTGGAACACTCTTATCTCCCGCAGCCCAAATGGACCGTTCATCAAATCCCTCAGATCGCGATATACGCTCAGCGCGCTGGTCGAGTCTCTCCGACAACGATCTGCGCTGGCTCACTTCCTTATTTAAAAAAAAATAAGTACTACTCTGCAAGTGAAGGATGCTGGAGGCCCTCTGCGACTAAAACCACTGCTCACTCTTCGAGATTTCCTCGCTGATCGTTCTCTGGCTGTAAAGCGGACCGTACAGCAGCCTCCGAGCTTGATCTTCCGTCTCCCCCCCGAGCTCCTGGCAGAAATCGGTTTACACTCTACCGCGGACGATCAGGACCTCTCTTCTCCAATGCGCCCACATCTCGTGGTCTCTCATGTGTGCACCTTATGACGTTCGGGGGCACTGCACACGCCTGTGCTTTGGTGCAGACTCGTCCTGCATCTCGGAGCAGCATGGACAGCAGGGTTCGGCGGCATCATAAACCTCGCGAAGGCGTGTTTTGAGCGCTCATGCGAACTGCCCCTCGCACTCATTATCACCTCCTCCGTCTCGGAATCCTCTAGGCTGCCCAATCTGGCCATGGATCTCGTACTCCCTGTACGCCATCGCATACGGCATTTGGAGCTATCGCTGCCCGCCGTCTTCACGGAGTCTTTGTTCAAGCTTCCTAGGAGCTCGTTGATGGCTTTGCGATCCATCGATATTTCCGTGCTGACGGATGGCCACGGGACATGGTTCCGCTCGATGTCTGCTCTCGAGGGTGCTCCTCGTCTAAACAGCGTGAAATTTGGCGCTATTTATTCATCCGCACCCACCTTCGATCTTCATTTTCCCGTTGCGCCACAAATCCGTGGCAAACTCAGATTCGACCCCTGTGTCGCCGGTCTGCCGTGGGGACAGCTCACCGAATTGTGTTTCGCAGATGTCGAAATCCGATGTGATGACGCGCTCCATATGCTCGGAATGGCGAACGCCCTCGTGCGTGCCAAACTGGATGTGCACATCCTGCGACCTTTAATGCCTGCCATTGCATTTACGACTTCCATCGTACCTCCCACACCTCCCGAGCCGCCCCGTCGACAACCACCCGTCTCCGCGCCCCGCCCTGCGCGAGCTGGATCTCATAATCAGCCGATGGGCAGGGGGAAGCTCCCCCGTCGAGCTCTTCGACAGACTCGTTCTCCCCTCCATGACGAAGCTCTCGATCAAGTACAAGCACCCACGAAACCTCCCGTGCGCAACTCTCCTCGATCTGCAAACGCGCTCGGCGTTTTCGCTCCAGCAGTTCTCCCTCATCAGCCGCACGGGCGACAGCCTTATCCCGTTCCTCCAGAGTAACCCCTCGCTCTGACGCCTGCAACTAATGCTCTCCGTGCAGGCCCTCGCGCCGCTCACGGACGCTCTCGCGCGCGACGCGGACCCTCCGCTGCTCCCGCGGTTGGTGGCCCTCACGCTCATCGACCGCTGGGTGGAAGAGACACTCACGGTGCCGTGGGTGCGCGCGACGAAAGCGGTCGTGTAAATGGCGCGCACACGCTGGCGTGTGGATCGGTCCGCGGGCGGCGCGCGCCTCGAGAGCTTCACATTTGGCTCCGGGGCAGGGATCAGCGGGAAAAGAGCCGTCAGGCTGGGGCGTTTACGGCTGGAGGGGATGCGCGGGACTGATGTGCGTCTCGTCCACGACGGGGATTATATGAACACATGGGCGGACGGATACTGATGCTGATGCCGGAGGAATACAAAACCCGCAAGGGGTTTTGCTTGCATTATTCTCTTATGAGCTGTGAATCATCATGGAAGGGATTCAGGCATGAGTTTTTATATAGGTTTTTCTTTGAATTTTTGGAAGGAAGCAAGGAAGGAAGTAGTATTACTGCGGTGGTCCCTGTAACGAACGAGCAGGTACTGTACCTACGTACACCGTCCCTTTGCATACATGCTCTGTTTTCGCGGAATCTTGCTTTCCACAACCATTTCTTGCTGGCACGTTGACCATCGATCATTGAAGTTAATATGGTCAAGTGCTTCAACTCTGCTTGAACAGTTGTGCGGATGATCTAGTGGGGGTATTTACTTGCATTTTTACGCTCCAGAGAATGAGTTACACAAGCCAAGCCGTTGACGGCCGTCAACGGCATCCAATTGACGGCACGGACGGCAATTCTGCCGTCCCGTACCCGTTCCGTAAAATCTTCCGGGAAAACCCTCGACGGGACGGGACGGCATGCCGTTGACGGCACCCGTCCCGCCCGTAAAGACGGGGACGGTGGGCAGCCCTAGTTGAAAACCAGTGAGTGGGCCGTTGCAGGAGTCAAGTGGCAGGAGTCAGAGTTGAGTGCCAGCGGCTCGGCGTCTCGACTCCAGGACATCAGGCATGTCCCAATTATTTTCTGCAGCTTTGCCAATATCCGCCCTGATATCGATTTTGGACCGACCGTGTATTTTGACATGTTTGCTGCCAAAACCGGAAGTTACGAACCCACGTGTCATCAGTGGCGGTGCAACGGTTTTCTTCTCTCCAACATGAAGACACTCGTCGGCGTCGCAAGCCGGAGTATTGAAAAGAATCGTACATGCCCGTGCTGCAATGGTCCCGCCAGTCTTGGGATCATCACCGGCCTTGCGCGAGGCAAACCAAATGCCACTGGTGCGCAAAAGTTCCCGGGCTCCAATTCTGACTTCGCTCAGCCTGCTATAGATGACATAGAATTTCCCGCCGAAGAAGGTGCCGCCAAACTCGCTGCCCATCTCGGCCTGACTGCCACTCGATTCGAACTCAACACCTCCGCGGATGCCACCGAGAAGGTGTGTGCCACTCGCGTACTATGCGCACAAAGAGAACTCATCTCGCCCCGCTCAGTTGCGTGACATATGGAACGAGCTGATGCCGTACGAAATCGAAGACACCACCAACCCCATAGTCGTAATTATATTTTCTCCTTCGCCGCCCATCCGACCACGGTTAACTTATTGCATCCAGTGCCTCTTCTGCGCCAAATACCTCCCATCTCTCGTATCCGCATACAAAGCCGACCCCCACCCCGCCGGTCCATACCACGCCATGCTCGTCGGCGTCGCGCAGAGCCTCTACTTCGCCAAGTTCATGCGCAGCCCCGCCGGTGCGGATCTGTACCCGTTCTTCGTCGAGCAGGTGCTGGTGCCGCGGTGCTGGGTGCGCTCTTCCCTCGATTTAACATTACTTATAACGTAAACATCATCCAACCAATTCAGGACTGCGAAAACTGCGCCGCGGACATGGCTTCGTTCGTCGTGGGGCTGCTGATTTTCGCTACCTGTGCGTCCTTTCGTCCGTGCGGTCCCTTTGTCTCACCGCTGACCGACCCTAGACGCCTACGAGTACAAATCCCACATGCACCCCCTCTCCGACGTCGCCACTGCGCAGCTGAAGGACTGGGTCCGCACGACTGCGCTTCGCTCGCTCGAGATTGTCCGGAAAACGCCGGTCCCGCTGGCGTCGGAGCTGGAGGAGGAACGGGACTATACGCGTGAATACAACCAGGTACGTACCGTTGCGTCCGTTTGCACTTGGTTCGGTGCACCAGCTTACATGTTTCACGCAGAGAGTCGTCCACAACTCGCTCACGTATGTCCTCTCATCTCATGTCATCTCATGCCGTCGCGCGTCACACTTAGACGCGCGATTTCTGGCCTTCGCGTACAGTTTGGGGCCTGACACTAACCCCCTCCCACCGGAAGCATCCTCAACATCCTCGACGGCCGGCTCAAGTCCGAGGCGCTGCAGCTCTCGCTCACGCGCCGGGAGACGTTCGACCGGTACGCCTCGCGCCACGCGACGGATGCCCGCGCAGACAACAAAGACGATGCCAATGCAGGCGTGGGCGTGCGGCGGCTGGAGTGCGCGCGCTGCCAGACGGTGGCGTATTGTTGTCGCGGTGCGTGGCGTATCTCGTCTTCCGCTATTGTTGCCGCTGACGGAGTTCTCGCCTCACCATTTATCCCTGACTCTCCGTCTATCCATCCCCGACGAACTCGAACTCGAACTCCCCTACCCTCCTCACGTACACTTATGCCTTGTGCAGAACACCAAAAAGAAGACTGGCGCGGTACGTCTCGTCCGTTTCCGCTTTTTGAATACATATAGCTGATGGTGATTTATTTGAGTTCAGTGCACAAGAAGAGGTGTTTCGAGACAGGGTATTGAGGCAGAACGGGTTATTGACGGGAGAGGAGGGCAGAAGAAGGTATACTTAGGCCGCAGATGAGGAGGAACAAACAGGGGTTCGGGGTTGGGCTTGTGTTCGTATACTTTTTTAAAAGTTTTTCAATATGCGTGCCAATGATATACTTCCCTTCCCTTGCGTCGCCAGAGCCCTAAGCACGATGTCTCAACGATGTTGCGGCATGACGAAGAAGTGAACACACCCAAGGATGGACCATATTCGGATCGCTCGGAATGACACTGTTGAGGAGGATATCGCAATCCCCGTCCCTCAACGCCTCCAACTTCGGCAGGATGGTCATAGCGTCGCTCCAGATACGAACGGATTGGAGGCCCGCACAGCACCTGGACTCGATCATCGCGAACATTTGGGGCGAGGCAGGTAACGTCAGGTTCAGCGCCAATAAGCCAGGCACGAGGGTAGGGGAGGTTCCGGATATCGTGAGAGCGGTAAAAACGGAGGAGCATGCCGAGGAATGGACTTTGAGGGAGGATAGGGCAGGGTTGATTTCGAGAATATCGATGAGCGTCCGATCCGAAGGGCAGTTGAATACTCCCAGGCCCGTCAACTAACACCCACTGCGGCGGAGAAATGGCACGACGGCGCCGGCATTCTTTCTGACAAAGAGGTAGCGGAGCTCTGGGGCAACGAGAATGCCCAGCACCCGGCCGTCTTCAACGTACAATTTACGCAGGCGAGGAAGAGTCGTGAGCTGAGTGGGCGAGGACCCAATATCTCGACCGCCATCCGACAGCGCGAGCCCGCACTCCTCGAGATTAGCGGCCGCCTGTAATATTTTAAGCATCGCTGGAAACCCAACATTGGCGCGCAACAGGGTGAGCTGAGCCCACGGAGCACGAATCGGCATTCATCGGTGAGGATCATTTCGTTGAGAGCTGGGGCGCGTTCGAAAAGGTCACGGGCGGGCGGAATCTGGTAAAACACGGCCAGGATCTCTAGACGCCGCAGAAGAGGGAGCTTCCCTCTGATGCGCGAAATACAGCGAACCATGTGCAGATCGGTTTGATCCCAGTAGAGCTTCGTCGTCTCCCGGCGATGGCTCTGCTTCACGACAGCGGCCAGCAGTGCCTGCAAATCGCGGGACAAGGAAAGTAATGTCGAGAGGAACTTTGCCGGACCGCAGGAGCTGCGTTTTCAAGGCCCTGTCGAGAATTAAATCCCCACCATCCGTGTACAGTTGCCGCTCCGTTCTGCACATGTGGCTCTGTGGTATACAAAATCGAGTGGCAAATACAATAGGTGAGATATATTATTCATACACCAGAAACAAATTTACGCTTCCTGAATGCTCCACTTCCCCGAACCTCCAATCCAATTCGGTTAGCGAATTCTCGGTGGATGTACTAGAGGTTTGCATCACACCAAATAATTCAGAGATAAGAAGTAGGAGACATACACAATGTGATGCTGAGTCCCAGCCTTCTAACATTTGCAGCTACACGCCGGCGGCGCCGTGACTCCACAGCCGGGCTCGCACTCCAACGTGCAGCGCGGAAGGACATCACCCTATTCCAGAGAATGTTTCAACATCACCGACTGTCCGGTGAATCGGAGCATACACGGGTGTCGAGTGAGGCAGGGGGGACGAGGCCCTGCATGCCATGAGTACATAATAGCTTCGACGTCATAGATGTTGGGACTCACATTAACCATCAAAGCGCCGATGGCTGGAATGAGGAGAGCGACGATGAAGTTCATTGTAGAAAAACAGTAGGGAAGAGGCAGCGGTGATGGTCGTTTGCTCTGCAGCTGAGCCGCTTTTAAGTGGCACCACTTTCTCCATGGGGCACCCAAGGCCTCGGAAGCATTCCAATCCCGTCCTTGACGACTAAACTATCTTTCCTCCATTTAATTCGCGATAAGCGTTTGAATGGTAAATAGGTATGTATGTAAATAGGCATTATGAAATGTTGTGATGTGCTCAGCATTTGATTCAACTTCCGCAATGTTGACCGTTGTACCTTGGGCTTCGCTCTTCTTGTGAGATTCTCCTTCATGTCTCACGGCGGGTGCGCGTTTAGCTGAACTAGTGCCGGCCAAAATATGATATAAATACGAATGTTCCATATCGCATTCATATCTGTACCATATTCACCAATGGAAGCCCGTCTCGTATTTTATTCACTGCTGTGGATATGAGTACAAGTACAAAATGAATATATTTAAATATATTCTGCCCCTCAACTTTGTGGACGCAATGGGCTTGGTATTCAACTTTTCTTCGATGGTGCGCAGCTGGATTAGCCTGTGGGTGGAAGTTTTAGGGACAAGGAGTTTCAACGTCTGGTGATGTCAACCAAGCCGGAGACGTAACGGATTCTGTGTCTGGGGTGGTTGCCGTTGGCACTTATGTCAGTTTCCCATGTCGGCTGAGGATTTTTGATGCTCCGACCTTCAGCCTCATCACAGCCGGCAGCTGAAATCAATACTTTGCCGTACTCGAATATATTTGAATACACCAGGTCTGTATCACATTGCATCCATATCTTAGTCATATTCATATTCTGCTGTAAGTATTCATATTCAGATGGAACCTCCAGAGCCGTATCATATCTGTATTCATTTGAATATATTCTAAATTTAATTTAACTTTTCGTATCATATTCTTGGTAGGGATGCACATTGCACACCGTCCCGCAAACGGCAACGGCCGTCAATTCGAAAAGTCGTCGAGACAGTTGCGGCCCGTCAATAAAACGGCTGTCGAATTGATTTCCTCGAGGGAAGGACGGTACGGGACATCAAAAAAGACGTACGGTTGCGGTTTGATCTGCTGTTTAGTCTGAACTAGAGCGGCAGTCTGCGGCACTTACATAGGCAAAACGACACTTTACCCCTGCCCAAAAATGAAGGGTGAGAGAAAAATGCCAAAACGTACTGCAAAAATGCATCCATGATGGCTGTCTCTATTGACGCGTACATTATTTGAACGGCGGTCGTGGGGTTGGAGTTGCGGGGGTCGAAAAGGGCGATCTTGACATTGTGCTTCTCATGAAAGTCGCGTTGGAGGCCGCTGAGAGGGAGAATCACCAAGGTTACCAAATGCGTGTCTAGCTCTTTGGCCTACATCATCACTATTGTTGTTTTGCCAAAATCGCACGCAACGATGGCAACCAAATGCTGCCCGCGCGCCTGCATTTTTTTCAATCATTCTCCCTGCTGGGCACAGCGGAAGTTGACGGACCTGTCCTTGAGGAATATACGAAGCGCATGTAGCCGTGAGGGGTGGACGTGGGAGGGGTTGAGGGGGCGGCGGGGGAAAGTAAACCGCTGCGAGCACCGCAAAGGTGGAGGCGATGGCTTGCTTGAAGCGCGCGTCATCGTCGCCCTGGCGCGCGCGCAGCGTCTCGTTGATGATCAAGGTGACTTCGCCTCGGGACACACCGTCTGAAGGCGAGATATCGAGGTTAATTAATTAGAGAAAGGTCAAGACGGACCTCGTGAAGGGGCGGGCGATTCTGCAGCAATATCGGGGAGAAGGACGGGGGGGAAGATTGGAGGTCGTAAGGCGAAGGGGTTTATCACCAGATATCCGCGTTAGCGCCTGCCA
Organism: Mycena latifolia; assembly: GCA_029289555.1. Lineage (NCBI taxonomy): Eukaryota > Fungi > Basidiomycota > Agaricomycetes > Agaricales > Mycenaceae > Mycena > Mycena latifolia. Next base: position 27,835 of record JARJLE010000254.1, on the reverse strand, counting down.
TTAGATGGTGGCTTTGAGGCAACCCATAATATGATGGGTTGGGGCGTTAGCAAGCGTTGTACGGTCGACGCCGTATTTTTGACGCGCCGCACTACTCGCATGGTGAGCCAGGAGATCATAGTGGTGGTCCTGCTCGCGTTCGGGTCCAAAGCTGGCATGGTGATGCATAAAGGCGGTTGTGACCCCACGTCATTCGAGGATCTGCAGCCGGACACCAATATACTTCTCCGTTGCATCCCCGAGGTTCTCGCTAATCACGTCCCAGTCATATTTGCGGCAATGTCGGGCCACAAATATCGAGAAGAGGGCCCGGGAGTGTAAGGGAAACGACGGTCAAAGCGACCGCTGCCACTGCCACGTCTGCCGCTTGCTGTCGCATATGACGGAGGAGAAAGAGAAGATCGCCGGTTGGACGCCGATAAGCCACCCTGCCACAGCCTCGAGGCTCGGGCCGGCGAGTCTCCAGACAAAGAGAGACAATCACTACACTGTGTAAAACTGAAAGCGGATCTTGTAACAGCAGGAGTCGAACGAAGAGCTACTCAATCTGTGGACCTCTCATTGCGTGATAACAAACTGAAGAGACAAACAGCGGAGCAATTGAATGGTTTTCTTGGTTTACGTGCGGGGGAATACAAGTTGTGGCCGAACGTCCAGCCGCCTCATACGGCGGTGAATCCTGCCTCCCTCAGCTCCGCGACGAGCTCGTCGGCGCTGGAGAGGATTTACGTCCGCGGACCATCCCGTGAGTCAGCGAAAGTGGAAGCGCAAATCGTCATGAACGTACCGTGGGCCGGGGAATCAGTGCGGAGCCTTCGGGCGCATTGTATGACAGTGCAGGATAACCACTCGGCTGCAAAGAAAGTCAGGTCAGGTCAAACGGGCATGTATTTGAAAGATCTTGAATTAGGAGCGGGGTTGGGACAGAAGGAACGGATGGGAAAGGCGAACAGACTTGGGTGGTGGTAGGTCAGAGCGTCCGGAAGTCTTGAAGGGGTTTGCCAGTGGGGAGGGGAGGTGGTGAACGCGGGAATGGAGATTTTGCAGCCGTGGGACGGGAAATCGGAGCGGCGGCGTTGAGGGGGTTGTATTAGAGTTGGTGGAACCTGGGATTGAGGTAGCAGGGTAGTAAACCTGCGTGCGAAGTCAGATTGGATGTCAATGAAGTAGGAGGGATTTTGAGAGATCGCAGATTGGGACAATGGGTGGGACGCAAGAGGTGATGCGAACGTACGAGGACACTCACAGCATGATATAACAACGGGTCCGGGTATATTAGGCTGATCCGAGCAGGATTTATCGCGGAATCTGAAATCGGTCAAAGCGGGAATAGCGGAAATAACACCCGGAACGTACGCGGGACGTCCAGGACTGGCGCGGAGAGCGCGCGGGAGTCTAATGGTGTGTAGCGACGCAAAACATGGCGTATTGCGCGAGGATCGAGCGCTCGGACAAGTCAAGTATACCCCAGAACTGGAAAGTCGATGGTGAGGACGGGGGTTAAGACGCAGAATATAGCACGACGCCCCGGCACGTTCACAACTCCTCCGAGAGCCTTGAGTCCAAGGTCCCGCAGGTTGAAAGGAAGATTTTGCGATTCCGAGTTGAGGATTTCGGAGTTTTGCACCGTTCTGCGTGTAGCTGCTGAATCGAGCGCGTAGTTACTAAACAACGGAGTCAGAACGAATGGGAATCAAGTCGAGTCAGGTAAACATACGGAGATTTGGCTGGGCAGCACGAATCTTCGGATTCTTGATGTTTTGGCTCACAGGGTGCGTGCAGCTGGGGGTACAGAACGTAAAGCAAGAACTAGAAGCTCTGCAGGGCCGTCAGCCGGTCAAACTCGAGCTCATAAACGCGTAGACTCACCGGAATTTCGCATCGCAGCTCGGGGACAAAGTCCGGAACTCGGCTACATAGCGTGATCTGACAATTTGATGTTAGTGGGAACATGGCAAGGAATTGGGGAGAAAGATGGGCTGACCGTGTAGATAGTAGTTAAATGAAGCGCTGGCGAGCGCAAGCAAGTGGTGGGACGTGGTTTGAGGAAAGAGGTACGCTGCATGTCAAATAGTCGGCAAAATCGAAAGCGGATGAATAGTGGTTCAGTACTTACCTCCGTAATCGAACGAATGCGTCGCAGGACGTCGTATGGACTGTTAGAAGAGGTTTATGAGTGAAAATGGGTGGTGGGAGGGCAAGGGACTTGCCTGGGTGGAGTTGCAGTTTGAGGTGATCTGCAGATTTCGTTCTTGGGAGTTTCTGGGGGATTCGGAGGGCAGAATCTGTTGCAGGGAGTTAAGAGGAACGTAAATCAATCGAATGCGACGGAACATACCGAGATTTGACTTGAAGAGTGCGAGATTTCGCATTTTGGTGGGCTGGCTTGCAAAACAAATGTAGCGTCTCAGAGGGAGAGTTGAGGCATCGGACTTGAGGAGGACTGTGTTGAGAAGATATGAGAGTAAAGCGACGCCAAGGCGCACCAGAGCGCGGGTTCAAACGCTGGGATAAAATTCTGAGGTACAGAGTACACTGAATGTAAAGTAGTCAGTAAACTGAAGAATATTGAGTAGTGGTTCAGTACTTACACTCGAAGCGTAGCTAATGCATCGAAATCAACCCTGGGGGTGTAGATCGAAGGTTAGTACGTGAAAACGAGAGGTTTGAGGTGCCGGGACTTACCTGTGTCAAGTCAGAGTTGAGGGTAATTTCGCAGATTTTCCGGGTTCTGTTAGTTCCAATGGACTGAGTACAGGGGATCCTTTGCAAGCGTTAGGTTGAGTGTAAAGGAAGAGAACCTAGACAAAAATATGTGAGTTCGGCGCAGGAGAGAGGCTTCGATCCTTGGCTTGCAGCCGAGCAGTCGTCTAGCAGAGGAAGAGCTGGCGTGAATGCCAGGCTAAAACGACAAGAGCCAGCGCTTAATACACCATAGACGAATCGTTTTCGAAGTTCTCCGAAGTCCAGACCAGCCCGAGTCGAAATGGTGCCGGTTTGGGTGACAAACGACATCTGGCAAGTATTTGAAGAAGGCGCGGGGCCGGAGTCAATCCCGGGCCAGGTCTGAATCATAATTTAAAATCTTCGTTTGAGGATCCTGTAGTCGATTCACATGTGTGAGCGGAGGCCTGGGCTCAAAGGACAGAAAAACGAACCTGATGGTGGAAGACAGGCATTCGCGGTCACATGGCCGAGATGCCGAACTTGAAGGCTCGCGAAGTGATGGAACGCGAAGCTGGGTTGAATTCGGGATGAAATATTGTGCCATGGATCCGACGACAGTACATCCAACTGACAGTCCTAAGGATCATCTGCCGACCGGTCTTGAAGTCATCGTCGCAAGCTAAGACGACGTTAGAAATGCGAATAATAAATCAATGAAGCAGACATACCTGGCTGTATCGAGCCATGGTGCTGGCACTGCGTTAAGCGCTCCGCACTGCTAGTAGAATTGGGACATCTAACGAAAATAAAAACGACAGTCTACTAAGTGAGAGTCTCAATAACAGCCAACTCTGGCCTGCTTCGGCTCTGTCGCCGAAAGTGGGTAATAACTGTGCCAGTATTAGTAGGCATCTCGCCGCAAGATAATACAGGTACCAGGAATATCAGACCATAGTTTCGGCGTTGGTGGTCGGACCGTGGTTTCGAAATGAATGACCTGAGTTGAAAGAGACCGTAATAGTAAGGATACCGTTAATTTATCAGTCGATGTAGAGCTTGCCGTTGTGGTTGCGAGGACTTGCTGGAAGCCAGTTGCGCTCGAAGGCTTGATTTTTTGGCGTAAGTACAACGAGCGAAATGAATGACCGCCTAGCTCACCGTGGTTCATTATAGGTCTGCAACAGTCAATCGGATTCTCAAGGCGATGACGGCAGGCAGGCGTACCGTTCAATTAATCGGAGCAGCATACATAACTGGTTGAAGGAGATTGAACTGCCCGCGCAAAGTCAGTAAGGATTGAAGTGCCAGAACAAAATCAATACTTGCCGCAAACCGTCACATGTATAGGACTGAAGTTCAGCGCTGCAACTCAGCAAAGTGTAGAGCTGAAGTAGAAAGAATGAGAAGAGCAACAGAATAAGAAGTTGAAGGTGACTTGGTCGGATTGGGTTTCGAGTGCGCTCCGCGTACGCGAAGCCATGAGGAGTCAAAGACTCTGGCGCCGGAGCCAGGAACAGCCGGGGTGTATAGGCACCCCGCACACAGTGCCGACTGCGTCGTGGTAGGCTGAAGCCAGAGATGCAGCGCATAACGGGAGCCAAAAAGGCGGCAGACCCTCCGAGTGGAGGGCCGCAGGTCTCTTTGGCTGCCGGAAGGGAGGCTGCACGCTGGGGAACAGCGGACGCGGAGTTGCGGAGTATGCAGGGCAGCGAGCACACCGGGGCCCGCATCGCCGAATGGCGGTGGATAGACGCGATCGAGTGGTCCATGTTGGGTTTTGGAGCTGCGAAGGGCGGGGGAAGGATTCGCGAATGGTGGAAAGGGTGGGTTGAAGTTTCTGAGACACTCTAGAGAGAGGGTGGAAAGAAATTGGCCCGGGCCAGGGCAGGTGAGCGCAAATGACGAGAAATATTCGTACGACACACCTGGGAGTCGTGGAGACGTCTCGCAATATCCGGTAATCCGCCCCCCTACTTTTGAGCACCGTCCAAAGGGTTCTGCACGGGGGCGGCGGGATATGGGGAGGGCCGGGCGCCATAAGGTCGAGCGCGCACTTGGGGCGTATCGGGCGCGGCGTCGGGGGCGAGCACGGCCGAATTTCGGCGCCGAAAATGTCCATTGGGTCCTTCCAGGGGCGCCGGTGGGTGGGGAGGGGGTTCGAGGTGGATGGGCAAGCGGGAGGGGCGACGCGGGGGAGAAGTCATGAATTGTGAGCATACGGGAGGGGAAATGATCAGAAAGAGAGTGCGTGCCTCAGGCACAACAGGAATGAGTATCGGTAGCCATTGCAAAATGTTTGAAGAGATTTCGTTGTGAATTGAGCGGATAGTCCCCAAGTTACTGGCGAGATCGAGCGAAATTGGTCAGAGTGTCGGGTCGTGACGTCGTCAAGTGAGAGAAGGGCGGGCTGGAGGACGTTCGGTGAAGTTTCTTAGGCTTCACGAATGCGGAGAAGGCACCGGGGCCCTATAATTGCTGGTTAGCCACGACGCGGTGGACGTGGCGGGAGAGAGGAGGGAGCACAGCCCTTGCGAGGCAAACAGGACCACACATATCGGCGCGACGGCACGAGTGCGCCGCGTAACGAAGAGATTCTTCTCAAGGACGCAAGGGGAAAAACTGTTGACGGAGCTGGGGTGCGTCCCCAGCAGCTGCCGGACTTTCCACCGATCAGTCCCTGGGGAGAGTGTAAAGCAACGATTTGAATTCGAATTTTGAACTAGGTTGTTGATATGTTCTGGGATTGGGTGCCACCGGAGTGTGACGGGGCTAGGATGAAGAGGCGTTCCCGGTAGCTGCCGGGCTTTCCACCGATGAGTCCCAGGGAGAGTGTGAGGCAACGATTGGAATTTAAATTTTTGAACTTGACTGGGTTTACGGGAATTGCCGGATACTTACTTCTGCGGATGAAGCGCCTAGCCGTACGTGTTGCAGAGACCTTCCGCGACGGGCAGCGGCGCCATGCAGAGGTTTGCGCTGTCTGCTTATTCCCGGCGGCGTATCGTGTAAATTTACTGATAGTCTCCTACCTACAACGGCGCCTTAAGGTATTTAGAATTCTTGTTAACCTAGCTGTGGGTATTGGGGGTATCTGAATGGCCGGGGACGTAATCGGGGCGGGTGCGCGAGTGTGTCGAGTGGCGCGCGGGAGCGGGGGCGACGAGGGCCGAGTTTTCGTGCCACTTCGATTCGATGGGTTGGGTCTTCGAGACACCTCTGGAGTGTAAGGAACGTACCAGCTACTCGGCGGCATGCCTGCCGCCTCCCTCCTTTCCTTATATGGGGTCGTGGGGGCCTCGAAAAAGAAATTCATACGGTTTTCGAAAAGTCGTTCCTACTACACCGGGATGTGCAAAAAACCACTTGGAACTTAATAGATACACTGAAAAAAATCCTCCGCAGGTACCGGATCTGTGGTAATTTGAGGCAACCGAGCCATATAATATTTTTAAATGGCCCATTAGCACCATACATTCATAAAAGTGACCCTCTAATCTTTTCCTGCCCCTGCGTAGTTGGTTCGTCGAACTTGCGCCGAACGTTGGCCACAACGCCTTCCCATCAAAACTGATGGCATCTGCGACTGGCCACAACCTCGATGCATTTAAATTGTTGAAAACCGTCCAGAATACGTCTGTTAATGTAATACACACTGCCGGTCTTGAACTACGCTAGAGACTGGGCCCACGAGCCCTTTTCGAAATATGTGCGTCCCGAAACAGCAATTTGATGGCACGTGCTTGCTTACGTAGGGGGAGGGGGTAGCCCGAGCCTCTGAAAAAAAAATGGAAGGTATATATGTTGAGAATCTCGATTCTTCGAAGACCCTTGGGATCATCATAATCTCCGAATCTTTCAGGCCTACACTGAACTAAATTTTCTTGACCCCTCCCAAGTGTACATCGAGAGGAATAGCATGTATTGGTGAAATATATCTACATATATGATATCTGCTCGCAAGAATATATCGGCGTCAACGGTGTCTACCAAGAAGTGAGTCGGCTCATTGGCAGAGGAAGAAATAGGTGTGAGGCTGTGCACGGAGAACATGCTCCATCGAGAGGAATGTATTTATTCTCTTTTACCTTGTCTCGGATTTGACAGCCTGTCCTCGGCTTCCAGCGGCTTGGTTCGAACATTCGAACCAAGGCGACATGAGCCTGGCGTGCGCTGCGCAGAGTACAGGATGTTCCGACATGAGGATTGATCGGAGAAATGATGATCCGCCTCCATACGCCCACGATCACTTTTTTTTCTCTTCCTTGCGCTGTAGGTGAGTTATGAAGGTTTGCTCGTGGAACTACTGCACCTCGTCACTTGATTTTGCCATGTACTTGATTTTTTCTTTTAGAACGGTCCCCTTGCTGGCGTCTGACGTATTGTGGGAAGTCCGCGCTTTAATTCCACTGTATCGGCAACAGATCGCGCGTCTCTTTTCACATTGGGACCACCGCGGTATAAAACTTCCTTCCTTCCTTCCATTTATGCGCAATTACGGGCCATGGTTTTGAGGGAGTCGATCGAGCCGACTTCCCTTTGCCGTGTGTGAGCGAGGTTGAGGAATTCTAATCTTCTGCGCCTGTCCGGCTGCCATCACATCCACTTACCAAAGGCAAGCCACCCCATCGATGATGTTTGAACTTCTCTCCGAGAGGACGCAGGCCTAGAGCGATCGCACATCCCCTTTGCGTCGTTCGACGGAACTTCGGTGGTCCAAGTCCCGCAACGGTAACCCACGTCAGGCTATTTTAGCTATGTTCCCACTCCACGTGTAACACTCTAAGCCGTAAGTGGCGTCGCAAAAAGGCTGAGAGTCCAGCCTCACTTAAATGGCTGGTGATGTTCCTCAAGTCTCAACGTCACTTTCTCACTTGCTGGGGTCTCAAGAAATCAAAGGGCTCGTTGGTTGATTTTTCTTTGCCTTTCGTCGGTCAAAGCAAATGCTCTAAATAATCTCGCGTTGCCGGTGCGCGTTGCCGGTAGAGTTTACCCGACAACCTTGTGACAACCCGTGAAAGCGCAGGCACGTCCCTATCCATAGGTCTAAACCGCGCTATACGGTCCGTCGGAAGATCGATGCGATCGGGTGCGGGGTAATAAAAGCCATCGTGCGGGGTGTGTGTCCTCCAGAGTTGCCTGCGCCCTTCAGTCTCCCTCCTCCCTCACGTCCATAAAATTTCCTTCGTCGAGCAACTTCCTGAAATGGCCGGTGGTGGTGCAGTTGGTAACTCGGGCGTACCTCTCAAGGAGATCTTCAGACGCGGACTTTTCCCTCGCGAGTACTGTACGTAGACCCGCTATTTATTTTTTATTTTAATTACTGATATTGTTTTAGTCGTGGCATTCTGCCTTGTCACTACACTGTAAGGAATTACGGCAATTTGCCTGGCTCAGCTGACCGTTTTTCTCCGTTCATTTTAGGTTCTTCCTTTGGTATGACTTCATATGCCGTGCCTTGATGCTTGTACTCATTGGATTCTAGGGGATTTTGTTATGGACTCCTCGACGTTTTGAACAAGCACTTCCGTGTGTTTCAACCTTTCGCATGGCAAACCTGAGCTAATCCGTCGTCCGCCTCCCAGAAACTGTGCTCGGTATCACAAAGCTGCAGTCCACAGGCCTCCAGGTCGCCTACTTCGGAATTGGGTACTTCGCATACTCTCCCGTTGCCGGCGAAGTCCTTCGGCGGTACGGGTACAAAACCGCGATCCTCATGGGCCTCGCGCTCTACTCTCTGGGTGTGCGTGCCCTCTTTCTCTGCACTTGCTTCCGCTCACAGCCTCGTTTTCAGGCCATTCTGTTCTGGCCCTGTGCCCACTTTGCCACGACGTCCGACCCGCATGCCATCTTTGGCGGGTTCGTCGTTTGCACGGCCATCACGGCGTGTGGGCTGGCCACTCTGGAAGTCGCCGCCAACTCGTACATCAGTGTGATGCCGCCCGTCCAGGTGGCTGCCTTCCGGTTGAATTTCTCCCAGAGCTTCAACGGCGTTGCAAGCTTCGCTGTTCGTAGCTTTCCCTTCCAGTTATACTATTACTGAAGCACACTTCTACAGGGTCCGTTCATCGCGTCGAAATATTTCTTCAGCGGAGGCAACAGCTCCAACCTGACCAATGTTCAAGTAAGTCGCGTCTTGAATCTGTCCTGATCCTTATTGAGCCGGCTACTTATGCTAGTACGTGTACATGGCTGTTGCGGGCATGGGTGTCATGGTCGCTCTCGCGTTCGGAGTCACTCGCCTGCCAGAGGTATCGGAAGCAGAGTTGCAAGCCACGGCTGTTGCTCTTGCCGATGAGGCCAACGCCAATTTGAAATTGGACAAACCGTTCTACAAGCAATACCGTGCCATCTTTGGCTTCGTCGCGCAGTTTGTAAGCATTCTCTTGCTTAAATATGACATGCACGTCTTGACGAGCTGTTGCACAGATGTATGTCGGAGCGCAAGTTACAATTGGTATGTCCACTTCCATTCTCTCGGATTATCTGAATACTAACTTGTTTTTCCAGGCAGTTTCTTCTTGAACTATGTGACCGAGAGCGCGGGACGGTCCACGGCCGACGCTGCAAACATTCTCAGTTACTCGCTCATCGTTTTCACGGGTCAGTCTGAATCTATTCCCTTGGATGGACGCACGCTGACTGATAATGCAGTTATGCGTTTCGTGATGACGGCCGTGCTCTCCTTCGTCGCGGCCCCCGTCGTGCTCTTTGTCAACGCAGTCATCGGCACGGTTCTGGTCATCCTGGTCTCTGTGCTGTCGGGAACCGCGGGCATGATCTGCCTCACCCTCATCTACGCCACGATGAGCTGCCAGTATCCAGGCACGTTCACCCCTCCTTATCAACTCACGGAACATCCGCTGACTTCACGCACAGTCATCTTCGTGTTGGGGACCAGCGGGCTCGGTCGCCACACGCGCCGCGCCGCGTCCCTGCTGGTCATGGGCGTCGCCGGCGGCGCCGTGTTCCCGTAAGCACACCACCTTCAAATACATTAGATTCCTCCCGACTCACTGCTTTCTTGCAGACCCATCCAGGGCGCCATCGCGGACAAATACTCCACGCGCGTGTCTTACGGCGTGTCCGCGCCCGCGTTCGCGTTCGTCGCGTTCTTCGCCGCGTACGTGTGGCTGTCGGGCGACCGCCAGATCATGCTCAAGAGGACGGAGAACGCTGCTGTTTACGACGACGAGAAGCGCGCGGGGAGCCCGTACAAGCCGAGCCCGTCGTCCGATATCCAGATCGAGCACACGAAGTAGAATAGGGGGGGGGAAGCGCTCCGAGCAATGACTGAACGATTTATTTCGGGGCTGGGCTACTAGAAGGATGGGTGTAAAGTACAAAAGTTCGACGCTGGAACAATGAAACGACTTTTATGATCGCACCTTTGGCGTCTGAGGATTCCCTTCTGTTGTCTGTTTTCGCATTCTGCTCCAGTGAGTCTGGTTGCAAACCTATTTTGGACTTCGGTGCGTGCTCAGACAATTTACTAGTGAACCCAAGGGTGAACCGCATGTGGTCCGGAAGAAAGCGGATATCGGAGCCTGAAACTTCCGAAACACTAAGTTTTTGAGTGAAAGAAATGAAATCGCACACTCCGAGTCCGCGAACGCACGGGAATGAGACCGCCTACGCGGAATTTTGGTACTGGTCTTTCAATCCAGATAAACACGAAAGGTTAGAAAGAAAACAAAACCGGATGAATTCTACGTACGCGGTACATTAACCATCGGAGTCTGTACGTGTGCTAACTTGCGACAACAGGCGGTGCGGCGTGCACCGCGATGACGGGCAAGCAAGACTAGAAGATAACCTGATCCACGGAGAAGCCATCCTCAGCAGGCATCCCCTCGCCTTCTCCCCCCGCAAAATGAATTCCTGCGGCGCCGCGCGTCCGCCATCTCGCACTTCAGAGGCAAGGACACTCCACCGCCACTGCTCGGGGCACACCGCGTATGCGCAGCGTCCGGGAGACAGTGGAGGAGGGGGTGGAACACCGCGGACCGTGCAGCGTGCCCGACGCATGAAGAGGCGTGTGGAGCTCGTGCGGTCCATCGTGCGCGTTCACCGCCGCAGGGGAGCGCGGGCGGGCCGAGGCGCGGAGCATTCTGTAACCCGCGCACCTCGTCCACTCATCTCGTCGGCGTCGACATTCCGCGCGCTCATTCGGACGTAGAGGTGCAGATCATCGCGCTGACTCGTCGAGACGAGATGTGGGCGGGAAGGGGTGAGTGGCGGTATCGGATGTGTTGTCGTGGTGATAGGGCTGGGAAAGATGTGTCAGTAAGGAGAGAGAAACGGAGACGTACCGAATGTCTAGCCATTCCTCCCTTCACGCTCCCTCACCCCTCCTACCGTCCCAAATCTAGTGCTACAGCCGCGTCCGGCGACGACGAAGGGTTCCGCAACGATGACGGCGCCACGGCCTCACCGCAGACGGGGTCACGTCAACGGCCGGCGCGTATGCGACGAGATGCGGGCGACGCAGCGTGCCGCTTGACGAAGGAAACGGTGCCGACATGAGCCCGCTGCGCGTAACACGTTGGCAGGTGCAGGTGCAGTGGCGTGGCGAACGCGGCGTGAGTTGCGGGTAAGGTTAAGCTACAGGCCCGTTAGTGGGCGAGGAGATGAGAAAGTGTCGGAGTTGCGTACCGTTCGAGTAGGCTATCAGCGCGGGTAGGAAAGAACGCGGAGCCAAATTGAGGGCTAGGAATACCGACACTGAGGCTCAGCTAGCCTTCGTTCGGCGCAGTTTAGAAAAGAAGAGGTGGAATGGGCGTGGGTGGAGGGAGTGGACGTACGACCGCGAAACCGGCGAGGCGCGGAGGCGACGCTACGACAACTGGCTCTGCGCTGTAGCGGGCAGCGGCCGAGTGGGGCGGGCGACGGGACGCGGGGCGGGACTGGACGGCAGGACGCGGGGCGGGGAGGGACGAGGCGGCGGGCGGGGAGAAGGTGAGATGGCGATGTGCTGGCAGCACTGCGGGCGCCGGCGATCACGCTGCTAACATGTACAAACAGACGCGTCGCGTCGCCGGCGCCGGTGTGAACGGGTTCGTGAAGGGACGGCGGGACGGAATGTACTGGTTTGGAGGGCTCGAGGGGTCTCCCCTCAAACTCGCAAGACGATTTCCAATGCCCAACATATGTCGCGGTTTCACATCCACTCAATCAGTAGTTCACGCAAATGTCGAGCGCTAATTTCCTCGTCCTCGTCCTCTCATTCCTCGCCCGTATACGAAACACTTCTCTGGCCATGCCGCCTTCCCGCAACATCTTGGGTGCGTTTCCATCTCTCCTATCTGGTCTATTTTGACCTCTTCCGGCGCCCTTCTATGTTCACACTCATCGAACCCCTCCGCTGGCACTTCTTGATGGTCGGGAGATAGCTGGGCTTATGCTATTGCCTGAAGCTAGGTCCAAGCGAACGATTTCGTCCATTGAAGGTCGTCGGACAGATGTTTCCTGGTGCCTCGGAATCGAGCGCCGAATGCCACAGAGTGGGCATGAAATTTGCGCACGTCGGGATCTATTTTCTGCGTACAGTAAGTAGGATGTGCGTCGATCCTAAATACAATGTATTGGCTACGTCCTGAATGTATAAGCAGTGAGTTTTAGAGGAGAGCAGAGGAAGTCGGGACCGACCACCTATATCCGCTTCAGATCTCCTGGGGCTTACTTGAACGCGAACGGTTCAACTGTAATTCGAGACGTCTAACGGGCGGGAACTTCAACCTAAGACATAAGCACTGAAGCATCGAGCTCTTGAGTCAGAAATCAACAGATGTCCTGCAAGTAAAACCCAGAGAATTAGCGCCGTTTCCGAATGATCTTAGACCCGCAGGGAATTTTGATAAATAACGATCGCGAAGACGAATCGAAAGACCGAGGGGCAACAATATAGGTTTTAGGGGCCGAGATGGGTAGGTTACGAAGAGTCAAAGGCAAGGAGCAAAGCTGTTTGCTAAACTTTGTTGAAACTTTGGCGTCTTTATGCATCAGCACCGACGGCCCACCCGGGCCGTCGATTCCCATCGATGCGCCACCGCCTCGAGGCTCAAGGCTCTTGGCTTCTTCCACCATACACGCAGAACTGTGTTGTAGTTTTGGCGCAGTCTGCGTAAACCTCCGGCTGACTTGCGCACCTACTGTCTTGTGTACCCTCTCCTGTCTTTCCTGGATCCCCAGCAATGGCCCATAGCGAAGCAAGGGAGCTGTGGAAGACTCATCTGGAGCCGAGGATAATCCAAGTCCTCACTGGGAGCGAACACTTCACCTTTATCACTCATTCGGTCGTGTATACGATTGTGTACAATTTCATAACGCAAGGGAATCCAGACAGAACTAGTTCAACTAGAGGTGCGCTTCTTTTGTTGGACCATCCGGGTTGCTGAAATGGATGCCGAAGATCTCTACGACCAAGTGCTGGGCTTCTTTACAGAATACACGCAGAGCATCACTGCGGTGAGTACTTCGGCAAGTCGTATGGATTATTTCAGACGTCATATATCGTATATCGCCGCAGGCCGCGCCCAGCGATGACACCGAACTACCAGCCTATTATGACACCCAATGGGATAATTTTTCTCGAGGGGTGGAGACTGTCAACCGTCTGCTGGCCTACCTAAAACACTATATTAACCACTTGCGCGCCAAGGGACGCAAGGACATTATGATCGTGAGGGAGGTGCGTACAGATTCTGTGTCATGTATTCGGTGGAAGATTGATCACCCACAGCTCGCGTTAAATACTTGGAAGACAAACGTCTTCGAATCCCTCTCCCCGCGCCTGGAAAGTGCCGACGAAAGCCGCAAGGCACGGCTCGAGACAATCCGGAACCTCTTTGCATCAGAGGTGTTGAAGGCCGAAAGCTTCAAGGATATGCGTGTTGAAACCGTGCATGCGTCTTGAACCAGCCTCAAATTGTGGCCACAAATGTACCACTGTATACCGCCCTGTACGTATAAGAGGATGTATTTTTAAATTTATGGACGCATCTTTGTCAACTCGTGAGGACCCCCTAGTCGTGCCCGTCATTCTGCCATGTGTCTGTGGGAATCCAGACTCCGTTTCCCAATGGGCTCCGCCAATGGTGCGCTCCATAGTCTTATTTTGCGTTCTATCACCGGTGTTTGGCTGGGAAAGAATCCACGCCAAGGTACGACATCGTAAAATTATACGTCCAGGATTGACATGCAAACAAACAGAATGCTGCTTGGGCGTTGCGCCACTACTTTCCACCGCCGAACTGCTCTTCGTAAACTTTTTGCGCCTCCTATTAATTTGCCACTCTTATCTGTGGTGCAAAAACTGTGGCTGTGTCTACTAGGGCTCAGAGTTCAGAGCTCAGGGGCGATCTTGCAGAATATAAATCCTCGATATAGAGAATTTCTGGTGAGAGGACCTGAATTAGGGCGCCACCATAGCAGACATTACCTTTCGACAATCCATGCGCGCGAACCTCGCTGCGGCCCTCCAGTAAAGTTTCGCTACCCACGGCTCATGCACCACAACCCGTCTAGGAATTTTTCCAAACGAAAATATCAACGTGAAGTGCAAGCGCTCACATGTCCCGGAATTCTACTGGGAAGATGGGAGACAACATTATAATCGAGAATGTCTGGCAAGACTCGACCCGGATTCGAACCAGGAAACTGGACCATCAATAATCGAGGTGCGATACCTTCCGTCATCGTGTCTACTGGCTCTCGAGTCTGCGTTGGACCTCTGTTAGGATTTTGAGTCGAATGTGATCATCTGGGATTGTATGCAAGCAATCCAGTTGACGGTTCAACTTGGTGTTTTTCGGCCAAACCATCACCATATTTTACATGTATACATCCGGCCCGAAGCAGAATCTTAACGACATCGGGAGGGATGCACTGGTAAATCAAAAGAATAGGATCTTGCCCTCCAATCTATTTTGTCTATGAATTCTCACCGTTTCCAGGTGGTCTCACCGCCTTACAATTCAACTGGTTGAGGGCTATTTAAGTTATTTTCGTTGGAAGCGGATGGGCAGGGGTATGTATTTCGAAAGCCATGGAGTAGTTGCCGTCCTAGGCCGCAGATGTTTCGTCCCCAGTTTTCTTTCGCGAAGGATTTCGCAACGGAATTGAATTCAAGTTCAACCGCTCGGCGCTCAATTAGGCGCCCGTGCACGTGCACGGGCAGAGCACCAAATCGGGCAAGACGCCGTTTCCTCCCAACCTTCATCATCAACAGCGGTCGACCCCCGTCGCTGTGCGGCCAGCAAGACTCCGTTTCATATTGAACTGGGCTCTTCTGGATCTCTTCTGCACTGCCTGCTGTCTCTGGATTCTCCTTCAGCCTATTCCTATGACTTGGAAAGGAGTGGAAAATTCGCGTCTTCACTCAGTCTGTCACTCAGAGTCTTGCCCACAACTCTCCGAGTCGGCATAAATGCCCGAAGTTTACCAGCAAGTAGCGCGGCGTATCCACGTATGCCGAATTAGCCTTGATTGAATCAACAAACGGCCAGCGCGTCGCTTCGCGACGATGCCGCTGGGCCGCGACGCTTTAATAGACCGCAGAGCGGAATAGGAAAGGTGACTTCCCTGGCGGTTTCCCCCCACCTTCCCTCCCTTGCCCCCCGACTGCTGTGCGGTCTTCCCTCCCTCTTGTCTCAAGCCCGCGTCTGCCCTCCCTTGCCACCACCACCGGTCCATTCATTCGCTTGATTTGGACTTGACTTTTCTGTGCTGTATACGCGAACGCTAGTAATGATGAACGCGAAGTACGATTCCAGATACGGTGCGTCATCTCACTGTTCGCCGGCCCAGCTCCCGCTAACTGGCTTGCAGCGATGATGCAGGTAGCACTGCTCCTCCTCGCACTGCCCTCTGTGCGCGCGGACCGCGTATGCGCCACGTCTGAGTACGTCTCCCCCGCCTCCCACCCTCCGCATACTGACACGTGGCGACGACGCAGTTCCGGCACGACCGTCTGCCAAGACAAGCTCACCCCCGGCACCATCGTCGCCCTCACCGTGACCGTCATCCTGCTCGTCGGTCTCCTCAGCGGCGGCGCGTACTTGGTGTACCGCCGCCGCAAGTACGCTGCGGCGAAGGCCGCGGTGGCAGCGAACGCGTACGTCATCGATGCGGCGCAGATGCGGGGCCCCGCGCCATTCACGACGTACGCGCCGGCGTACGACCCGCAGTCCGCGCCCGCGAAGCCTGGCATTGCGAGGAAGCCCAGCTCCGCAAAGGGCGCGCCGCAGACGGCGCCGACGACGTACGGCGGCGTCACGTACCCCTTTCCTGGCTTCTCATCGGTGCGTGCAGTTCGCGTATTCGTTTAATTACCCCAATGACTCTGAGCTTCGTGCAGCCCAAAGGCACCCCTCCACGCTCGCAGCCGGCGTCCGCCTTCTCCGGCACCTACACCACCCTGAGTGGCGGCATCGGCTCTGCGGGAAAGCCAGCACCAGTATGAGCAGCGCGCTGACGTGTCTTTGTCCCCGCTCGAGTTACCATCACTACCGTACTTCTTACCTTCCTATCTTCCGTACCCAGCGCAAGACGACTTGCTGGAGGCTTGTACACACGCATGATAATGAAAGACCCAGTGCGAAATCGACCATTTATTCATAAGTAGTTTCGAAAGACAGACGATGACGAGGACTGATAGCATATGCGGGTATTGAGTCGAGGAGAGAATAAGTATCGAGGTGGAAAAGAAAAAGAAAGAGTAAGGAGTGGGAGGCGCTATGATACGAGTGTCGCAATAAGAGGTAACTTGAGAGAAAAAAGAAGAGCAGTATCCGGACTCCATGGGTATACGACGCTATGAGGTGAGGTAAATGAAGGGGATTCTAAGTGAGCGCCCGAAGCATGCATATGTAATAAGGAAAAATGGAAGAGGGACAGAGCTCGAGACGGAGACGGGAATGGGATGGGGATGCGATGTGTATCAGTTTTTGAAGGTTAATCTGGCCCTCGGACGATTTCGAGCTCGCTGAGGGTGCGCTTTTTGAGCGTGGTGGGGTGTCGTGTGTGTGGTGGGTTATACGCTATGGTGTATGCGATGTGGGTGGTGACGCTTCACGGCTCCTCCTCCTCCTCTTCGAGCACATTATGCAGCGGCGCGCCGTGCACGTACCGCGCGGGGCTTGCGCGCCCGCTGTCGACGAGGAGCGCAGGTGGCGGCACAATCGCTGCGGGGTCGAGCAGCGGCGGCGATGACTTCGCGGGCGCGGGTGCAGGTGCAGGTGCAGGTGCAGGTGCAGGCGCAGGCGGTTTGGGGAGCGGCGCCGCCGCGGGCGCGGGGGGCGTCTTGGGCAGCGCGGGCGCGGGCTTGTCATCACGGGAAACGGTGCGCACGGGCAGCCGCGACGGCGCGATGGGCCCGGGTGCAGGTGCAGGTGCGCCCTTGGCCGGCGAGCCACGGCCCTGCTCGCGCTCGCGGAACATATCGATGAGCGCGGACGTCTTGCTAGGCGTTGCGGGCTTCGGCGCCGCGATCGCAGGGTGCCCATTTCCGTTTCCGTTCCCGTTCCCATTTCCGTTGCCGATGGAGTTTGCGGCGGGCGTGAGGATTACAGAGTCCGTCTTGGAGTGGCCACCGCTCTCGCGCTCTGCGCGGCGCTTGTTCGCTGCGTCGTCGAATTCGGGGACGTCGACGGGGGAGACGGGGGAGACGGTCGCGGGTTTGGTGGGCGTGGGCAGCGGGCGGATGTCGAGATTGCGGGGCACGGGGACGATGACGTCGGGCTCGTCGTCGCTGTCTGTCCCGCTGAGAAGACTGCGCGGATCGTCGTCGTTGGTAGCCACGGATGCCGGGCGGCGCTCCGGGTGGAGGTCAAAGTAGCCAAGCCGTCGCTGCTGGCGCGCCTCCGCACGTTGGCTGAGTACGGGGTGTATCTCCGCGCCGGGGGTGATGCTGTCCTCCTCGTCCGCGTCCTCGTGGTCGGTGGCGGGGCCGTAGTCGTCGCCGTCCTCAGTGGGGGGGTAGTCGCCCTCGTTGCTGCGCTCCGACTGCTCGCTCGCGCGCGGCACGCGCTCGATCTCCACAACATCCGAGTCGCGCAGCCGTTCCTGCTCGCGCAGCCGCTCCTGCTCGCGCTGCCGCCTGCGCGCCGCGCCCTCCTCGGGGTCGGGGCTCATCTCGCGCCCCATCGTCTCCGCCGCGAGCGCCTGCGCGACCTCCATGCTCGCAAGGTCCGGATCCGGCGTCCCCACGAACCCGCGCCGCCGCGCGCTCCCCCTGGGCATCTCCGCGTCCTGCCCGCCCAGCCGCCGCGCCTGCACGCTCCCCACGAGTATGTCGACCCACGCGTCGCTCGCGCTCTCCCGCCGCCGCTGCCGCGCCGCCTCCTTCTCTGCGTCCGCCGCGCCCGGGCTCTCATCGTCGCTCTCCCCCGCGAGCCGTGTCTCAAACTCGACCGCCGCGTACTCGGCCGGCGCCATCCCCGCGCGCACCCGTGGGCCGCTGCCAGGACTAGGACCGGGGATCATCCCGCCTGGCAGCCGAAAACGCGCGCCGGACTGGCGCTTCCCCGCGCCCGTCCCGCCCCCCTCCGTCCCGCTCGAATCGTGCGTTTCGTCGCTGCGCGTCCGCGCCATCACGAGCGCGGGCGAGGGCTCCGGTGCTGCTGCGGCTACGGGCGACCCCACGTTCGTGCTGACGGGGCGCTTGGGCCCGCCGAGCGACAGCAGCTTCGTCCCGCCCTGCTGGCGCAGCATGCTGTCAAAGTCGAGCTCGCGCGCGGCGCCCACGGCGGTCGGAGGCGTCGGCGTCGCGCCGAGCACGTACGGCCGCCCGTTGAGCGTCGCCGCCTGCTTCCACGTCTTGCCCCCGCTTGGCGCCGCGGGCGAGAAGAGCGATGGGAGGCGCCGCCGCGTCCCCGGCGGCGCGGCGCCCGCGAGCGCGAGGCGATACTCGCGCGGGACGAACTCCTCGAAGAGCACCAGCGTGCTCCCGCTGTCCTGCGCTGCGCCCGTGCGCGACTTGTACTCCACCTGCACAGAGCCCATATCCGTCAGCTCCGCATCGTGAAAGAGGAAACAGAAAGTACGCACCAGCGCCCACGCACACTCCCTCGCCAGCTCCGCCGTCGGACCCCCCACGCCCGCCGCGCGCTCCATCCACCCGCCGCCCCACAGTAAATCGCAAAACACATCCAGAAACGCCTCCTCCACGACCTCCTCGGGGCCCAGCACCGGCGCGGTGTCCCACCCGAACGCGGGCAGCGCCTTGTGCGCCTTGCGTAGCTTGCGAGTGAGCTCCGCGTTGAGCGGCCCTGCGTTCGCGGAGGCGGTGCCGAGCGTCAAGGGGGGCGAGAACTGCAGCGTCGCGGACAACGGCGCGTCCGAGCGCGAGAAGCCCGCCGTCGAGAAGTCGTTCCAGGATAGCGTCTCGCGCTTCGCGAGGCGTTCCTAAGGAAGGACATCCGTCAGCCTCGTGTGCAAGGCAAGTAAAGAGTAAGGAGAAGACACGCACCGCGCGCGCGTTCTCCGTGAGGTCAAAGCGCAGCCGCCCCTCGATCCCACCCTCCTGCACACCTCCACCCCCGCCGATGTCGCCCCCGCTGCTCCCGAAACCCAGGCTCTCAAACTCGCCCCACTTGAGGTCCGTGAGCGAGCGGAACGCGCTCCCGTCCTCCGTCAGCGACGTCGTCGACGGATTTGAAAGGTTATATGATGATGGTGACGAGGTGTACCCGCCGGAGGACGACGAGAGCGAGGACGTGGACGGGTGCACGCCGACGCCGAGGTCCATGCGTTTGCGGTACGCCTCGGTGTAGCGCGGCGCGCCCGCGCCGCCGGCGACGATGGCGCGCCAGGCTTTGGAAGCGGCCCAGTCGTTTGGGTGGCCTGCGGGGCGTCGTCAGCATTGGGAAGACGAATATGGCCGGGAAGAAAGAGGAATGCAGATAAAGCGGTGGCAAGAAGAGATGAAGGATAAGTCGCCATAGCAACTACGGCAAGGCGGCCAAGACGGACGCGCGGGAAGGACGAGGAGAGGATGAAGATGGAAAGAAAGCCCCCGCGGACGGAGAGAAAGGACGAGAAGGCGACGAGGGTGAAGAATATCGGAAGAGACAGACGCAGTAGAGGAAATGATGGAGAGAAGGAAGTCGCGCCGAGAAGGTATAGGACGGGAAGGGAGGAGGAAACACCGAAAGGAAGGAACGCGGAGGATGGTAGACGGGAACGAGGGAACGACAGGGAGAAAAAAGAGACGCGGGAAAAGGACGAGAAAAGGACGGTGATGGAAGGGCGCGGCCGGAGGCGCGGTGGGGATGGAAAGTAGAGGATTGTCGAAAGGAGGGGACGCAGTGGCAGGAGATGACGAGCGGAGGCGGGTAGAAGCTAACCCAAGCAAAGATGGGGGCAGGAGGATGGGCGTGGCGTCAAGGAGGGTGGCTCTCCAGGAAGAAGGGAGGGGCAACAGGCGGGGCGGAGGGAGGAGATGGAGGAGATGGTGAAGTAGATCAAGACGATGAAGATGAAGGGCAGCGGAAGATACGGGAGAAGGAAGAGACGCGGGGTACGGATGACATCAAAATGTCACCGGAAGTGGAGGGGTGTGGCGTAAAGAGAAGGCAAAAGGAAAAGGTAGGAAGTCCAAAGGAACGGTAGGAAGGAAAAGCAGGAAGGAAGGACAAGGACAAGGACGACTCACCACTCCCCCCGCTCCCCGCCCACGCGCTCCCGCTCTTGACCAAATCCGCGCTGTAGCTCCGCACGTTCCTTCGTACGTGCACGACGCGCACCGTCTTGGCGCCGCGCCGCGCGCCTTTGCCTGTGGGTGTCGCGTTAGCATCGCGGTGCGTGACGAAGAGATGGCGACGAAAACGAGGAAAACGAAAGCGACAACGGCTGCGCCTCCGACCGCGGGTACACACGCAACAGGAGGAAAAGCCGCCCCGCGACTCCATGACAAAGGAAGAAGTGAAAAGGGAAGGAAAAAACGCACCCTCCACGCCCCCCGTATACATCCCCACCCACTCCCTCAGCCTCGTCGGCGCGCCCAGCCCACCCTGCCCCGCGCCCCCGCCGCCCAACCCCACGCCGCCCCCGCTCGCCACGTGGATCTCCTCCCGGATGCTCGCGAGCACCAAATGCTCCGCCGCCCGTGCCCCCCGTAAATACTCCTCGTACGCCACTCCGAACGCGCTAAAGTCCTCGATGGTCGGGAAGAGCACGTCTTCCGCCGCGGCGCGCTCCTTGTCCTTGCTCGAGGAGGAGGTGATGGGCGTTGGTGGGGGGAGGGGGTAGAGGTGCGCAGGAGGAGAGAGGCCGAAGAGGAGGGGCGAGAGGACGGCGGCGAGGGAGGGGGGCGTGTGTCCTGATGCGTTGGAGTGCGCGACGAGCCGCGTGCAGAGGGAGAATAACGGCGCCAAGAGGGCCGGGAGTTGCGCGGGGAGGGAGGAGAGGAGGGCGGAGAATGCTGTGGGCGGGTAGGCGTTCGCTGGAAGACAAAGAAGAACGAGTCAGTCAGGGTTCTGCGGGATACGAGGGGAGAGAAAGAACGAAGCAAGAAATGGCGGGCAGAAAAGGAAGGCGGGGAGAAGAAACGGAAGGAGCAGCAGATTAAAGAAAAAGGCAGGACGATTCAGTATAAAGAAAGCAGAGGATGAAGGGGCGACGCCCGCAGAGGCATCCTCGGCGTCATCCAGACAGTCACCTCCGATACCCGCGCATACATCGAAGCCGTTGTCGTTGTCACCGTCCCCACGCGCAGGTACACCGTCCCGCCGCCCGCAAAAGCAGCGCGCATATATCCGCCGAGAAAAGCGCATGCGCATCATCGCGACGCATACATCCACCGCCACGAGCGCGGGCACTGTCGTGATGAACCCCGCGCGTATACGCCCCGCCTGCGCATCCTCGCGACCCCTCCACGAGCGATATGCGCATCGTCATCGTCACCCCCGAGAAAAAAAGAGAAGCCAGATATGAAAGAAGGGAGGGTACGAGCGGCCGTCCTCCACGGGCCAGAGAAGAAAAAGAAAAACAGCGTAAAAAGTATGGGGAGGGGAAATGCTGCCGCGGAACTAGAGCAAAGAAGGAGAATGACCAGATGGGGCACGAAGAGAGCCCGGCGAAAGAACAAAAGGGGGAATATGCGCCGGTCGGCGGTCGCGTATGAAGGTGGCAAGGGCGAAAGATGTGGGGGGTGAAGAAGAAGGGAGAGGACGAGAAACGAAGGGAAGCAGAAGGAGGGGGACGTAAAGGAAAAGGCGAGGCAAAAGGCAATCCGAGAAAAAAAGGAATGTAGACGGAAGAAATGCGACTCACCCGCCTCTTCCGTCTTCCATCTTTCATACCATGCCCAGCTCAACAGGCCCCGTACCTCCCGCCCGCCCTCGACCCTGACAACCCGACTCAGCCCCCACCTCAGACACATCGCAAGCTCATGCGGCCCCGCGAATCTCGCCTCCTCCGCCCACGCCTCCTCCGCCCTTGCAGCGCCCGGGGTCCCCTCCGCGCGGCACGTGGCGAGGAAGGTGTTGACGAGGCGCGCGACGGCGCCGCGGCGTACATCGAGCGCGAGCGCGGAGAAGACGAACGGCGTCGCGGGCCCCGAGCGCGACAGCTCTGCACAGACGCGCGAGACGAGCCGCGCAGCATCGGGCAGCCCCAGCACGGCGTCGCGCGCGGGCGAGAGCAGCCCGTACGCTGCTCTTGGTGTCGGCGCTTGTGTCGGTATGCCGGGCTGTGCGGGCGGCTGGGGAGCGCCGGCGAAGGGGACGACGGGGTCCGCAGGGAGGGTGGTAGGCAGGAACCCGACGGCGCCGTACCCGCCGCCGTCCGCGCCCGCCGCGGCGCCGTTGCCGTTGTAGGGCAGGCTGTGGCTCCGCGTGCGGCCAAACTCGTCCGTGGGCGTCCCCCCATGGGCGGGCGAGCGCAGGCTGCCGGGCAGGGGCGGGGCGTTCGCGGTGAGAGTGAGGGCGGGCTTGTGCTTGGACGGCGTCGACGCCGTCCGCGCCCGCGAGAAGATCGACGGCATCCCGTAACCTAGTCCGCTGCGAGCGAGTAAGGCTAGGCTTCTGCTTGCTAGTCGTGCGCTTGGGTGCTTTGTCTGGTTCGTCGACTGCGCCGGTAACGACGGAGGCGACGGCGGCGACGACGACGACGAGGAGGTGTGTGGATGTGGGAGGTGGGTTACGTAAGCCATCAGAAATTGCATGGGGTGCCTAGTGATGGGCGATCATCAAACCGTTTTGCGTGTCTTCCTTTTGCCTGCAACTTGTACTCGACGATGATCGTCAGACTGGTTTCATGTCCTCGGCTTCGTGCAAGCCGTCTTTCAGAGCGACTCTCCACGCAGGTTCTATCCCCCCTTGCAGCGCCGGGTCCCTGCCATATGCCGTACCATCTGCCGCTGCGATCCGTCCCTCCGTTCCCTCTGTCGGTCAAACTTCAAACTTCAAGTCGCAAATGCCACGCAGCAATGACTCGTGCGCTAAACTGGATTCGTCTCGGTCTAGCCCTTGGCCTAGCCTAGGGCTCGCTCGTCGTTTCTTCGTCAGACAGTCAGGAGTACACTACGGCTATCGCCACGCGATCACGATCAAGTTCCAATCGCCAGTATCAAGCTTGGCTGGCAGATTCGTTCCTCGCTTCCCAACTGGCACTGGCAGATCCCGCGCCGTCAATTCGGAAGCGGCGCTCCATCGACTGGGAAGTTGTGGGGGCCTTGTGCACATCGCACATACGTCGGCGTTCTTTTTCTTCTGCAGCCGCCAAATTAACTCAGGGTCCAACGTCTTCGTCGTCCCGGGGCTCAACTTCCCTCTTTCGTACCAGGCGGCGAACTCGGACGTGAATCTGTCAAAGCCTCACTCCATCCTGATTTTTCCTGGTGGGACGCCGTATATCTAACGTTGAGGCGGCTGCGCTGACGCGATCCGGACTGTCGAGCGCACAATTAACATGGCAAAACTCGAGCGCGGGGAGATTCTACAGTCACTCGTGGCGCTGTCTAGAGCGCATAAGGCGGTGAGGCCATACAAATACGTCAGCCCAGCGCATCTTACAATCTCTGTCGTTGCCGAATCTACATATGTCAACCGCATTCCATTTCCGATTTTCCTCGGGGGCGCCATGCCATGGAACCGCATACCCGGTTCTTGATCTGCGCTCTGGGCATGTCAACGCAAATTAACATGATAACATCCCCCACAGACAAAAATACGCACGCGTCGCCGGCACCGGACTGTAGCTATAGCAATTCACCTCGACTCCCTAAACTAAACCAGATAGCTGGATATCGACCCCGCATCAACATAATTCCAAATGAATGGATTCGCCACCACTTGGTGACGACTCGAGGCTGCAGACGCGCCCGGAGATCGCACTTACGTTGGCGTTCTGGTCCTTCGGTACCTACATACCTAAATCAACTCAAAGTCAACTTCTTTCTTTCATACCAGCCGCGAACATGCCGGTCGAATCTACGTCGTGGTCCACCCCGACTTCCCTCGCTGGAGCTATGCCGTATATCTGACTCTTAGAACTGTGTGGACACACTGCTGTCATTCTCTCTCGGACACATGCGGCCCACTTAGCTGACGTTGAACCTCTGTCAAGCGCCACTTCCTTCCCGATTTTCCTGCGGGCGACAAGCCATAGAACCTCATGCGGGAGCCTCCTTGCTCTTGAGTGCTCGAGCTTCACGTGTGGATTATCAAATCGGTTTCTCGGGGCCGTTTGAATACTTAAAACTGCATCAAGGCTTAAAAACAAACTCCGAGCACCCGCACGCTTGATCCTGATTATCCACCGCATAATCCCTGAAACCCGTGTCGAACAGCCTAATCTTCTCTGGCGTTCCGCTCTCGGCACACGACTTGAAAGTTGAAGCTGTAGACGCGCGTGGAGATAGCACTTACGTCGGCGTTCTGGTCCTTCGGTACCTACATACCTAAATCAACTCAAGGCCTCATGCTCGAACACGTCTCCTTGGTAGCAAGAACCGAAGTCGTTCGCTGGTAATCCACCGTCGGGAGCTCCACTGTGGCAATTTTAACTCCAGCATGTATTCCTCACTGACGCTCGAAAATCCCTGATGATCACTTCAGGCCGCCACTCGCTCGTGATCTGATCGATACCTGCTGTCCAAGAATTGCTCGGGCTGGTACTTCTAACTGTCGAAATCGCACTTGCATTCACGGGCTCTATCCACCTTTACCTCAATCAACCCGCGTTAAGGTTGTCTCAGGGTTCTGTATCCATCGAGACTGGACTTTCATGCGGGACATCGCACTTGAGGCGTGTTCGAAGTTGGTGGTTTGACAAGGACGGCTTCTCTGCAGCTGATTAAATTTCCTACAGCTGTACCGACTCGGCGTTCCTCTCCGACCGACCTCTACAACTCGGCCTTCAAACCGTTACCGACGCCTCGTGGCAAAAATTCAACTCGGTGACATAAGTTTGTGCTCGTCAGGTCATATTAACGAACGTAAGCCGGCATCTCATCCTCTCACGCGATGTCAATTTTTCGAGACTCACTATTACCGACAGTCCGCCTGTCGACCACCATCCTATTCGATTCTTGCGCTGCCACTCCAGATCGGCCGTAAATCGAGGTTCTTTTGCTCCTAACATCAACGCACAGGACGAGTGTCTGGTTCGCTCGACTTCTTTCTTTCGTACGAGTGGTGAATTCGAACGTAACTGCCCACTCTCTGTCTACCACGGATCCCATTCAAATTTTCCTCGCTGAAGCCACGCCGTGTATCTAGCGTTTAAACAGCTGCGCTGACGCAATCCGGACTGTCGAGGGCAAAATTAACATCACCAAGCACGAGCGCGGGCGATTCTCCAGTTCCTCGGTGTGCACTGTGCAGATCGCGCATAAGGCGGTGAGAAAACAAATATTTCTCACTGGTTGGCGCTAGAAAATCCCTGATGCCCATGCACTTCAGGCCGCCATCCGCTCATGATTTAGTAATTGGCTTCAAGCTGCAGTGGTCAGTTAACGCAATCTAATTCTGTCGCTCGGGGCCGGACATCGAAGCGGTGGGGCTCGTACTTACGTTGGCGGGCTCCAAGTGCGCACACATCAACGCGTCAGCGTTGACTCAATGCTGTACTTCAGTGTGGGACGTCGCACTTACGGCAGACTTGAACTCTCACCCCTCACATGCTCTCCCCGAACGCCGGCCACCGCTCCATCCGCGCGAAATTATTCCTCTTCGCGGCATGATTTAGACCTCTCCCAAGAACAATTCAAGGCAGTTACATATTCGCACGCGATGCTCAACCACGTGGTATGCAGATATATCGCATGCCTGCAAGTCGGCGACGAAACACAACCGCTGCGCTTCGAGGTAAATAAGTAAATCAACCTCTCACGAGGGCCGCGATGTCAGTTCTCGAACCACTCTATTACGGACAGATGATTCCTACGCTAACTCGCTACGAGAGCTTCGTTGAGATCCCGCAGATCGAGTTCAATTACGCCGAACCACTGCGCCGCGCGCACATCGCCTTCAAGCCTTCAATCTAACTCTGAGTACGCTGGCCAGCTTGCATATGCCCCCCCAAACCAATCTCGGTCAACAAATGCATGGAACCCGCACTTAACGGCGAGCGCGGCACAACCCTCGAAGCTGTGGGGTCTTCTGATTCTGAAGATCGCAGATACGTCGGCGTTCTGGTCCTTCTGTACCTAAATCAACAACTCCTCAAGATCGAACGAGTCTCACGATCTCCGTCGGTCGTTCTACACCTCTCGACAAAGTTGTTCGTTCACTCGCTCCAGTTTGACAACCCCACCTACCGCACACATTCCTCGCAGGCGCTCGCTAGGATGTTCACCTCAGTCCGTCACCTGACAGATTGGCTTCAAGCTGCAATACCCCTGTGAACGCAATCTAATTTTGTCGCTCGGGGCAGTACTTCAAAGCGGTGCAGATCGCACTTACGTTGGCGGGCCCCAACTCGGCGAACATTAACGCGTCAGCTTTGGCTCAATGCTGTACTTCAATGTGGGATGTCGCACTTACGGCACATTCGACCTTTTCACTCCTCCTCACACGATCTCCCCGTACGCCGTCTACAGCTCCATCAGCACGAAATTATCCCTCCTCGCGGCATGATTTGGAACTCTCCCGAGAAAATTCAACGCAGTTACATATTCACACCCGATACTCAACGGCGTGGTATGCGGATATATTGCACGCCTGCAAGTCGGTGACGATACACATTTTCGAGGTGAACAATAAATCAGCCTCTCCCGAGGGCTGCGATGTCAGTTTTCGAACCTCTCCAGGTATCACGGACCGTCCGCCTCTCGATCATAATGGTCATATTCGATTTCGGTGTTGACTCCAGCCTGGTCCGATGGGAATCTTCGTTGAGAGCTTCCCTTCGGCTGGGATATCAAGTCGGATCCACTTGGACATTAAACCAGATATCCCATCTCTATCGACGCATTCCCCGAATAAGTTCAAGTATCACTTGACATGCACCATCGGCGATCTCGGCATGCGACCCGCCCAGGTGGAATGACTTGGAAGCTGTGGGCCTGGCGGAGATCGGCCATACATCGGGGTTCTTCTCTGCCTGCGAAAAATCAACTCAAAATTGAATGAGTCTACTCTCACAATCTCCGTAGTTCGCTGAACTCCTCTCTTTCGTACCAGCACGAACATACCCGAATAATCGATCTCATGTTCCATCCCGACTTCCCTCGCTGGAGCTATGCCGTATATCTCACTCTGAAAACTGCGCTGACACGCTGCTGTAATTCTCTGTCGGGACACATGCGGCGAGCCTGATGTCGAACGTATGTCAGCGCGACTTCCGTTCCGATTTTCTGGGGGGCAACAAGCCCCAGAACCGCATACGGGAACCTCCTCCCTCTCCATCACGCACCGTGGACTGCAGACCTCCGTCCGTTCTGTGGATCGAAAATATCGCAAAGAATGAGATCGCTCGAGCTACACGTGTGCATGATCAAATCGGTTTCTCGGCGCCGTTCAAGTGCTTAAAACTGCACCAAGGCTCAAAAACTACACGCACGCCAGTATGAAGTACACCGATGCAGTTGAATCAAGCACGATGCCCTCGAACCGTTAAAGTCACAGGCAACTTATCCTTGACAATGACCGTGTCGTCTCTCAACCCCGCTTCCCAATCTTGAGGGTTGTACCCCTCCTCGAACGCGATATCAAACTTCTTCAGGATC
>JARJLE010000253.1:0-89411 GCA_029289555.1 Mycena latifolia | reverse complement strand
AAGCAAAACCACACTCGAGGCACGAGTATATCCGTGTGTTGAGCGACATACCGCATCGTAGCGACTTCGGTCTGCACCAAATCTGCAGGTTTATCCATACCCAACGCCCGACGGTAGCTGCAAGATATCAGTCGATATTAGCACAAGAAAATTGAAACAGAGCTCACTGTTCTAAACTATCGCACAGAAAGCACCCATTATACCGGGCATGTAGTAACGGATGCGCCTAACCTTATCATGAATCGCCCAAAGGGTGTACGCA
Source organism: Mycena latifolia (assembly GCA_029289555.1). NCBI lineage: Eukaryota > Fungi > Basidiomycota > Agaricomycetes > Agaricales > Mycenaceae > Mycena > Mycena latifolia. Next base: position 89,149 of record JARJLE010000253.1, on the reverse strand, counting down.
GCTTACGCTGGTGCGCTCACTCCGGGCCGTAAGGCTCATTGGACCGATTACGGAAGTGTCTGGGAGGGCGAAAAAGCAGCGAATGTGTACATAATGCACATGGCTGAGGGGAAGCTTGATTGCAACATGGAACGAGTTAGAAAACCAATCAAGCGCTGTCTAGAGAGACTAGGGGAAGTTGTGGTCGAACCAAGTCGAGCGACAACGCGAATGTCTTAGCATAGAATTTTGACCATCAAGTTGATGGTCCGACACGAAGGTCTGAGAGTAGAAAGGGCTCGCCTTTCCCGAGGTCATGAGAGTTTGCAACCAAAGCTGCTTGTTACGCAACAAGCGGTGCACTCCCGATTAGGACAAGATCGATCCTTGTCTCTCGCCAAAAAAACTGACTCAAGTCTTGCTCGATCGTTTTGACTCGGTTGCATCGATAAAAGGCCCACAGATTGGGCAGATCACAATTCTACGTGCTTACGAGAGAGGGCTCTTTCCCCCGTCTACTGTCCAATATGGCCACCGCTCCGTCCGACGCAAAGCCCATCGAGCTGGTTCAAGTGCGCTAGACTGCGTTTCTCCCGCGCTCCTTCTATAGTTTTCTAAAGACAGCGAAACGCGACTATCTGATTGGGCTGGAGAAACAGTACCAGGCGTTTTGGGCCGCAGAGAAGGTCTTCGAGGTCAGCGCCCCGCCCGCTGCTGACGTGCCGGGCCTGTCGCCTGCCGAGATCCGCGAAAAGCATCCCAAGTGGTTCGGGACGTTCCGTACCCCATACATGAATGGCAGCCTGCATCTGGGGCACGCGTTTACCATCTCGAAAATCGAGTTTGCGGCGGGCTACCAGCGCATGCTGGGCAAGCGCGTCCTGTTCCCCCACGGGTTCCATGTAACCGGGCTTGCCAATCAAGGTGCGGGAGTCTGAAAATGTACTAAAATTTGCATTACTCATTTTATTCCAGGCTTCCGCAGACAAACTGATTCGGGAGATGGAGATGTTTGGTCCGGATTTCGAAAATTTCGAGGAGGTGCAACAAAAACTAAACGAAGAGGCTGAGGAGAAGGAGAAGGCGTCCGTGGTCGTCGTAAAGGACGGCCCCGGTCGACAAGTCGAAGGGGAAGAAGGGCAAGCTGGCCGCAAAATCCACTGGCCACGTCTATCAGTTCCAATCCTGCAATCCATTGATATCCCGACGGCCGACATCAAGCTATTTGCGGACCCCATGCATTGGCTGACGCATTTCCCCCCCATCGCAATGGTGCGTGTCTTTACCTCGTCCGTGGCTTCCTGCTGACATTATACGCAGGAAGACCACACGGCGTTTGGTTCACGGATTGATTGGCGGCGCAGGTTCCTGACGACCCGGCGAACCCGTACTACGATGCCTTTGTACGCTGGCAGATGAACAAACTGCACAAGCTGGGCAAGATCAGTTCGGCGAGCGCTACACGATCTACAGCCCGAAAGACGGCCAGCCTTGTATGGACCACGACCGCTCAGATGGGGAGGCGCTGGGCCCGCAGGAGTACACTGCCGTGAAGATGGAGGTGGTGGAGTGGGGAGCTGATGCCAAGGACGCGTTCGAGGGCAAGGTCGGCGGCCGGAAGGTGTTTTTAGTTGCGGCGACCTTGCGCCCTGAGACGATGTACGGCCAGACGAACTGCTTCGTCGGCACGGCGATCAAGTACGGCGTGTTTGCGATGAGCGACACCGAGGCGTTCGTGTGCACATACCGCGCCGCGCGCAACATGGCCTTCCAGGGCATCTCCAAGACGCGCGGCGACATCAACCAGCTGCTGGAGATCGACGGCGCGAAATTGGTCGGGACACGCGTCAAAGCACCGTTCGCGCTGAACCCCGAAGTGTATGTCCTGCCCATGGACAACGTGCTGCCCACCAAGGGCACGGGCGTCGTCACGTCAGTCCCGTCCGACTCGCCCGACGACTGCGCGACGCTGGCGGACCTAGTGAAAAAGCCGTCGTTCTACGGCATTGAGGCCGCGTGGGCGTCCATCGCGCCCGTGCCCGTAATCAGTACTCCCGATTACGGCGACATGATTGCGCCGGCGCTCCTGAAGAGCATGAAGATCCAGTCGCAGAAGGATGTGAAGCAACTGGCGGAGGCAAAGGAGATCGCGTACAAGGAGGGGTTCTATAACGGCGTTATGCTGGTTGGGGAGTTCAAGGGCATGAAGGTCGAGGAGGCGAAGCCCCGTGTCCGCGAACGCATGATCGAAGCGGGCCTGGCCATGGCGTACGCGGAGCCCGAAGGGTTGGTCATCAGCCGGAGTACGGACGAGTGTGTCGTCGCACTGATGGACCAGTGGTATTTGGACTACGGAGAGTCCCAATGGCGTGCAGAGACGGAGCGGTAAGCTACTCGCATGTCTCGTCGACTGCACTGACGTTTCTGCAGACTGGTCAAAGGCATGGAGCTGTACCAGCCCGAGACGCGCCACTCGTTTGAGAAGACGCTGGCGTGGCTGAATCAGTGGGCATGTGCGCGGACGTACGGCCTGGGGTCGCAACTGCCTTGGGATCCGCAATTCTTGGTCGAATCGCTGAGTGATTCGACCATCTACATGAGTTACTATACTGTGGCTCAGCTGTTGCATGGTGCGCTCGTCCGTATTTTCTCATTGGCTCCACTAATGTTTCCTTCAGAGAACAGCATAGACGGGACGAAACCCGGACCGCTGGGAATAACACCGGACCAAATGACCGACGAGATATGGGAATACATATTCTGCAACGGGCCTTTCCCTTCGCCTTCGCCTCTGCCCCAAGAAAAAGCCGATGCTCTGAAGCACGAGTTTAACTACTTCTACCCCTTCGACCTGCGTTCCTCTGCAAAAGACTTGGTCCCCAATCACTTGACCTTTTGCCTGTACAACCACGTCGCTCTGTTCCCTGAGGACAAGTGGCCACTGGGCATGCGCACCAATGGTCATCTGCTGTTGAACGGGAAGAAGATGTCCAAGAGCACGGGCAACTCGCTGAGCTTGAGGGAGGCGATCAACAAGTTTGGTGCCGATGCGACGCGCCTGAGTTTGGCTGATGCTGGAGACGGAGTGGAGGACGCGAACTTTGATGAGAAGAGCGCAAACGCTAACATTCTGCGAGTGCACACCTTGGTTCTGTGGTGCGAGGTTTGTACCTTTCTGTTCCCTTCTCAAATGTCCACTCATATGATGCGGTTTAGGATATGGTCAAGGACGAGCCGAATCTACGTCACGGGCCCAAGAATCTGTACCACGACCTGGTTTTTGAGCAAGAGGTCAACGACTTGATCAACATTACCCAGTCGCATTATGAAGCGTGAGTATCGATTTCATTCGAAGCTTTCTAGATTCTCAAATTTATCCCTGCAGCATGAACTACAAAGATGCTTTGAAATACGGCTTCTACGAGCTGCAGACGTCGCGCGATTGGTATCGCGAAGTCACCTCCGATGTCGGCATGCACGCCGATCTGGTCATGTACTGGATCCGGATCGCCGCGTTGCTGGTTGCTCCCATTGCCCCCCACTTTGCCGAGCACATCTACAGTACCATCCTGAAGTCACCCACTTCCATCCAGCTGGCGCTGTGGCCCAAGCCTGCGCAGCCCGTCGACGTCGCCGTGATTGAGGCGGGGGTCTACATGCGCGGGACGATCAAGACGATTCGGGACGCTGAGGTGTCGCTGGTCAAGATGCTGAACAAGACCAAGGCGAAGGGCGGGAAGAAGGAGGGTGACAAGGCGATGTACGACCCCAAGAAGCCGAAGAGTGTTCGGATATACGTCGCCACGACGTTCCCTGAGTGGCAGGACACCTGCGTTCAGATCGTGAAGGAGTCGTATGACGCGAGCGCGGACAAGGTGGACGACGCCAAGGTCCGGACGCTGCTGACGGAGCGCGGCCTGATCAAGGACAAGCGCGCTATGCCGTTCGTCCAAGATTTCAAGGTATTGCTCTTTCCTGTTTGTTGATCTTCGATCGCTGACTTTGCTTCCTCGCAAGAAACGGATGGCACAGTTCGGCGCTCAGACTGCGTTCCGCCGTACTCTGCCATTCTCAGAGACGGACGTGCTGAATGAGATTGTTCCTTACCTGAAGAAATCCCTGACCTTGGTAGATGTGGAGGTTTACTCTGTGGACGACGCGCTGGCGAGGCAGGAGGACGGGTTTACGAAGAGTATCATTGACTCGTCGGAGCCGGGCAATCCTGCCTTTGAATATCGTAATGTATAAATGTAATCTGTGTGTCGGGCTTTAGTAGGAAATAGATATCTGTGGAGGTCCGTGTAATGCACGGTCTTGGCTGCTGAGTCCTTAGACTAAACATAGCAAGTGCGAGCAAGCACGGACCCTCTCGCGGGGTAAGTCGTGTACGAATTTGCACATCTACACAACGCAAGGTGGGTACAAAGGCGAATGAGCTCGAAAACAATATAGTACGCTAGCCAACCGCACGACTGCTCCTCCGCGCAGATGCAGGTGGGGGGACTGCCGCCTGCAGGCGCGGGCGGCGCGACACAGTCCGATAATCCTTGGTCTCGTACTCCCACGTCGCATACACCCGGGCGTCGGGAATTTTCGCCTCGCGCGCGTCCCGCTCCTTCGTGACGTCCTTGTCTTTTTCCTCGGGCGCGTTCCAAGGCGCGGGCACGCCCGGCCCGTACTTGAGCAGCGTCGTCCCGCGGGTGAGCGGCGGTGGGTGCGCGAGGCGGGTTACGCGGGCGTAGATGGGCGGCGGGAGGACGCGGCGGGCGAGCTCGGGGATGCGCGAGCCCTGGGAGCCGACGAGGGGCGCGAGGCGGTCGGGAGCCGCGACGGTGCGGTGAGTGGGCGGGAAGCGCCGGGGCATGGCCGGCGAGGGGTCAGCGATGGGGACGGCAAAAGTGGGGACGATGGGCCAGGCGCGCGGGGGCGCGGGCGTGGAGCCGGCATACATGGTGTCAGGGAGCTCCCACCGCGGGACGAGCTGAGTGTGAGTGAGGAGGGCCATCGCGACGCGGTGGCGGGCGGGGTTAGAGGATGCGATCTCGCGCTGTGGATTTTTGAGGATGTGGTGGAAGGCTTTGTAGAGGGCCAGCTCCGGCGAAACGGTAAACGTGGTCGCGGGTGCGGGTGGCCGTGGGGGTATGTGTGGCGGCGCGCCGGGCAGATGCCACTCGGGCACGTCTGCGAGGGATGACTCGGCGTATGGGACCTGTAGCACATAGTCTGCCGCGGAGGTGGAGGTTGCGGTCAGTTGTGGCACGAGTGGTGCAGCGGACTGAAGCGGCGGGGGCATGGGATGTGGGGATTCGGGACGGGGGGACTCAACGGCGTCAGTGACTACGGGGAACGGCGGCAAGAAGTCAGGGATGTGGCCATCCCAGTCAAGCGTCCGTTGGCGTTTCGGTGGCGGCGCCTCTATATCTGCCTCGCCCTCCTCCTCGTCCAGAACCTCTTCATCGTCATCCTCGCCATCGTAGGGTGCATATTCCAATGGAAAGGCGTCGTCGCGGTCATTGCGGCCGAGCTGGGTCTTGAATTCATTCAATTCCTCGACGCGGCGCTGCGAGTAGATGGCGTATCGAGACAGTTCTTTCGCCTCGGGGATGTAGTCAATGAGGTCCTGCAGGCCAAATCCGAGGTCGTCCAGGGCCTCGAGGGCGTCGGTGCAGGTGACGGTCGTTCTGCCCGAGTGTTGGGCATATTTGGCAGCGGTGGACGCTAAAAGCGAGATGTAGCGCGAGAGGAGGTCTGTAAGGACAGCAGACGCGTGGCTGGACGAGCGCGAGAAGGCTGCAGCGTGAATAGAACGGTGGGTAGCCGCCTCGAGCAATTTGTGTGCTGCGTGCTCCATTGAGGAGCGGTCACGCTGAGTCACACCGACACCTCGCTTTGACCGCAACGAGCGTTTCACTTATAAATGGCGCATCTAAGTAGCACAAGGAATTGACTCGGACGATAGCGTTTACTTATGACCAAGGGTGTAGATCTTCCGAGGTAAATCTCTGTTCCAAAACTCGGAGTCCTCCGGTACCACTCGACTGCCCAATAGGGTCTACTTATTGATCAACTAGGTTTTCGATGCGGGTCGGCTCCTCGTTTTTTTTGTAGTCTCCCTGGTTGGTGCTGAGTCGGCAAGGATTGCGTTCTTTTGACGTCTGAACTTGAATTTTGTTCACCATTCGTCGACAACTGTTTCAAGGAGGAAAACGACCGATATTGCACTGCGCTGACGTCAATCTGCGATACGTATATTTCGACACCTCGAGACAGCCGCTGGTTAACGTTGACTTGCGGGAGTGGGGACGTCGGTGATACAAATTTCTTGGCAATGAGGGCAGGGTGTACGGCCGCGGACGCGATCGACGCGACTCGGCCGCTGAGGAATTTTTGGAACATCGTTTGGGGGTGGTGCTGCGCAGAGAGTCTGATGAAAGTCAACGTTACAACCAACTAATAGGGAAATATCAAGATAATATCTAGTGCAATGGTAATAAGCGGCGAGAACCTGCCTCGTCGAGACTGGCACGGTGCATGATAACCACCGAACTCTAAAGTAGTATAGCCCTGTCGAGAATGGGATGAATGTCGTGAATTGCCTAGAAACAGTGTAGACAGACCCCATTGCTTTCAAAACCGGATAGAACTAAGCAACAGCCGCTCAATGCACGCCAGATTTAGGCGGTCAGCACGAGCACGCCGTCCGCGACGCGCCACTCCGCCTTGGCGTTATCTACATCAAGATCGCGCTCACGTTTGAGCATCAGGGCGCCGTGGCCCGCGCCGTGAGTTTCAGATGCGGGAGAGGGCGTCTCCGGCGCGCGGCCCGACGTCGCGACAATCTCCGCGTCGGACACGCCGACATTCACGTCCAGCGGCGGCGCGTTCGGCACGCAGAGGACGAACCGCCGCGCCTCCAGGTCGAGGGTTGTCTGTGCGACGAGGGCGTGGGTCTGCACCCCGACATATCAAAAATTAGCAACAGTGAAGGAGGAGTTGGAGGCGCACGAGGAGAGGGACGCTGATAGTTATCTCGATAGAGCCATTTCCTGCCTTGCTCCAACTCCACGTCGGCCGCGATGCGGTACCCGCTGCGTTGGGCTTAGACACTGACGAAGCGGCAGTAGGCTTTAGAATTCCTTTTGTGGGAATATCCCGATCGGGTTTATTACTATTAGCTGCGATCGCCGAAGGAGGAAGTTCTTCGATCAACGGTTTCTTCGGAGTTGTGAAGGCCGAAGGCGACGGAATAAACGACGGGATGAGGACTGTGCGCGGGAGAAGCTTCCCCTTGGAGGCGATATTTGGGGTGGATATCTGGCGCGAAAGAACCAGGGACGTTTGGGCTTCTATTCGTTGGAGGGCGAGTTCTGGCGAGGGTTTAGCTTGCAAGTCTAAACTATGCGCGTATATTAACGCGCCTTGGATAAAAGTCTTGAATAGCGCGTCTCGGACCGTCCGCGACCGGATGGAGGAGTGGTATATACAGTCGAATACGAGAGATGGTTTTCCGGCTGGTAAGGAATTCGTCAGCAAGGGGCAAGAGCGGCTTGACAGGTAGCAGAGCTTTGCAGTGCAATACTACGCAGCTCGACCTGATCGGAAGGCCCAAGAAGGGAGCCCAGATACGCGTACCGACCTTTATCTGTATCCCGTCTAGCGTCGGACACAACGACAGGGACGAACCAAGCATCGGGATTGAGGTGATCCGGGTCGTCCTCGCCGCGCATCGCACGTTGTATCGCTTCCTCATTGCCCTCTGGTGGAGGGGGGACATTTGGGTCCCAGGCGATGTTTACGAATACCTCCGCGACGTATGAATATCTTGAATCCGGACGGCACTGGTATGTAGGCCAAATACCTTGAATGCTTTTGGGATGGCAATGGATGTGGATTGCGGCTCCAGAGAATTCGGGGCGGGAGGAGCAGCAGAGCCAACCTTGAGAACGGCTGGCTGGACCGTGGAGGATTTCAAGCAGAAGCCTGCAGTGGGCTTGAGGGAGACGGGGAGTCTGTTGGCCATTCCGAATCAGGCCCGGGGATGCGCACAGCCACAGCCAAATTTTATTGACCTGTGATCTTGCCTTGATCTTCGCTGCAAAATCCGTGGACAGACCGCGCCGAAGATTTCCCCTTGCGAATACGTGCCACATTGCGCTGACCTAACGTTAACTCCGAATCTGACTCGAACTTTTGCTGCCATGTCTGCACCTATAAAAGATCCCAAAACTACCTTCAGATTCGGTAGCTACTTTCCCCAACTTCTCTCCCTTTGCCTCAACAACTCCAGCGGTCCCCCAGGACGACATGTACAACGTCAGCCCCTTCCCCGACTTTGACGACGCAGAGAAGGTCCAGCAGTACATCCAGGACCGCCGTGTCATCGGTGTAGGTGCACCACCGATCGAGCACGCAGTTCTATTCACATGAGCACAGTACGATCCCCTCGTCCAGCCTGCGCTGCTGAGACACGAGATTGTCTCCACCGCGAGCTCCCAAAAAACCATCGCGTCTGCGCGTTACAATGCTGCACGCATCGTCGCCGGCCATGATGATCGCGTTCTGGTCATCATTGGCCCATGCTCGATCCATTCGCCCGAGCAAGCCCTCGAGTACGCGAACCTCCTCAAATCGAAAATCCCGGCTTGGTCAAATCTCCTGATCATCATGCGGGCTTACTTGTGAGTGTCCTCGTATTTAATTGCATTCTATTTGTCTGACCACTCGTAGTGAGGTAACTGACCTGCTACTTGAACCAGCACGCTCTAACTGTCGGCAGAAACCCCGCACGACCGTCGGATGGAAGGGTCTCATTAACGACCCGGACATTAATGGTTCTTTCAAAATCAACAAGGGCTTGCGCATCGCACGGCAGTTGCTCTGCGACATTACCGACTCGGGCGTTCCAGTTGGCTCGGAACTGCTGGACACAATTTCTCCCCAGTACCTTGCCGACTGTAAGGTCGCTCCCCCTGCCACATGTGTTCGCTAACCAACCCATTTAACCAGTAATATCCTGGGGCGCGATCGGAGCTCGCACAACTGAATCGCAGCTCCACCGCGAGCTTGCGTCAGGCGTGTCTTTCCCCATCGGCTTCAAAAATGGCACTGACGGCAGGTTCGTTTCTGCCGGCAAAAACACCTTGGCTGCTAATCTGACGGACTTTTATTAGCGTCTCGGTTGCGATCGACGCGATGTTCTCTGCTGGCTCGCCCCATGCCTTCATGGGCGTTACTGAGCAGGGTGATGATGCCCTTCCCTCGCGTCCACGATCGCTGCTAACCACTCTTCTAGGCCTCGCTTCCATCGTCAAAACCCGCGGCAACCAGGACACACACGTCATCCTTCGCGGCGGTACCAAGGGCCCGAACTACGCCAGCGAGCACGTAAAGGAGGCGGCCAAGGCCATTACCAAAAAGAAGGAGTGGGCGAGCATAATGGTGGACTGCAGCCGTACGTCCCGCTCTTTGTGAGGCAATAATACCGCGTTCTCATCTGCCCGGCGTTAGACGGAAACTCCCAGAAAAACCACAAGAACCAGCCGCTGGTGATCGACTCGATCTGTGCGCAGCTCGTGGCGGGCGAGCGGAACATCACGGGGGTTATGATCGAGTCCAACATCAACGACGGGCGGCAGGACGTCCCGAGCGAGGGCGCCAAGAACCTCAAGTGGGGTGTTAGCATCACTGACGCGTGCGTCAATTGGGAGACGACGGTCGAGATGATGGACAAGCTCAATACGGTAATTCTCTGCCGAATATTGGATCTTGGGCACTCATTGTGTTCTGCAGGCCGTCGGGCACAGACGGCAGGCGTTGATAGATGCTGGGTTCAGCCGGCCGCCTGGGTTTGTACGGGCCAACGGATCCGCCGCCTCCTAGGTCGATGTACCCGCTAACCATATATTCGAACCCACTCCTCTTGTATTGAATCGCTCGCTATCTGTCCTAGTATCAGTGCTTGTTGCACCGGAAATCTTTGTAATTAATATTCCAACTCATCAACTCGCTCTCAACGTCAGCCTTGAGGGTACGACTCCTTAATTCAACCTGTTGGAAGGCCACCTAGCTTGTAAGAGAAGACCGGTCTCAGTGAACCACTCGTCACGACTGCTCAGCCCACGAGTCATGGTTTAAAGTGTGTCGAGCAATCGCGAGAAGGGTAAGATGCACAGAACGACAAGTTCTTTCTCTCTCGGGAACTTGACGAATATTCGGCTGCTCTGAAAAGGCGTGGTATCTTGCAGCATCTGTACGGGTCAACATTGTGATTTTCTCTTCCCAAGTTAGCAGTTACGCGGCAATCTCCACAAGTGTGTAGATGTTTGATACTAGTCTGCATAAAGGTTCGCGACGCCGTATACCTCTGGTTGCTTTATAATTATTAATATGTGGAACGAGGATTTCAGATGAATCCGGGTTGTCGGCAGTCATACCAGGTCTGCGCTTAGCCGTGGCTCCTGCGTGCACTGAGATCCGCGCCGCGGTTTACACGCGGCACAGTATAAAATTGGCTTGAAGTTGCGGACCACTTTCACATCGCAATCGCGAGTGTGAAAGACAAAGGGGAGATATTTACATTGAGCTCACTCTATAGAAAGGTCTAGACCTATCAGAGTGGAGTTGGCGAGGAGTTGGAATATTGGCAGCTGGCAGCAAGTTCAAGTCAAGTTGAAATTGGCGACCTTGAGTTTGCGACAGTCTAACGGCTGACGTGGAACAGGTCTTATGGGCGGCGCGGCGCCGTAGGCGCCGCCCATGTCATCGGTTGACGTCGTTGAAGTTGCGTTTGGCAGTCCCGTTGAGTCGAGTGTAGACAGGCAAAAGACAAGGTGCCGATTACGATCAGTCGTCAAACAAACAACCGCTCGCGACCCAAAGAGGAAGTATATACCTCTCGCTATATTCTCGCTGAATTCTGCTCAATGGTTTCGTAGAGAAACACTCGAACGGAATTTAGCACTGCGGTGATGGAAAATGGTGCAAAAAATGACAAGAGTGGGACTCGAACCCACGCCACATTACGTGATGAGAACCCGTTAACAGGGTAAGCTGTCACACTTGAGTCACACGCCTTAACCGCTCGGCCATCTTGCCGCCTGAGGATTGGACTCAGGCAACAGCCAAAGCATGTCTTTCGACAAACAGACATCAAAAAGACTTTAATCGACGCTGCACCCTAGAGTCACACGCTTAACCGCTCGGCCATCTTGCCCCCTGAGGATTGGACTCAGGCAACAGCCAAAGCATGTCCTTCGACAAACAAACATCAAAAAAAATTGCCCGTGCGCTGCACGGACAAAATTTTATTGTAACAACTGGCAATACCTTTATTCTCGCTTTTTTACACGGCCCAGTCTCAGTTCAGCAATGAAAATCTCATCAAAGCTCAACAAAAAAATATCAACACTCTTTGTCTTCTACACGGCCGAGTCTCAGTTCAGCAACAAAAATTTCACCCATGCAATGCAAGGGTGAAAATTTCCGCATTCGGCAGTGGCAACAACCCCATGGCTGGAAAAATCCAGCCTGTGCATGCACAGGCCGGATTTGATCCGCTGCCTGCGGCGGTGAAAATGCAGCCTGTCAATCCAGCCTGTGGATCCACAGGCCGGATCGGATGATCGCCGCTGCACGGGTGAAATCTCGGAGGCTTCGAAATCCTTCCCGTGGATCCACGGGAAGGATTGCCCAACTCTGATCAGTGGCGGTGCAGCTGTCAGAAATGACAGCTCCCTTTGTTCTCGACGCCCACAGCGGATACGGGGTGCCTAGCCGCCTCAGATTCGCAGGGGCAGCATCCTCACAGCCAGCGCACGCGCCGCCGTCACACACGACACATTCTCAGCCGGCACATCCATCGCATGCTCCTCAGCCCGGGCACTAAAGCTCTCATATCGATATCCAGTCTTGATCCTGCGTAGGTTTCCTGACTGCAACGGCCTCCGAGGACTGGACCCTGGTTTTGGATGTCTGTGATCACGCTTCCGCTAATGAGAGCAACGCCAAGGAGGCCGTGCACGCACTATGCCATGAGTTCAAGTATGGCGAGCCGGCAGCACAGCTTGCTGCTGCCTGGGTACGTGTCTTCTTCAGCGCAGCGCCCCCTGCTCATCCTCTGTATAGCTCTGGGCTATCATGCTGCGCAACTCTTCAGACACCTTCATCTCACAGTGGACCTCCCGCAAATTGCTAGATACGCTCAAGGATCTCCTCACATCATCACGCACGTCCCCCGTCGTCCGTGAGCACGTCATGGATGTTCTCGCCGCTTGTCACGTACCATGCATTTCCCAAGTCCATTTCGGATACTCAATCCTTTGGGTACACCAATGCCTAACCTAAATGGAACAGTAGCAAGCAGTATAGATCGAGTCTTTCTACTGACTGTATATCCGAGGCTTGATTATTGGCTCTGCTACACCCGCCCACCTAAAGTGAAGGCATCTAGTACACCACTGCCACTACTTTTGTCTGCTTTTAGTTGTTTACTCTTTGCCTTATATCTTGTGCTTTACTCTCGTACTATCTAACTATACCTTAACTGAGCGTAAGCCTTTTTCTTTGCGGGTGTACAGCTTGCCAGCGTTAGTGTTGTAAACGAGTGCTTTCTTACCATAGCAGCCCTGCTATTAACACTTTGCTCAAGGCTCCAACCAGTTCCATCAGATTCCGAATAAACCCGAACACAGCCTTACCGCAATACCCTTACTTCTATTGGTTCGTACTGCCTTTGACTCATACCTATGCCTATGCTATGCTTTGACTCATCTCATCACGGGAGTCTCGGACGACCAATGATATCCGACTTATCCTGACTTGACTATATTCAGTATGACTCAATACATCACGGAAGTCTCAGAATACCGATTATTCCGGCTCTTACATTATATCTCCTTTAATTATTATACTTCGTATAAATACCGTCCATGTCTGGAGTTAGACTTCAGTTTGAATATCAACTAAGACTTGCCCTACTCCTCTCTCTCTCGGATTCCCGTCTATTTCCAAAATCGGGCCTTGGGCGTAGAGAAGGGCGCAGCGCATGAGCTGAAGCCAAGCCCCCTCCAACTCTATCGTTACAAGTTCGATCTTCCATTCGGATTCCGACTTCCTTTCTGCATTCTTGATCACTCTGTCTTGCTCATTCACACTTTGTCAATAACAGGTGCTAATTGGATTTCCATTGGAATCCCGGTCAGGGACCGGTACTTGACACCGCTGCCGTGTACGCCAGCGGAACAAGTGTGTCCTGCTGTTTACCCTCCTAGCGCTTGGACTGACTATGCTTAGAAAAAGACACGGGCTTTCGTGGCCTCTGGTGGCAAGTCAAGCCGAGAGACAAGTCTGAGGAAGGCATGCCCTTCGACGCAGAGGACGCCATGTTCAATCCCCCGCTCTCCGGCGGGCGCATATCCGCGTACGACTATGACATGAACAGAGTACTTATGTCTGAAGCCATCGCAATTTCAGCTTCATTGCACGCAGTCGCTGCTGTACACATATCTTCAAATTGTATATTGTGAATGAACATTCGGGTAATAGTATCTCAAGTACATTGTGTTATATCCGTATTTCTCGAACCTCCAGCATCCTCCGATGCCTCCGAGATATTCCAATCAAAACGGAATGTTCCGGCCTCTGGAATTTCGGAGGTCGTTGAAACCAGGTTTTTACGCAATGAAGGATTACTGAGCGTTTCCCGTTTCTTCCTTGTTCTAATTTTTACTTACTTCTTGAGCGGACTTCACCGCTCCGCAACTTTGACTTGCGGCTTCGTCCGTTCATGATTACTTAAGTAGGAAATGGACTTTACGGCCGTACATAATTATGACTTAGTATAAATACTCAATATGCTTGTATGTAACTTCAGTTTGATTATTAATGTTCTTGACTACTCGTCTTGCTTCCGAGTTCCCTCCGACTCCGATCCTCCGAAGTTCCAACTTTCATCGGAACGACTTCGACTCTCGCCAGTCTAGGTAGTACGCACACCCTTACCTTCCTGTGGTGTTTGCTATTGATCCGATTTTCCGATCTGGAATTCCGATCAACGGATCAATCCTCCGACTTCGACTCAGAATATAACAGTATAATCAAACTCACCTATCTCAGCTGGATATGTCTTCTTCCAACTCCGTGTATGTCCCGGCCGCCGTTCTTCACGAACGGCAGCGATGTGATCGTCGGGAATCTCGCCTTTTTTCCCAAGTGGTCCCGATGTCTCCACCAGTTCAAACCATGAGTGACATCCTGACATCCTACTCTGGTCCAATCCTCCATCCTGCTCCTGTCGGCATCCGCACCCATCAGCCGGTAATATCAACGGCAACCACTACTCCACTTAACGTTCTGGGCCTAGTCGAAAACCCAAGAACCCTGGAGAATCCTACGGTCTTTCCTCGATCTCCCTACCCCCGATCTCACTCCATCACCATCGATACTGAACTGATTCCCTTCAGGCGACTCGCTTCGGGTGAAGCTGAAGCTCCCGATGAACCTGAAACAGGGAAAGGGTTATCTCCTGCTGCACATTACACCTCGAAGCTGCTCGTGTTTCGGTGGGAATGGCGAATTAGGCCTTTCTCCAGGAAAATTCAACAAAAAATCCCCTCGCGGTGGGCTCCAGTTGTGATTGGGACTGCGGTGCTGGTGTGTGCATTGGTTTACACGCAACAGCTTGTTCATCCTCTAGGGGATTCTGAGTATGATTTTTAGGGGATTGCAAGGTTTATTGGATCACCCTTTGGGTTAGTGGTGATAAATGAGGGTGGTCATCCCAACGGGACGATGGTCGTAGAGAGTGTGTGTGTGTGTGTGAATAAACCGGTCGAGGGCCTGTAACCTTCCTTTATCTGGTCGGAGTACTGGTGCTCTTCAGTACAAAGTCTCCGCTTTGCTTCCTCTCTCGCTTTTCCCCCTAATGATCGAGCGGGAGGTTGTGTGGATTACGCAAGTGCAATCTCCTGTGGAAGGCTTTGATGCCGTTCCTTGGGTTCGTTTGGCGGGGACGATAATGTGTTGAGGCATAAAATGTTCGGCTGGGACGACAATTTGCCAATGGGTCCAAGGCTAGCTATCAACTTTCAACAGAGCGTGAGCTCGCAAAGGAGAATAGGGTCGCTTTGAGAAAGGTATAAAGCGCGAGCTTATGGTCTTTAAGCTGCAAAGGGGTCAGAAGTAAAGTGCTGTGAAGCAAGTGAGTGGTTGTTATTGGGTGTGGACTAAGGTACACTGTGGGACAGTGCAGGGGAACCGATGTCCGGGACTAGACGACTGACTACCGGGTCCGTTCCCGTCTCCCTTTTATACCTTTCCCCCTACCTCCTTTGGGTCATGCATTGTGAGCCATCACATTGTGATAGCTCCCGACGTAACCTCAAAACACCGAACTCCGAGAACAACACCTTAAGCCATCAACGTAAAAATGATATCCGGACCCAACTAGTGGCTTGACGGAGAATCAAACTCCGAACCTTCCATCAACTGATATATGAATGCTATAGGTACACGGAATGCGTTACCATTATGCCAACAAGCCATTCGAGAATCGAACTCAAGACCACCAAGGACTGACTCCGAGTTAAAAATGTTATCCAGACCCAATCCATGGCTCCCCGGACTTTCCGTCAACCAATATATAAAATCAGTAACACGGAGCGCGTTAGCCACTACGCTACCAAGCCACTCAAGAAGTCAAACTCAAGACCACCAAGGACCACAAGTTAAAAATCATATCCCGACCCAACATGGCTTGATGGAGAATTGAACTCCGAACCTTCCATCAACCGATATGAGAACGTTAGGTACACGGAGCACGTTACCATTACGCCACCAAGCCATGACCGGACTACCAAAAAATGCCAATAAGACCGGGAAAAGGAATGGTTATCGTCAAAGGCTTGATGAAGAATTGAACTTCGGACCTTCCGTGATATGCGAACGTTACATATCGCTACGGAGCGCATTACCACAACGCCAACAAGCCGTACGAATGGCCGAGACGATCGCTGCAAAAAGAACGGTTTCCGTCAAACGGCTTGACGGAGAATTGAACTCCGGACTTTCCGTCAATCGATATAAAAATGTGCATATTTACAGAGTGCGTTACCATTATGCCATCAAGCCGTAGGAGTCGAACGACCAGCCAAGACGATCACCGTAAAAAGAAGGGTTTCCGTTGGAATGGCTCAATGGAGAATCGAACTCCGGACTTTCCGTCAATCAATAAAAAAATGCATTAGATCATCACGGAGTGCGTTACCATTACACCACCGAGCCGTAGGAATCGAAAGACCAGCCAAAACTATCGCCATGAAAAAGAAGGGTTTTCTTCATAATGGCTCAGCGAAGAATTGAACTCCGAACTTTCCGTGAAGCATACCGCAAACTACATAGGAATGCGGAGTGTGTTACCATTACGCCACTGAACCGTTCAAAAACGCGCCCTATCTTCTTACTCGACGGACAAAAAGAACGTAAGGCCCGTCAGAGATTTGAACTCCGGTCCCTCCATGATTTCAGTTTCCCGCCAGCTATGCGAACAGAGTGCGTTACCACTACGCCACCGGACCATGTGTGTGAGCGATGCGAAGGTCCGGTAAGAGGCGCACGAAAAAGGAATGGAAAAGAGGGATGGCTCGACGGAGGATTGAACTCCGGACTTCCTGCAAAAGACGCGCTTGTGCAAGAACCATGGCAGGATGCGTTACAGTTACGCCATCGAGTCGCGAATACCAAACGGCCCGAAAGGATGGAACGAGGACTCCGGGTAATCAAAAAGGGTGGGTAGCACGGGAAAAGGGCTCGACAGAGGATCGAACTCCGGACTTTCCGTAAGTCAAACACTGGGGTGAAAGGATACGGAGTGCGTTTCCACTACACTATCGAGCCGTCGCAGGCGGAAGCCGGATAGGAGGAGAGTTAGTTGCACGGAGAATATGTTCCAGCATAGACGACCTGTATAATCCCAGTGTGACCGTCACGTGTGTTGTTATACCGTGACAGCACGCTGGCATCCCTTACTCGCGTTTTACCACGTCGCAGTAAGGGTACGTGTATTCTCTCTATTTATTCACACTACGATACTCATACACAGTAGTTAGAACACTTACTTGGAGTACAGGTGAATAGACTCGCGTTTTACCACGTCGCAGTAAGGAACACTTACTTGGAGTACAGCTTCCAACTGGTTATGGGCCTTTGAGTTCTCGTTGACGACGACGAACTCCGGACTGTACACCAAGCGACCTGGTAGCTCACACGAGCTGGACCACTCTTTTCTTATGAATCGCGCAGCGCGCAACAACTCATACCCACCGAACGACTCGACATGGCGTCCTCGCAGAACCCCATTCATTCCTCTTCCAACCCGCTGGGGATCGCCCAGTCACTTTCGAGCTCACGTCCTCTGCCTGCACCGCCGTTCGTAACCCCGAACTGACCGCCGGGACCGGGCGTGCAGGGTGCATTGGCCGCCCAGCACGCTCAGTCTCAGGCGCATCCCGTCCAACTGATGGCACAACAACATCAGACACACGCGCCGCAGACATACGCCGTGTACGCTCCCGCCCCGTCTCAAGCTGTGTACCCGTCGTCGCAACAGTACGCTCAGTACGCCGCGTATCCACAACCACAGCACCTGCCGATGCCGCAGCGTGCTCCCTTTGTGCCGTCGGGCGTACCTCCGCCTCCCCTCCTTACACTGTCACACCCCTATGTGCCCGTGTACCCGTACGCACCTGCACCCCACCAGACGGTGCCGCATCCGTACGCAATCCCTGCGTCTGCGTCCCATGCGCCTGTACATCCCCACCAGGTGGCCCCACACGTGGTGCCCACGTCTGCGTCGGAGTTCGTCGCAGCAGTCGGACCAGTCCCGAAGGTGTTCCTGCTCAGCAGCTCAGCCTGGAAAGACGAGGAACGGCTCGCTTTCGAGCGCAACAACTGGCGCAACTGGTCTGCAAAGGTCGAAAACCAGCTTGGGATGATCCCCGGGGCCAAGCGCTTCTTGGGCATCAACCCCAACGACCCCAATGATTGCCCGTCGTTCCAGCTCTACCCGGGGCACCATCGCGCATGGATGGAGACCAACAGCGTCGTCCTCTCCTTCCTCCGTGACGTCCTCACGGTGACCGAACACACCCACATCGACCATTGCACCACGGCTGCTGAGGCTTACGGGATGCTTCGCTACCGTCACCTCGTCCGTGGACCAGCGGGCCAGGTGCTGGCGCTCAAGCGCTTTGCGAACTTATCCTACGCCTTGGACCCACTCACGTTTGCTGCCACGACCACGCTCCTAACTCAGTACAACGAGGCCATCTGGCAATGCGGTCCGCCCAACCCCGAACTCTTCTTGCTCAGCGGTATCATCTCGGCGCTTGAAGCAAACCACCCCACCATCGCATCCACTCTCCTGTCTCAGCCGAATCTCATGCTTGCATCTGCGCTGGCCACTCTCGACACGAAGCAGCTACGCCGGATGGAGGAGACCACAATGGGTGATACTTCTGCCTACGCCGCCACGACTGCTGCCCCCACCATGTTCTGCACGAACTCAGTCTGCCCGAAGCCGACTACCCATACATGGCCATACTGCACCAGTAAAGGGGGTGGAATGGATGGGAAGTCGATCTGGGAGGCCCAGCAGAAATACCAGGCGGATAAAGGGACATCGAATGCGCCCAAGCCCAAAGCGAAGGAGCCGAAGGGACCGCACGTTACCCGCGATTCCGGGGGGCACGCGTACATCACAGTGGAGGGGGTGCTTTGCCCCATACCCGCTCTCAACACCCCATCGAATGTGTCCGCCGCGCCCGTTGCGAACATGGCGCTTGCTGATCCGACCAACGCGCTACTCACAGACAAGCTTCCCGACGCCGCCGCGCTCGAATTCGTCCGGGAACCAGAGGCTTGGATCGCCGAGGACGACCTGCACGTCTCCATCGACTGGAACGCGCCCTTCGTTACTAGCGCCGAGGCGAATGGCTACGACATCTACGCGGATACTGGGGCAAACGTGCACATAAGCCCAGTCTGTTCTGATTTCGTCACGTTCACGGAGATCGCACCACATCCCATACGCAGTTTCCAGGGGAGCTCGATCAACGCCACTGGTGTCGGCACCATCGTCAATGCACATTTCAAGCAAGTACAAGCTCTCTACGTCCCAAACGCCTCAGTCCGCCTCCTCTCCGTCCTACGCCTCTGCCAAGCGAACCACTTCGTTTTCCACTTCGATGCATCCTCCGTATGGATAACCGACTCGTCCTCCCAATCTGTCATTTGCTCCGGCTCAGTCCATCCCACTCGAAATCTCTACCGCCTCCATACCTCGCCAACCGCTCTGTCTGCGCACGCTGCCACCGCCTCCGCCCGTGATCTACGTCATTGGCATCTATGTCTCGGGCACGCTCACCATCAAGCGGTCGCGGATATGTTCACGTACAGACACATAGACGGTATGGATCTTGACCCATCCGTCGACGCTCCGGTTTGTGACGACTGCATCTTGGGAAAACAGGCACGCACGAATGTACCTAAGGTGCGGGAGCAACCTCCTACGACACGACGGCTGGAGAAGGTGCATGTGGACCTGAGCAGGAGAATCGCGACGAAATCGAGAAGCGGGAACGAATACACCTTTGATATCGTCGACGCGCACACCACGCACGGGTGGGCCTACCCTGTACCCAATAAATCATCATGTTTTGCCATCCTCCAGGCGTGGGAGCTTGAGACAACGGCGCGCCTCAACGAACACGTGGGCACGTACATTGTTGACAACAGCGAGCTAAAGTCTGACGAATTCATCAATTGGTGCGCGAGCCGCGGAATCGCGATCGTCTGGACCCCGCCTCACGTCTCTTCGAGGAACAGGAAGGTGGAACGCTTCCACCATACCATCCACGGCAAGGGGCGTGCAATGCGTATCGGATGTGGTGCACCACCCAACCTGTGGGACGAATTCTGCGTTATGGCCGCATATTTACATGCCAGAACGCCTGCGAAGGCTCAACTCGGCAAGACTCCCCACGAGGCTTTCGAGCACGTCAAGCCAAACTTGAAGCACCTTCGGGAGATCGGATGCCGGGTGTTTGTGTTCATTGAGGGCCACAATCCGAAGGTGAACGCGTGCAGCATCGAGTGTGTCCTCATTGGATACACCCCGCAGTGCATGGCATACCGCTGCTGGCAGCAATCCACCGGGAAGATATTCAACTCCGCTAACGTTCGCTTCATCGAGCATGGTCAAACTGAGAAGGTGCATTTCGACAAAGACAAAATGAGCGCACGCCCGATGCGTCCAGAGACACCGACCGTCATTCCCAACGACCAATCTTCCCCCGACCCGCCTATGCGCACGTTGTCGTGTCCTAAAATTGTTTATATAAAAATGAGGAAGACGGCTCAAGAAATTTATTCACAAATATCTGACTAATACGAGGCAATATCACGTGATCGGACCGAATGGCCGGAATGGACCGACGGCCCGGGCGGCCCCAGGAGATTCTGCTGGAAATTATTCAGCAAAATAGTCAGCTAGAGTCAAGATGAGTCGACGCTGACCGAGAAGCTGAGTAACGCTCAGTAATGCGCTGAATAATGCTTGGAGAGCTGCTGAATAATGCTGAATAATGCTGACTGAAGAATTAATCAGCGAAAGTAAGCTCGAATAGGGAAATAATTCCCACGGGCAAAAGGTATATAAGGAGGGCTGTAGAACAGATAATTTCACTACCTACCAGTTGTACTTAGTCACCATTAACTTCAGACTCAGGGTCCTATTCATACGCACGCTCCAGCTCCTAAGTGCTGTTAGGAACATCTATCGAGCGATTGAACCTCTGAGACTCCAACTTACGCAAACAATTCCAGAGGCAGCACACGAAGTACTGCTACCGCTACAGCACTGAGAGACAGTTTTACAATCTTTGTTAGACAAGCCCCGCCAAAGTAAAGCGCGCCGCGGTTGTTAACAAATCCACGCAGAGACCTTTTTTTTCCAATTAAATTTACCCCACCAATACCTTTCCGACTATATGTGGGTTTGCTTGAATAAAGTCACTTCCAGCAACCTACGTAGGAAACAAAATTTTCACACGACAACGTCCACCCTCCCGACAATCAACGACCCCGTTGAATTCGTTGATCCACCGGCCACCATGACTGTCGAAACACAGGCAATCCCTGGTGTGGTCGAGGCAATCCCTCGACCGGCGACGGCCCCGGCCGAACCCATCCGCGCGCCAACCCCAACAGGTCTATGTGCGCAACCTTCGCCTCCACCTCTCCGTCGCTCCATGCGCAGTGCACCCGCTCCATCGCATGTCCCCATCCTCCATCCTCGAGTTGCTCATCACGCCGGTGAACCCAGCGTTGATGACGACGGCGAGATGCAGATCCTCACCGATAACAACGAGTCCATAGCTGCGACGCCCGAGGATGACGACAGCATAGAGTCTGCGCTTCTTGCGCAGATTCAATCCTACCTCGCGGACAACCCCATCAACGTCGAATTTCCGGACGATCCTCGGAACTACAGGGAAGCTATGGCCTCTCCGGATGCCGAGAAGTGGATCGCAGGGACACATGAGGAGCTCTCTGCGCTAAAGAATCTCGGAGTCTACAAGCTCATTCCACCATCGTCTGTACCTCTCGACAAGACGATCCTCGACCTCAAGCCAGTCTACACCCGCAAGCGAGATGAGACGGGGGCGGTGGTGCGCAACAAGGTCCGTTACTGCACCCTCGGTAACAGGCAGCGATACGGACGCGATTATGAAGAGACTACGTCACCCACGGCACGTCTCGAGTCATTCCGTGCGATCTTGCACGTCGCGGCCTCAAGGGGGTGGGATCTCCAACAGGTCGACGTCAAGACCGCTTTCCTCAACGCGTCGCTCCCACCGGACGAAATACAGTACTCTCGCCAACCCAAGCACTTCGAGGTGGAAGGGAAGGAGGGATGGTACTGGAAGATCATGAAGGCGCTGTACGGGCTGAAGCAGGCGGGGAGGGCGTGGAACCGGGAGTTGCACAAGGCAATGCTGGAATGGGGATTCCGGCGCCTGGTCTGCGAATGGTGTGTCTACGTTCGTGTGGTGGACGATGTTACCAACCTCGTTGCGGTACATGTCGATGACATGCTATGCGCAGCGAGCGAGGCCTCCGCTAACGATCTCTTCAAATCCCAGCTGCGCTCCAAGTGGGCCATCTCCGACCTGGGTGAGGTGAAGTTCTGCCTCGGGATCAGCATCGTCCGGGACCTGGAACGAAAATCTATTTCGCTCTCCCAGACAGCACTCATCGACCGACTCGTTTCCCAGTTTCACCAGACCGACGCAGATTGCCCCCCGCACACCCATGGAGCCCGGGATTCCCCTCGAACGCCCCGCTCCTGGCGCACCACCACTATCTCACGAGGACGCCGATTGTCTCGCTGCCACGCCGTACCGGTCCCTGGTAATGTCCATGATGTATCTATCCCTTGGCACTCGCCCAGACATATCCTTTGCCATCAACAAACTGGCGGGCTTCCTCAACTGCTACGGGACAGCGCACTGGCAGGCAGCGATCCGAGTCTTGCATTATCTCAAGGGGACTCGGCTCATGGCTCTGACGCTTGGGGGTCTTCAGCCTGTCCTGCTCTACGGCTCCACGGATGCTGACTACGCGAACGACTCAGGTCGCAAATCTGTGATGGGCTATGCATTCAATCTGGGCGCTGGTGCAATCTCCTGGTCATCTCGCAGGCAAAAAGTCGTCGCTCTCTCTTCGACTGAGTCGGAATACATCGCCGCGTCCGAGGCTGCGAAGGACGCGCTGTGGATGCAGATGCTCCTTCGAGGCCTTACGGTATCCATCACCTCCGCTACCGAGCTCGAGTGCGACAATAACTCAGCAGTCGGTCTCGCGAACGACCAATCGCTGCACGCGCGCGCAAAACACATTGATGTACGCTACCATCACATCCGCGATTGCGTCGAGAAGCGAAAAATACACCTCATACGCGTCTCCACCGAAAATAACACGGCCAACACATTCACCAAAGCTCTTCCTTTTCCCTCCTTCGCTCGCCATCGCGCTGTCCTGGGTCTTGCTTAGGGGGTGACGGGGGTGTTCTGGCGTGAGGGGGTGGATTTACGGCCGTCCACGCTGCGGGGGTGAGTTGCACGGAGAATATGTTCCAGCATAGACGACCTGTATAATCCCAGTGTGACTGTCACATGTGTTGTTATACCGTGATGGCACGCTGGCGTCCCTTACTCATGTTTTACCACGTCGCAGTAAGGGTACGTGTATTCTCTCTATTTATTCACACTATGATACTCATACACAGTAGTTAGAACACTTACTTGGAGTACAGGTGAATAGACTCGTGTTTTACCACGTCGCAGTAAGGAACACTTACTTGGAGTACAGCTTCCAACTGAGTTAGGACCGGACATGGAGTGTCCGAGACTAGGGCCAACAAGTTCGGGTTGCGGAATCGGTGCCGGACTGAAGATGGTGCAGGTAAGGGTTCACGGAGTTCTAGAATGAGTCATAAGCGAACTCCGGGGCGGAGGAGCATGCGAGCGAGCAGGTATGGGACACAAAGGAACAACTCCGGCACAGCCTTGGGCTGGGGTATAAATACTACAGCTAGTCTACCAAAATATCATCTCAGTTTCGGCCCACATCCTCTGTCAACTACAAAGATTTTATGTAGTAAGAAAGATTAAACTGGAGTATTGTTGTCCAAGTTCTTCCTTAGTGGTTCGTATTTTTCAAGGAGTAAAACTACTAGATATAAACCTGAATTTATGAGCTCCGGAATTTGTATAAGGGTATCGGCAGCTGTAGTTCTGTCGGAGAACGTTCGGTTAGTTCGGCAGTTAGTGTCTTCAGGTAGTATCGGCTTGTACGGCTTGTAGGGGAAATTTTACAGTAACTATGCTCACCTGGTGTGGCGAAAGTTCGGGTGGTTCTTCAGTATTTTCAGAGGTGCTTAAGTAAGCGGTCGGCTGTGCTTCAGTGTTTACGGCAGTAGTTCGGCGAGTTCAGTTAAGTTGCTGCTTAGATTGATGATAGGTGATGACCAATCTATCAACTGAGGTTGCACTTAGGGGGCTGCGACAAAATAAATTGTTGTTGACAGTAAAATGCAAGGGGAAAAGGTGTCTGATTCAGTTGGAAACTCGGTCCTTATATACTCTTCCTACTTTCCTAATTAGGCCTCCTTGACTCATGCTTCTTTTGCCAGTCATGGTTCTGACTCCTCCGGACTGCCTTCATGATTCCATTCCTTGCTTCTTGATGACTCCTCATATGACTGATTATGATTTCTCCTGATTCGGGTTCTTGAGTCGCCTTTTGATTGACACTTTGATCTGACTGATGTCACGCGATATTTGATGAGGTAATCCCCAGAACTTCCCGTTCTTAATAGCGGGTGGCTTTTTCATGTTCTGACTCTCGCTTTTGTGAGAGTCTGACACCTCACCTTCTAAGCCTTAGCCAGCTTAGGAGTAGCTAAATATCCGCCCTGAACATCACCTAGAGGTCACCCGGAGTTGAGTTACACAGTAAAAGCGACCCCGGTACTCCCTCGCCGCCGTCAGACAGCGAATGGAGTTTATATTTCGGCATAAAAAGTTCAGCGCCGGAGAAATCGAACTGTTTATTCCTCCCCTATGCAAGTAGGGCAGTGAAATCTCTCAAACAGCACAACGAGGTCTTCGGAGTTCGTGTGTAGCTGCTAGCTAAGGAAGTTGGCAGTGCAGAGCCCGCAGGAAGTCACCTTCAGCAAGCGAACGGGTGAGAAGTAGAGAGAGGAAACTCCGTAGAGGCACAAAGAGGGGTAAAGGGAGGAGAAATTACTGGAACGTTATCGCGAACACATAAATCCCCTGGTCTTACAATCTACGACTCAAAGATACTTCGGACGACTGTGGTTCGTGGTCCAGAAAGCCCCCAAATCCATATTTCACCTCGGACTTGACAAATTGAACCCCGCATCGCCTTCCGAAGCTCCTCCCTGAGGAAGTGTGGAACAGATTCAATCTCCGTTAACCCGAGAAGGCTAACTAGGCATCGGAGTTCGCTCGGACCACCCTAGCTAGTAGGATTTTGAACCAACTGTTCAAATCCTTGTACGGATATCCCCACCAATATTATTTAAACCTCCCTACATACTTGTCTACCGCGACAGAACAAATTCCCCCTAGAGGACGAGCATTAAACATAGCCCGGATCTCCCCACCATCTGGCAGTTTAAAGCACCGCAGTCCGCATCACAGCGTTATGTGACGAGGAGGGGCTGAAACGGGGTCCAACAGTTTCAGGTGGGTAACGGAAGGAGAATTGGTGAACGGCCTTCTGGGACGAACCACCTTTTGGCGAGTTTACAGGGATTCCTGGAGGCGTAGGAAGCATGGGTGACCAGGGGAGCCATCCTGGACATGGACTTGATGCTCTCCGGGTCGGTGTGTGGTCAGGAAAGGGAGTCCACGAAGAACGTCCCTTGTGGACGTTCGGTGAAGGTGGCAATCCTGTCGGAACAAGTCTCCCATGGTGTCATGGTGCTTTCATCAGGACGTATGGCCTGAGGGGACGGTCGTTCGGCCCCAGTGAACAGTCGTGTGGTGCCCTAAGGATAGTTGAAAGGTCGAACGGCCTGGTCGGACGGTGTCCATTTCCGGCAAGCAGGAAGCCCAATCCGGATATTCCCTCGTCCCAAAGCTGCATGGTGCTGGTAAGTCCGTTGTGACACATGTAGGGTGCGTAGCACCCTCACAACGCATACTGTTCCTGAGCGGGAAAAGACCAGCCTAAAAAGAAAGCAAAGGGCCCCACGAAGAGTCGAACTCCGAACCTTCCACAAAGACACATACCCAGACCCAAGGATACAGGAATGTGTTACCATTACACCACTGGGCCGCACGAGTGGGAATTAGGAGAAAGGCTAGAGCTTATATTCCGGTGGACCCCTAGTGTCCCGTTCTGATTTCTCCTGAGGAGTTCTGAGCGCTAGGATTCCACCTTCACCGAGGCGAGAGAAAGGAGGCGACCATAAAGCACTAGTTATTAAAAAGATGCTAAGATAGAGGAAAACGGCCTAATGAAGACTTGAATTCCGGACCCTCTGAAATAACGGTGCTCAGCTTCTACCATGTCGGAGTGCGTTCTATTATGCCATTAGGCTATGATGGGTATGAGGAACGGTAGGCCAAGTAAGGTGCTTCCTGGTACTGGAACAAGACACTGGGAGGCACGATGGAGCCAGCAATTCCTGGAAGTTCAACATCCCCGAGAACACCGAGAGGGAGGCAGGAATGCAAATGAGGAGAACAAGAGAACCAAGTGGCTAGGGCAATTGGAAGGCGGAAGAGCAACTGAGGCTCCAAGGGTTCCTGTGGGAGTATCGGAACCATGAAAGGGGCTATGCACACAGTGGGATGACTGTTTTGGGCAATAAGGCAGCATCGGAGGCAGGCGAAAGGAGGAGTATCATAAGTCGGAACTAGTCAGGAGCGTGGGGTGTGCACGGAATGACTTCTGAGGCGCTAGATATAAAAAGGTGCTGTAGTTTACAATGAATGTATCTCAGTTTGAGGCCCACATCTCCCTCTAAGTCATACCGACCAGGGAAGACAAGTGCACCACCCCACGTAGAACTCACAGGTCATTGGAGGTCTGGTTGCATGACGAACCGCTTCCATACCACGACATCGTCTACGACCTCGTCACGGTTTCAG
The DNA here is from genome assembly GCA_029289555.1 of Mycena latifolia. Classification (NCBI taxonomy): domain Eukaryota; kingdom Fungi; phylum Basidiomycota; class Agaricomycetes; order Agaricales; family Mycenaceae; genus Mycena; species Mycena latifolia. The sequence continues at coordinate 62,429 of JARJLE010000253.1, read as the reverse complement.
CCCGAGTAGTCCTCCACTCGGCACCGTTTAAAGAATCCCCCTCTATGACTAAGTAGGGTAGTTGAAAAACCCTCAAGCGCCACCACCAACTGCCAACGGAGGTCGCGTGTGCAGATGCTAGCTGCAAAACAGATTAAAAGTGCCTTCAGCAAGCAACTTGAGACGGAAAGGAGTGTGAAAGGCTTCGTAGGGCATAAAGAAAAGAGGTAGAAAGGAAGGAGTTGAACGACCAAGGAACTACGCTACTTCTGCCCTCCAAGATTTACGATTTTACAAACCTCCAAGCTCGAATCAGCGAGTCAGAAGGATACGAAAAGGAGACATACCCCAGACGTGCAGGAAAAGGAGTCCACATCGCGTCAAAGAAGCCCTTCCTCTACTTCCGACTGTAGAGTGAGATCCCCCTGCATAAACCCAGAAGGCTAACTACTTCCGACTTCCATTGGCAGTAGTAGCACCCTCTAACAGACCTTCCGCTAGAGTTACCTATCTTTCTTTTTAAATACATTTTGCTGCAATCGCCCGGAGACTCTCAGCGACAGAATTAATTTCCCTCTAGAGGATGAGCCAAGTAAATTGCAAGGCCACTTGGTGTCTACAAGAACCGCAGTCCACATCGCAACAGCTCGAATGTATGCAGCCTGTGTTTTTGACTCCTACTTCGCTGGGAATTCATGGATTTCTGGTATCTTCTCAGCTGATTCTAGACAGCGTGAATTTTGCTTGCACACCTCAGCATTGTGTGCAGTGACGTACTCCTGCATGCTCTCGGTAGCAATGTGTGCTTATTGACAGCTACATACTCCTGCATGATGCCGATTGTTAAAGAAATATAGTGCTGGCAAGCGGTGCAATGGATCCAGTAGTTTTCAAGTGCCATGATGAGAGGGAGGAGCCTTAACAAATTATGGGGAGCCTTGCTGAATAATGTTGGGTCCTTCCCCAGTTTGGCTAGATTCTTGAAACTCCTCTATGTTGCCACCCAAGTCGAGGTGGTGTATTGATGTGATGCCAGTCATTTCCTGCCTTTTTGGCAACACAGTTGGCAAGTACTGTAGTACAGTAGGGGACAGTCAAAAACATCAACTCGGCTAGTGACTGGAGTTTTGTTTCAATTAAAAAATGGACTTCAGATTCAGATTCGGCACCCTAAAATAAGCCTATATACTATTTTTCTGATTTTTTTTGACGAGGGATTACATTTGGCCAAAATTTTGGCCGGTCGGAACAAAATTGTGTGTACCCCTTTTGGCCTCCGGTGACCTACCTACTCCTTGCCGACACTGCCGCGGCACGCTTGGAGGCTTGGCGATGGGCACTCTGACATCTGCCCATGCTGCGGCATCTGATAAAGCGCTGGATGATTTCTGCAGTACATGCATCCAGATACTTGATAGCTGCTTGTTTTGCATCCTCAAATTTAGGCTTGTCCTCCTCTCGGAAGCGATATTTGACCCAACCCCAGTACTGGAGGAGATGTCAGCAGATGCTGTGAATAGATCAAATTAAACATACCATCTCGATTGGGTCCAATTCACAATGAAATTTGGGAAGGAAAATAATTTTATGGCCCCATCTCTTGACTAGTTCCTCAAGCATGGATACCTGGTTCTTGAAGTCATCTTGGTGGCTCAGCCAACGAGCCATGCAGCACTCTTTATTCTCAATTGGGCACACTGGGCAGCATTTGTTAGAACAGGCAAGCACAGTGGTCTGAAGTCAACAGTGAGAAACTCTGTTATTGAACAATGTGCAGTAAGTACTAACCTGAAGTCAACAGTGAGAAACTGAGGACTCCAGTCTAAGCTAGGCTACTTATATATACAGTAGATAGGTAGATGAGTAATCATGAGTAAGGTGATCACTAAGCATGAGTAAGCATGAGTAAGTGGATCAGTAAGCATGATAATCAAATGGGGAATGCTCAATAAGCATATCAGTCAGCATGACTGATCGGTCAGGTGACCGGTAACTATAGTAACTACAACTAAGTAAGCGAGAATGTCATAGTCCAAACACATATTCCAACAGCATTTTGCTCTGAGCTTTCAATTTCTGTATCCACACTCCTTGAGAACCCTTTCCAGACCCTTTGCCTCTCCATTCTGTTTTGTCATCTTTTGAATCTTTCCTCGCTTGGAGGGATCTAGGTTCGATGTGGGAATAACTGTGTCTTTCTGTTTCCACTGTGCTTTCTTGTGGGCAGGCATTTCGGAGGTAGCACCTATTGTTCCACCCATCGGGTATATGTAGGTCAGAACAGTAATAGATTCACGCAAGAATTCCTGGTGAACATCGGACTTTGGTCATGTGTGACACCATGTGACTTTTGTATCCCGAACGGCTCGTGAATTTATTTTCAAACTCAGTCAGAAGACACTCCTGAATGAGAGCTTTAAAATGAGCCTACTTTCGTCCAGATTGAAGCAGAACTGGGGAAGTTGGCCAAATGTTGAGACCTGTTTAACTCACCATGTGATTTCCAGCCGAATGGTTCGTCAGAAAAATCTGGAAATATGTGGGAAAGGACTATTCAATGGGATCTATCCATTGCCAAAGTTTCGGAATTTTTGAAGAAAGTAAGTTTCAGTTGATGTTTTTGACTGTCCCCTACTGTACAGCAGTCTACTCCAAATCTCTCGCCCTCAATCAGTTCATTACAGGAATGGCAAAGTTGCCATGGGCCAGCCTTTACAACTGCAGCATGAGTCAGTTTGGCACTGGCAACCCCTTTGGCAATTGACACCTCAGTGGCTTTCTTTGGAGGTGGGTTCTGAACCCACTGCAGGAGAAAATCAGACACCTGCTTCTTGGAAGTAGAGTCTACATACTTTTGCCTGCCCCACAAGCTCAACTTGTGCATCTACCTCCTTTCCCAGCTGTTCCTTGGCCCAAGCCCAGAGTGTGTTGCATCCAGATTGCACCAGTAAAAGTATCATACCAAAGCACAATGGCACAGTTCTGATTGCATGTGCAGCGCGCAACAACACAAAGGTCAACATAAATGCCTTGCCGTTTATCGGGATTTAATGCAGCAAACTTTGGAGGTGGGCTTTTAACCCACTACAAGAGAAAATTAGATGGCCACTTCTTGAATGTAAAGTCAATATACTTTTTCCTGCTCTGCCAGCTCAACTTGTGCATCTGTCTTTCCTTCCTTCTCCAACTGTTTCTTCAGAGGAGCCCAGAAAGTTTGCCAGCACAATGCATCTGGGTTGCACCAGTAAAGGTTATCTGCCAGGTCTTCATGCTGCACAGTATCATACTGAAGCATGGTGGCACAGTTGTTCTGATTACACTTGCAGCTGGTCACAATGCAAGAAATGATGTAGATGCCTTTCCTGTCAAGAATTGGGCTGCTTTGGCACAGCTGACTGACTTCTTGGACTTCACAGGTGCTGCTAATTTGGACGGAACAACAGATTTGGACTTTGTGGAGGTGGAGGCAGCCAGCTTGGGACAGTGGGCTTGGAGGATGCAGACCAAACAGATTTGGAGAATGCAGCAATCCCCTTCGCCTCCTTCAATGGTAGTATCATTGCTACAACCAGTGGTGAGGAAAGCTGCATTGGCAGGGCAGTGGGGACAGCATCCTCATCTGACAAGTCAATGATTATGGAGCCAGTGCTCAGCATGACACGCCCACAATCAGGAGTGGGTTCCACCATCTGTACAATGGGATCCATGTTGGCTTTCCCTGGGAATGTTAACAGAGGTGATGGTGTCAATGACAACAGCCATCAGTGTGTTGATGCTGCCATCCACTACAGGCAGGTTGGCCAAGGGAGGGCCAATGTATTCCAACTTGTCTGGAAACAAATTGTGCTTGACCTCACTGTGTGCTATGAAAGCAAACATAAACAGGAGGTAGATTTGAAGGGTAGGCTCTCCCACACACTTCCTAGACAAGTGCTGCATTGCATGAGCCATAGTTATTTGCAGCATTGTTGCAGGACTGACTCCGACTCCCTGGAGCAGCACCCTTTCTATATGGTGGCAGGAGTTGCTGCAGTACTCTGCTGACAGAGTAAGGTGTATTCCCTCTGGGCAGAACTCAAGGCGTCACTAATGGGGCAAGCGACACCCAAATCCCTATTTGCAGGTCCTTATCATGTTCCTCACTGGGAAAGATTTGCAGGGTCATGGAAGGTGTGAGGGACACCCAGATCACCATTTGCAGGTTCCTGTCCTGCTCAGCATCCTCTTGAGGTGGCTGTGCAAGAGGAGGCACTTATAGTTCCAGGAGAGCTGGGGGACAACAGAGAGGCTGCAGAGAAGCATGGGGCCACGGGATGAGCGAGGGGGGGTGTTATAGTGCAGGTGATGAACAGGGCTGCAAGATGCAACCCCTTTTCAGTGTCCAGGGCCAGGCCTCTTGCTGGTGGAGGGGAGAGGCAGAGGGCAGCGAGGGACCACAGCAGAAAGAACATAGTGGGGGGCCTGAGATGGTGGAGGTGGTGGAGCAGGGTGGAGGGGCTGAATGAGGGAGGGTGGGTGCTGTGGGGCAGGCAAAGGCCCAGGCTGAGAGAAGTGTGTTCTTGGCCACTGCTGGATGGGAGGTGGTGTCATATACCATGCATTTCCCAAGTCCATTTCGGAGTTCCATCGGATTCCAAATAAACCCAAACACAGCCTTACCGCAATACCCTTACTTCTATTGATTTGTACTGTCTTTGACTCATACCTATGCCTATGCTATGCTTTGACTCATCTCATCACGGGAGTCTCGGACGACCAATGATATCCGACTTATCCTGACTTGACTATATTCAGTATGACTTGATACATCACGGAAGTCTCAGATTACTGATTATTCCGACTCTTACATTATATCTCCTTTAATTATTATACTTCATATAAATACCGTTGACGAGCGGAAAATTAGTTTCCCTTGAGGTCTTTAGAAATGACTTTATTCGAAAGATTACTCAAGTGTTCATCTTCTAAAAGAAAATTTCCTTTCTTAGGTTTCTGCGGTGAACCTGAATAAGGGTTCCTAGTCAATTGTGCGTGTCATGGTCACGTGACTCTGATCAAGTTCGACGCGAAGTGCGTGCAATTACTCGAACAGTAGGAACAGTAAAGAATATAACAGTTGTGAACTTATATAGGGAATAAAGATCCCTAGCTAAGCTTAATAACTGAAGGACACGTGTTAGTATGTGTAACAAATTTATTTTTAGCTACACAGGAGTGGGGTGTTAAAACTAGTATCAGGTGGTCCGAGCCCTCCTTATATATCCTCCATGGAATCCGGACCCGGGCCCAAAAATGACTCAGAATGAGTTGTTTTAACTCATTCTCGTCTGGCTCCGAGATGCCGGGGCCGGCAATGACTCATTCCCATGCTGAGTCATTTTTTCCCATGGTCCCGAAATACTGCGAATTTATTCCTATTATGTTTTTCTAGCCTAACACTTTTTAGACAGTACACCATCCATGTCTGTAGTTAGACTTCTTTGAATATCGACTAAGACTTGCCCTACTCCTCTCTCACTCGGATTCCCGTCTATTTCCGAAATTGGGCCTTGGGCGTAGAGAAGGGCGCAGTGCACGAGCTGAAGCCAAGCCCCCTCCAACTCTATCATCATGGGTTCAGTCTTCTGTTCGGATTCTGATCTTTCCTTTCTGCATTCTTGATCACTCTGTCTTGCTCATTCGCACTTTGTCAATAGCAGGTGCTAATCGGATTTCCATCGGAATCCTGGTCAGGACCGGTACTTGACAGGTGGCAAGGAAGGAGGGGTATAGCAATGGACTGGAGGTGCTCATGGCTCCGAGAGAGCAGGGAAGTGATGTGGGGGCTGTGGAGGGAGTGCTTGTGTAGACAGGTGCTGGCACAGGAGGAGGGAGGGAGGGGTCTGCTTCTCTGTGGACTTGGGCAGCCACCTAGCCTGCAGTGGTGGCCAACTTCTAGCTTTTTGTTGTTGACATTGACATGGCACTCAGCTTTGAGTCTCGAACCATTGATGAATTGAGTAATGACTTTGTCTAGCCATGTTCCTTCTCATGAGAAGCCGAACCTAATTCAAGAGACCATTACTCTCAAACTTGTCCCCCTTATCATTGCACAGAGACAAGTGCACTGTGACAAATATGCCTGCAGAACAGACTCATGTCAATGAGTCTTTGCCAAATGCTCTATAGTTGCATGGTGTTGAACCACTTGTTAGAAGGCGTTAAATGAAGGCCAAAATATAACTACAGCTAAAGTTACCTTCAAGGCTTGACATATCTTTGCCCAGAAGGAAGCATGTTGTGCTTAGAGCACCAATTGTGAGCAAAGACAGGCCACTTCTTGCCCAACAACCCTATGTGCTAGTCAGCGAGATGTCCAAGGTACAGAGACATGGCCAAGAACAGAAGGGACCCAAAGTTTTGGCATCCAAGAAGATAGAGGCAGATGCACACATTCTGAGTGCTCGTTGAAGCTGGAGCTACTTCCAAGACAAGTGTCCAGGCCAAACACAACATGTTAGTTAAGTCTCTTGGAGATGGTCCAGTTTTGATTGTCATGCTCCGGTTGCTGTAATTCTTCCTGCTCTCCCCTGTCAAAGCTTCAAGTTTTCCAGCTGATTCATTCAGCACACTAACTCATAGACTCCAAGCACTTTTGATCCTCTCTTTCCCACACAACTCCCACCCAGGACTCGAAATCATGTTGCAACTGGGTAGTGTGTGACACGGTGTTACACATTACCGCAGTGTCATGGGTACAGGTGTCACGGGTGCGGGTATGGTGTCCCAATTTGTACAAACCCATAATACCATGATCGAGGGCCAAAACCCACGGGTTTTCTAAATTAAGTGAAATGTCTTGAATATGAGCTCCTAGCTACATTGTGCATCATAATCATATGCATCAGGGATAATGAGTGTCTCCCACACTTCTGGGACTGCTGAAAAGGCCCCCCACTAATGCCTAGCCTCCCCAAACAATTCATTCAAATGTAATGCAATTCAACTGATATACTAATGTAATAATGATTATATAGCTCAGGGGACCTTGATAGGCACTATAGTATGTCAAATAAATTTATAGGACCTCAATATGGACTGCAATGGGTCCAGGGAGCTGAGATTAAACCAGAATTTCCTTATTTGGACGCAGGCGTAGTGCTTTTCCTCGGAAACTAACAGGGACAAACACTTGCTGATCCCACTGATCTTGGCTCATATTGGGTCATTTGGAGATGGAATAATACCAGTAAAATGCATGAAAAATCGTACTCATTGATAGCAACATGTCAGGTAGTACTTAGAGCTAATAATTCTCCGAATAATACTGCAGTATTAAAAACCACGGGTTTTTGATCACACCGTGGTTATTTACCGCACCCGCGGGTACAAGTATGTCACGGGTAAGGTGTCATGGGTCACGGGTACGGTAAGGGACACCTGTGTCACAGTATTCACCCATGTCACACCCTACAACTGGGGGAGCAGCATTCCTCAAGTGAGACATGCCACAGGCAGTCTTGCCAGTCCAGGTAGTACGTACACAAACTTCAACCTTAAGGGGCCCTTCCACCCAATCAGGAACACTCTCAAGAGAGAGTGAAGGTTGTTCACCAGCACCTTCACAGCTTCCATCTCTGGTCTGTCAGTACAGGGTGTGAACTGGCTCTGAAACGAGCCTGCATGTTACAGACAGCGCTCTTCTGGAAGTCTGTGAGAGGAACCCACTTGTGCTGGTTGCGCACATGGGTGAGAGCTGTCTGGAGCAGGTAGCCTGATTTGCATTTTAGGCAGATCACTACACGTTCAGTGAGGTTGAAGATCAAGCCACATCATCTGAGCAGATCGCTGGTATAGACACCGTTGCTTTCTGTTTCCACCACTGTAGTTCCTTGCGCAGGCTGAGGAGGAGCAGAGGGACATTGTGACAATGCATTTGGTGAGGGTGGGGGATGGGAGCCAGATGTGCTTTGCGAAGCTGATGTGTGTGTGGGGGGAGCTGGCCCCGACCTTGAAGGGAGACGTGACAAAGCTGACAACACACAACATAAATGAGGGCAAAGAATGTGAATTCTCATGTCTAGGCCACTTGCTGCTTCCATGCGTAGGCAATGGTGAGAGCTGTCGCTTCAGGGAAGTTGGTGCAGCGTCAATCTGATCTACATTGTGTGAAGACACAGCTGCAGTCAGGGAGAACAAGCCATTGGCAGGAGAGTCAGGTACGAGCGAGCAGCATGGCAGTGACAGGGCCCATGCCAGTGGGGTACAGGAGTCAGATGTTCCTTGCACAGTGGGACCGCTAGCAGGGAAGTTGGCTCTGCGCTTTAAGGGAGTCATCATGAAGCTGGCAACATGTGAAATGACCAACAGGGAAGAATACGGAGATTCAAGTCTGGCTCGCTTGCTACTTCCATGCACAGTGACGGCAAGTGGTCCCTCTTCAAATGTACACTGTTAAAAGAAGAGACTTGCAAGGCATCAAATGCAAACACATTCAGCAAGAGGGACTCATTTGGAGGAGCTGAATACATGTTAGTTGCTAGTGAGGGAGCCGAGGGAGCCGATGGTGCCACACGGGGACGCTCAGACAAAGGCTGAGATTGTGAATGCAGCAAAGGAGGCAGTGACTGTTATGATGGAGATCTGATAGTTCTCAAAGTCCAAGAGAGGGCCGTGGAAGTGAAGGAGTCGTAAGCCACAGAGAGTCTATTTTCTGAGAAGAACAGGGCTGTTGCACTTGGGTTTCAGACTGCTGCAACGGGCGCTGCTCATCATTGTCAGCTAGTCTTTCTGGAGCGGAACACAATTCATTCACCTGGGATAATAGCTGACTTTGCTGGCAAAGATCGGACAACACCTGCGTTGCAGATTGGAGGAACTGGGATAGTGCCAGCGGTCCTGTGGTGTTTGCTATTGATCTGAACCTTTCCGATCATCCGATCATTGGCCAACCTCCGACCCCTCAGATCATTCCGATATCAACTTGGGATATAACAGACCCAAACACTACTGGGGCTTTATATTCACTTATGCAGATTGTTTTGTCCCAGAGCATGATCCTTTTATGTGAAGCTGAATGTGTGCCCTAATATTTTCTCCAACCTTCATCCAAGCTCATTAAACTTGCTACTCTAGGCCATATCAGTACAAGCCTAAATTGTGCCTTGGCCTTTATTGAGTAATTTCATTTGGCTCATGATAGTTTTTAGCACGCCATTGGCTGGAAGAATGGACAAGTGCCTTGCCAGCTACCAGAACAACAGATTCCTTGTTCTGATATCAAATCATTGTCACACTGACCTGGGAATAAATCCTGTTACTGATTGTGTTCATGACATATAGCTCTTCTTCCTTGACCACCATGTCCCTAACTCATTCCCTCTACTGTGAAGACCCTTTAAATGTCTACTACAGCATCTCTCAAGCGGAAATGCTCTTCATCACATTGCAGTTCCTCTCAGCCTGTGATGTGGCACAGGTTTGTATGGCTTTGTAAGGACTGAAGAAGAGGTTAACGATGTGAGCAGCCTTAGGCACTCAGCATTGCTAAGTTAGGAGAAGAGGTGGGGCTGCCAACTCAGGCGCTGCTGCCATTGTAACCCATCAGCGAGGGACTGTGTCACCCTTAATAGGAACCCCAGGTAACCCAGGGGTGCAGGGAGCAGTTTACGCATGCTTAGGCATCCAGCGGGTCTAGGGGGTTCCCTCGCAATTGTTGTTCACGCCATTGTAGTAAAGAGTAAAGTCAGATATATTAGCTAATATGTACACGTGACCAGACAATTGAGTAACTGTAAGTAGAGCAAATCATAAGTATATTATGGGCACCAGGCCATGTAATTGAGAAGAAAATGTAGGTAGGCGTCACAGAGCCCCCACATAGCTTTGTCCATCAACATTCTATCTGCACCATGACAGCCCTGCAATGGCAGGGCTGATGTCCAAATCATCGTCCTCATCTGCAGCCCAGCTGGCCCCCGCTTCCTCCACCTCAAGGTCTCCAACCATTTCTAATGTCACCACCCATGAGAGTAGAGATGGGTTGCTGGTGGCCTCCGCCTCATGTGCCATAGCCTCCACTTCTGTGCCATTTTGCCTTTATTTCCTCCTGTTTGCACGCCTGCTGTCCGCCACACTTGCTGCAGCACACTTTCTTCTTCTTCATGCGCAAGAGAGAAGGGGATGGCACAGGTGAGGGCAAGTGTGGAAGCACAATCCCTGGAGCCAGCGAAATGCATGCACTTTGTGGTGTTCGTCATGCAGAGGCGGCAAGTGGGAGATCCGCTAGAAGAGGCTTGCAGGAAAGCCAGACAGGTGCTTGGCAAGAGCAGGCATGTGAGTACTCAAGGGCCCTGATTGAGAGTGGGATATCCTTGCAGTGAGAGGGACAGCGGAGGAAAGGCGATGCACCAGCACTCTCGGTCTTGGCGCAGTCCACAGCACTTTGGGACAAATCGACGGTGGCCCTGTTATGTGTTCCTCCAGCGACAGGCACTTGATGGCGCATCCAACCGACATCCTTGCAAGGGCCCAGAATGGAGCAGGACGACCCTCAGCTGTTAAGGACAGCCACCTAAGACCAAAATTAGGTCGAAAAAGTGGATGCCCCGAGTGCTGCAAGTGCATCCCCAAGTGCGGCAAGGGTGTCCCCAAGTGCAGCTCAGGTTAACAATTGAACAGTGTGCTTGAATATGCAATGTGAAAGTGGGCTGAATGCCTGTGGGGACCGCGTAAGGTGTTGAATTTTGGGGTGAATATTGATCGTATCCTGGATTCTGGGGTGGTTTTATAGTTGTACCCTGGATACGGGCCCAGGCTGTGGCGATATCCCGTAGAAACGAGGGTGGAGGCCACGAGTGGTGACGCGTGAGGGCGAGAGCGCAGGCGTGGACGGGTGCCAAAGATGAGAGCGTAGGTGTGGATGAGTCGTGCTACGTAGGGGGCCGTCGTCGTCGGGTGTGGATGTGGTCCTGGTCGTGGTGAGGGAACCAGCATGGTTGGAGAAGTTTCCATATGCGGATTCTTGACACTTCCAAATCAGGTGATTGGTCTTGTTCTGTGGATGCAGTGGCGCGAGGGCACACGCAACACGTGTACAGCCCTCACAGCGCTCATAGGAGTCAGAAATTGGAGAAGGGGAATGCACATTCGAGGCTTGCACAGACATCGTCTCTGCTGCTTCAATAGGTGCGAGGTCTGGAGCAGCTGCAAAGTACTTGATGGACCCAGAGATCAGCGCATCAGGGGCTGCTTTGAAGTGCTCACTGACAGGCTCGCTCTCTTGGTGGGTGACCAGCGCAGCTGCTGGCATGGCTTCCTCTTCCAATGTCTCCAATGTCCAGTGGTCTCAGCTGTATGTGAAGGCATTGTGGAAGCCCCTGTCTGTCCCAAAGGAACCTCGGATATCCACGCCTAACCCCACTAACACACTGAACACACATCTAGCCTCTGTAGTGGTTGCAAAGCCGACCCACATCCGCCCTTGGCCGCTGTCATGTGGAAAACTTGTTTCCTATGTAGGTTGCTGGAAGTGACTTTATTCAAGCAAACCAACGTATAGTCGGAAGGTGTTGGTGTGGTAAATTTAATTGGAAAAGGGGTCTCTCTGTGGATTCGTTAACAACCGCGGTGCGCTTTACTATGGTGGGGCTTGTCTAATGAAGTTTGTAAAACAGTCTCTCAGTGCTGTGGCGGTGGCGGCACTTCATGTATGGCCTTGTGAATTGTATGTGTAAATTGAAGTCTCAGAGGCTCAATTGCTCGGTAGATGTTCCTAACGGCACTTAGGAGCTGGAGCGTGCGTATGAATAGAACTCTGAGTCTGAAGTTAATGGTGACTAAATACAACTGGTAGGTAGTGGTGAAAAATTATGTTCTGCAGCCCTCCTTATATACCTTTTGCCTATGAGAACTTTTTCCCATATTGAACCTACTTACTCCCCATTTGTGTGCTGAGTAATTCTATTGTCAGCATTATTCAGCAGCTCTGTAAGCATTTACTCAGCATTATTCATCCCTGAGTCAGTATGACTCAGATTACTTCTAAGCTGAATAAATTTCCTGTGCGCTGTGAGCCATCACTTTGTGATGACTCCCACTGAGCATCCAACCAATACAAATATCTGGATCCACGATGAACGTCTTTTACAAAACACCGAAACTCCGAGAACCGATATAGGACATCCGACAATAAGATGAAAAGCTACCATATCCAGACCATGGCTCAATGGAGAATTGAACTCTGCTCCCTCCGTGAACGAAACACCTATATAGGAATTCAGAATGTGTTACTGCTACGTCACCGAGCTGTGCCTTGAGGACAACAAAAGAAATATTTTAGATGGCTTGACGGAGAATCGAACTCTGAACTTTCCATCCAACGATATACAAATGCTGTATAAGGACACAGAGCGCATTACCATTACGCCACCAAGTCAAATATCCATATCCTTGATGAACGTCTTATACGAGAAGACAGCAGAAGACTTCTGACACCGGTGTCGAAAACTAAGGGTTCCGACCAGGCTTATGTCGACTATACTTCCAAGAACTAAGAGGTTCCACACAAAACTAGGCACAATTCCGCAGGGAGGTATGAAAAAGGCGCGACGAAGAATCAAACTCCGGACTTCCCTCCGACAGACACCCTCTGCTCTATCATATTCAGAGGGTGTGCTACCACTACACTATTGTGCAGCACACGAAAGAAGAGCAGGAAAGACATAAAAAGGGAAATGATTGGATCAGAGTGGGAACAGCTCGATGGAGAATCAAACTCCGGACCTCCTGTAAAGGCACTTGTGCAAGAGCACTAGAGCAGGGTGTGATACCAACTATGCCACCGAGCCACGTTTCCATACCTCTGAGAACTAGGAATTTCACACACAGACGGAACCAAGTTCTGACCATTGACTACCAACCGTACTTCAGAACTAAAAAGACCTCCATGCCACTCCATCAAATTGCAAGTGCAAGCTACGTGACTCTGACTTCCTTCATCACATCCACGCCTTGATCTATTTTTAGATCTTCTTCCGGCCCTTCGGGCCTTTACCTATTTGTTCCTATTCTTTCCTTATTGCCCTTTGGCATTGTTCTTCATTTCGCAACCGTCATTACCCTCAGGCGTGACATGGCATCAATCCTGTTGCCATTTCCGGACTAGTACCATTTTGGGCTAGCCTTCCGTGTCGCATCGCATTTCTGTCTTGTCCTGGCTTGACAGCCAGACAGTTGCACACCCTGCTGAGTGTGGTGCTTGGACTGCGGTTCTTGTAGACACCAAGTGGCCTTGCAATTTACTTGGCTCATCCTCTAGAGGGAAATTAATTCTGTCGCTGAGAGTCTCCGGGCGATTGCAGCAAAATGTATTTAAAAAGAAAGATAGGTAACTCTAGCGGAAGGTCTGTTAGAGGGTGCTACTACTGCCAATGGAAGTCGGAAGTAGTTAGCCTTCTGGGTTTATGCAGGGGGATCTCACTCTACAGTCGGAAGTAGAGGAAGGGCTTCTTTGACGCGATGTGGACTCCTTTTCCTGCACGTCTGGGGTATGTCTCCTTTTCGTATCCTTCTGACTCGCTGATTCGAGCTTGGAGGTTTGTAAAATCGTAAATCTTGGAGGGCAGAAGTAGCGTAGTTCCTTGGTCGTTCAACTCCTTCCTTTCTACCTCTTTTCTTTATGCCCTACGAAGCCTTTCACACTCCTTTCCGTCTCAAGTTGCTTGCTGAAGGCACTTTTAATCTGTTTTGCAGCTAGCATCTGCACACGCGACCTCCGTTGGCAGTTGGTGGTGGCGCTTGAGGGTTTTTCAACTACCCTACTTAGTCATAGAGGGGGATTCTTTAAACGGTGCCGAGTGGAGGACTACTCGGGCTGAAACCGTGACGAGGTCGTAGACGATGTCGTGGTATGGAAGCGGTTCGTCATGCAACCAGACCTCCAATGACCTGTGAGTTCTACGTGGGGTGGTGCACTTGTCTTCCCTGGTCGGTATGACTTAGAGGGAGATGTGGGCCTCAAACTGAGATACATTCATTGTAAACTACAGCACCTTTTTATATCTAGCGCCTCAGAAGTCATTCCGTGCACACCCCACGCTCCTGACTAGTTCCGACTTATGATACTCCTCCTTTCGCCTGCCTCCGATGCTGCCTTATTGCCCAAAACAGTCATCCCACTGTGTGCATAGCCCCTTTCATGGTTCCGATACTCCCACAGGAACCCTTGGAGCCTCAGTTGCTCTTCCGCCTTCCAATTGCCCTAGCCACTTGGTTCTCTTGTTCTCCTCATTTGCATTCCTGCCTCCCTCTCGGTGTTCTCGGGGATGTTGAACTTCCAGGAATTGCTGGCTCCATCGTGCCTCCCAGTGTCTTGTTCCAGTACCAGGAAGCACCTTACTTGGCCTACCGTTCCTCATACCCATCATAGCCTAATGGCATAATAGAACGCACTCCGACATGGTAGAAGCTGAGCACCGTTATTTCAGAGGGTCCGGAATTCAAGTCTTCATTAGGCCGTTTTCCTCTATCTTAGCATCTTTTTAATAACTAGTGCTTTATGGTCGCCTCCTTTCTCTCGCCTCGGTGAAGGTGGAATCCTAGCGCTCAGAACTCCTCAGGAGAAATCAGAACGGGACACTAGGGGTCCACCGGAATATAAGCTCTAGCCTTTCTCCTAATTCCCACTCGTGCGGCCCAGTGGTGTAATGGTAACACATTCCTGTATCCTTGGGTCTGGGTATGTGTCTTTGTGGAAGGTTCGGAGTTCGACTCTTCGTGGGGCCCTTTGCTTTCTTTTTAGGCTGGTCTTTTCCTGCTCAGGAACAGTACACATCTTTCTGCTCCTCTGAGCGGTTCGTTGACAGCGAGACATTACTAAAAAAAGGGGGTTCCGAGCACCATCAAGTAGCTTTTCTGAGGACTGGAGGATATTGCGGGGAGGTCCGAATTCTCCTGCTCTTGTAGCCGTGGATGTGATGAAATAGTTTTTAGAGTTCTGTGTTGAGGTACAAGCTTATGCCATTTACCTTTACGGACTTACTTCTATTCATAGTTATATTACTTGCCGTACAGTACCTACAAAATTTTCCTACTCACGTGGTACATCTCAGTTGGTTGTTATACGCCTACTGAGATGTACGTTCCCTCATTATATTCGTACTTACCTCGTACTGACTCTACCTAGCTTATATTATTATTCTAGGTACTAATATATTAGTTGGTTGTTATACGCCTACTGAGATCTTATATTATTATTCTAGTCTCCTCCGGCACTGCGCTCTACAGGTTATGGGCCCAGCAATGGACTCCAGCATATCGTCGACCTCTCAATTGAGGATCACCAGAATCCCGAAGCTCAAGGATGACGGGTCTAACTGGATCAGCTACCGAGACCTCGCGATGAATACCATCATCGCCAAAGGCCTCCGATGACACGCTGTGGGTACTGCTAAAGCACCACCCGAGCTCGTCACGTGAGACGGCGAGTTCTTTCTGGCGGATCGGCTCTCGCCCCTCTCCGATGACGAGCTGGAGGAGCATGAAACTAAAGTGGACGACTACCTGCAAAAGCAGGCACAAGTCCGTGAGATCATCTACCAGTCCATGACCGAGGCCACATTCATGCACATCAAGAGCGCGCCGACGGCGCAGCTCATGTTGCAGCAACTGGTAGCTATCTTCGAGGCCAAGGGGGAGATGGTCCAAATCGACACGCTCACCTGACTGCAAAGCATGCGGTGCCCCAAGGACGGAAATGTCATCCTTCACATCACGGAGATGCAGCACCTCAAAGAGGCCCTCGACGTGATGGGAGCCCCCGTAGCAGACAGACAGTTCTCCGCGTACATCAAAGCCTCACTCCCCGCCGAAAAATTCGGTCCGCTCCTCAGTGCGATCAGCACCACATCTTGCATCACCGGACGATCCATCACCAGTGCCGCGTTGATCCAAGAGATCTACGAGACGGAGGATGAAAGTACCGTTCACAAGAACTCTGCCAGTAATGCCGAAGATATGGCGATGGCGGCATCCGGGAAGGGCAAGGGCCATGGAGGAGGCGGGCGCGGAGGTGGCTCAAAGAAGGATGTAAAATGTGACAACTGCAGCTGCCCAGGTCACACTAAGCGGGACTGCTGGTCGAAAGGGGGAGGAAAAGAGGGCCAGGCGCCCTGGAGCAAAGGAAAGAAAAAGGCCTCCGAGAGCGCTAATAGCGCCATGAAGGATGACGACGACGATGTCGATGTTGCATGCACCGCCATCTCTGCGGACTCCATTGATGATGAGTTCGGGGACAGTGCCCTCCTCATCAGCTCCGATGCGGGCGACAACGGCGAGGCTCAGGCCTCCGCTGCAGACACCTCCACAAAACCTAAAGATATCCTCATCGCCGCCGGCGCGACGCACCACTTTTCCCCCGACTGCAGCAGCTTCAGAAACTTTGTGGAGATTCCACCTGTCCCCATCCGAGCGGCCGATGGCTGTACATTCAGCGCCACGGGCGTGGGGACCTCCTCGTCCTTCTCCCGATGAGTGACGGTGAGAAGCCCACACAGGCACTGATGGATCATCCACTTCGAGGAAGGGAGGTGCGTACTAGGCATGCCGCGTCCGGACTCTCGCATCGTTGGGCGTATACCGCTCGTTCGAGGCCTGTACCGCATCACCGCATCAGTCCCATCACCGCCCGAGAACGACTCCACACCTACCGCCGCCACCAGTACGTGGCTAATGACCATCATGGAGCTACACCGCCTGATGGGTCACGCCGGGTTCGACGACGGGCGCGAAATGGTGCGGAAGGGGATGGTCGAGGGCGTCGAGCTTGACATGGACTCTAAGCCCGAGTTCTGCGAGCCGTGCGTGAAGGCGAAGGCGAAGCATAAAAGCTTCCCGAAAAAGAGCAGCACCAAGCACCGCAAGGCATACGGTGACAAGGTCGTTGCGGATCTGTGGGGGCCGGCGGAGGTTACTTCTTTGGGTGGGAAGGACTATGCATGCTCTTACATGGACAAGCACTCGCACGAGGAAAAGCCCTATTTCCTAAAACAGAAATCCGAGACCTTCGACAGCTACAAAGAATATGAGGCTTGGGTCAAGGTCCAGCAGAAGGTCCCTACCATTAAGATCTTCGGCAGCGACAGGGGCGGCGAATTCAAGTCCAAGGCATTTAAAAACACCTGCGGTCAAAGGGCACGGCTCGGCACCTAACGGTGCACAACTCGCCGGTGCAAAACAGCGCCGCTGAGTGCAGCCATCACACGCACGCAGAATGCATGCGCGCAATGCTCACCGTGAGCGGTCTCCCCAAGTTCCTATGGGCCAAGGGTTACCGCCACTCTGTCTGGTTGCGTAATCGCCTCCCGACGCGCACGCTACCAGTCGCGAAGACCCCGCATGAAGTCGGCACGGGGGAGAAGCCTAACCTGGCTAATCTCCGTGAGTGGGGGGTCAAAGCGTGGGTGAAACTCACCAAGTCGCCCAAATTGAGCAATAAAACTGCACAGGGGCACTTTGTGGGGTATGATGACGAGACCAAGGATGGTTTCCGCATCTACTGGCCCACAAAGTGAAAGGTCACAGTGGAACGCGACATTTATTTCGATAAGGACAAGGTCCTGGAGTCGGAGAGCACGCCGATTGAAGGGGAAGAGACAAATGTCAATCTGCCTGCTCCCCGAGCTCCAAACGTTCCACAGCCCACGAGACGCGACCCTGCGATGCCCACATCAGACGAGACCGACAAAGTGCCGGTAGAATCGTCTACGCACCGTGAAATGTGTGCTCAAACCCCAGAAATTCCCACCAATCCTCCTGCACCCGCACAGCCCAATCCCGCATCTTCTGAGCCTCCAACGCCTCTACCACACGAAAAGCGCGTACGGTGTGATGGTCTTATCGAGCCAGAACCCAATACTGGCCGTGGTATGTGTCGACACCAAGAAGCCGGGTATTATAAGACCTTGAATGCGGGAGCGGCCGCTGAAGAGCAAGCTCTCTTCATTGATGCAGAGGATGTCGGAGAGCCAGGGGGAGTCGAAGTCGACGAGAATGGCGATGAGTGGGTGTCCTACGCATATGAATTCGCCATGGCTACAGAGGAAGGTGGGACACCGAAGACAGTGGAGGAAGCACTGGCAAGTCCGAAAGCAGAAGCTTGGTCAGCGGCTATCGATGCTGAATTGGACGGCATCAAGAAGCACGAAACTTGGGAACTCGTCGAAGCCCCACCAGGCGCAAACATCATCAAGTGTCGCTATGTATTTAAAGTCAAACGGGACGCCGTCGGAGCCATCGCAAAATTCAAGGCTCGTCTCGTGGCCAAAGGTTTTAACCCAAATCTTTGGTGTTGACTATTTTGACACATATGCCCCGGTCGTGAAACTCGAAACCCTCCGCGCTCTCCTCTCCCTCGCCGCTTCCAAAGGCTCTATTATCCATCAGGCCGACGTAAAGAGCGCATACCTGAATGCGGAGCTCAAGGAGGAACTATATATGGAACTCCCGCCGCAATATGAAAAGTTCCGCGACTTACCTCCGGACATGCAGCGCCTACGCGACACAGGGCGCCGCATTGTCGTTAAACTTAAAAAGGGCCTCTACGGCACGAAGCAGGGTGCACGCGAGTGGTACCAGAAGCTAGCTTCTGTATATCTGTCACTCGGCTACAAAATCTCTACAGCGGACGAAGCGGTCTTCTTCAAATATTCTGGGGACCACTACACTATCGTCGCATCAGCTGTAGATGACTTTACCATCATCGCCAATACCCTCAACGCTGTGGAGCTCATCAAGAAGCAGCTCAATGAGCACTTCGAGCTGGTTGATCTCGGTAAGATTAATTGGCTACTGGGCTTCAATATCACTCGGGATCTCGAGTTGAAGACCCTTTCCATGGGCCAGCAGGCCTATACCGACGAGATCCTTGTCGAAATGGGGCTTGAGAATGCCGCACCGGTTGTTACTCCAATGGAAACCGGTGTTGATCTCAATTATGACACTCCTGGCGTCTCTGCCCAGTTACTCACGCGAACACAGAGCGAGCTGTATCGCAAAGCGGTCGGCATGCTTCTGTACGCGTCATGCGGGACTCGGCCAGATATCGCATATGCAGTGTCCCACGCCGCTCAATTCGTCGAGTCACCCCGTACCACTCACCTGAAGGCCGTCCAGCGCATCTTTAAATATCTCAAGGGTACGCGGGACTATCAGCTTGTTCTAGGTGGTGAAAACGCTACCCTCTCTGGCTATTCGGACGCCGACTGGGCTTCTCAGATCCATCGTCGGTCTATTTCTGGATTTGCCTTCTTCCTGGGTAACGGCGCGATCTCCTGGAGCTCGAAGAAGCAACCTATCGTCGCTCTTTCGAGCACCGAGTCGGAATACGTCGCGCTCACCCATGCCGCAAAACAGCTTATCTGGCTCAGAAAACTCCTTGCGGAGTTGTCATTCCTTTCCGACTCCGCCACCATTCTTTTCTCCGACAATCAAGGTGCCATTACACTGTCAAAGGACTCTACGTTCCACGCGCGTACCAAGCACATTGATGTCCGATATCACTTCATTCAGCAGACAGTCCAGCAGGGCCACGCTTCTGTCATCTATTGCCCAACGGGTGACATGATCGCTGATGTCTTCACAAAGGCCCTCGGCCGATCCAAGCTTCACAAATTTCGTGAACTTCTCGGGGTCGAGAAGCCAGCTTCAGCTTGAGGGGGAGTGTTGAGGTACAAGCTTACGCCATTTACCTTTACAGACTTACTTCTATTCATAGTTATATTACTTGCCGTACAGTACCTACAAAATTTTCCTACTCACGTGGTACATCTCAGTTGGTTGTTATACGCCTACTGAGATGTACGTTCCCTCATTATATTCGTACTTACCTCATACTGACTCTACCTAGCTTATATTATTATTCTAGGTACTAATATATTAGTTGGTCGTTATACGCCTACTGAGATCTTATATTATTATTCTAGTCTCCTCCG
The DNA here is from genome assembly GCA_029289555.1 of Mycena latifolia. Taxonomy (NCBI): domain Eukaryota; kingdom Fungi; phylum Basidiomycota; class Agaricomycetes; order Agaricales; family Mycenaceae; genus Mycena; species Mycena latifolia. The sequence goes on along the minus strand of JARJLE010000253.1, from coordinate 42,483 downwards.
GCACTGCGCTCTACATTCTGACGGGAGTCGGAGTCGCGTAGCTCGCGCTTGCAATTTGACAGAGTGGCACAGAGGTCTTTTTAGTTCCAAAGCACAGTCGGTACTCAATGGTCGGAACTTGGTTCCGTTGGTGTGTGGGATCCCTGGTTCTCGGAGGTATGGAAACATGGCTCGGTGGTGTAGTTGGTATCATGTTGATTACCGGTGATAAGCCGCAAAATTTACCAAAAATGGAATTATTAAATAATTACATTCTGCGCGCATCTAAAGGCTGACACGAGCTCCAAGTGTTCAGCTAAATGGCAACAGAACATAAACATAGCCACTTACCAAGGAGATAACAATTATCCACTCTGTGAAGCTTGGTTGATGTCCCAACGAGTACTACAGCGTATAACACTGCCCTGTTTGGCTGAGTTTTGATGGAGTTCGCGACGCGATCGATCATGTGATCTGGTTGTGAAGTGCCCGAGTAGCAGTTCTTGCCAAAGTAGGTTCGATCGGCTTACTCCGAAGGATGACTAAATATAGTTTCATGACAAAGTAGACCATACAGAAGTAACCATAACTCCAATCCAGGAGTTATGGGTATCAAATTAAAGCTATAAGTGAGTGTATAATTACCCGTGTCCTCTGGACACAGCGGGCAGAGTGTAGTAAGTACAGAGGAAGTTTAGCTTGTTCAACAGGAGTTAAATCATACCTGATCGCGACAGTAAGGGGACGGTTGCTTGCAATTGGTATTTGTCAGAATTAAACATATAGAGCCTACGATCAGCCAATGGGAATAATATCCCGATACCAGATGACCTACCGGATACCTGTATATACCCGCGGTAGTGTAATCATACATTGTAATCATATATAATGTGTAGTATAAAAGCAGGACGTTCTGAAGGGAACAGCACTGAATCTCAACCCAAGCTAGTGTGGAAGGCTAACACCATTGCCCCTTCCCATGTGCGCGACAGGTCTCGGTTGAGGGCTTTACTCTGAGGACTCTGCTATTTTGATGGTGGTCCCGTGAGATAAAGTTTCTTTTGATTGCCAACGTTGTGAATTGAGTTGGAGTTTGGAAGAGCCATGTGTCCGTTGTCTTGAGATCAGAGAGAGAATTTGGGACTTGTGATTTGAGACTGTCGAACCGTGGGACTTGTGTCCAAAAACCCGAACTTCGGTTCAAACAACTTGCCGGCCTTCAGCCGTTACTCACGCTATAGCTGAGAAGCTTAAATTGAACTATAAACCGCTCGGTTTCAATCTTGACCTAGTTAAATTGTTACTTGAACCAAGTGCCCATGGAGAAAGTTCCTCTTTGAGTAGCTTCTCACAGTACAGAGACAATTAAAGAGATCCCGACTTATGTTGGAGCTTGGAGATCAACAGAGTAGATAGTCACATCACATGCCATGTGTCACACATATAGTCCGGAGCTGGGTAATTGATCCGGGCTTTTTCACCCCTCCATCTGTGCCCCATCTGAGAACTTGCCTCTTCGGCTCCCATCTGTGCTTTCCACTTTTAACAGGTTATTGGCCCCCACCTTACCACTCTACACCCCTATTCTTGCTGCTTTCCTCCCAAAATATCTCCTCTTTGAGGTGGATTCAGCTCTCACCTCCTGGATACACTTGTCCTTACTCGTCGACTTGTCACACTTGTCACATGACATAATACCTGTCACACTTCACAGTACCACGTGCATCTGTCATTATGTCACCTCCTGCTATCACCTCGGCTCTTACTAGTGTTCTCTCGACCGTGGTTACGGTTGATAACACCAACTGGGCTAAATTCACCAAAGGCTTCCGCATCTTCCTTCTTGGTCTTGATGCTCTCTGGGTTGTGGATGGGACTGGCCCTGATAAGGCTGAGTCTGATCAGGTCTCTCTTGACCGGATGATCATCCCCTACCTCTACTCGAAGGTCCATGAGGACTATCAGTACTTGGTGGAGGACCAGACTTCTGCTACTGCAGCTTGGAAGGCGCTCAAGGCTCATTTTGAGAAATGGAATATGACCAACCGCATGGTTGCTCACAGTGAGCTGCACGCTATTGTGCACAACCCTTCTAAGGAGGTCTCTGTCTACATCCGGGCCATTGGGGATGCGGTGAAGAGGCTCGACGCCATGAATGTCAAAATCGATGAGACCACACACAAGGATCTCATCCTTCTTAACCTCCATCCCTCCTTCCACAATGTCCGCACCATCCTACTCGCCCGTGCTATCGAGCCTACTTTGGAGGAGGTTAAAAACCTTCTTTCCACCTCCTCTGCAGATCCTGGGATTAAGCAGGAGGAGGAGGATTACCCTCTCACTTCCTCATTCCTCGCCCGTGGTGTTCCTCGTCGTGGAGCCGCTTCCACCACGTCTTCTTCGACTTTGACTGGGAAGATCGGTCCTGATGGTTTTCCTGTTGATTCACAGGGCCATCAGTGGTGCAACCCATCGAATGGTGCTTGCCATCGCTGTGGTCGTGCAGGGCATATTGCCCACAAGTGCATGCACGCCATGCCCACCTTCGTCAAGGATTGGATCTTGGCTAATTCTCCCATCTCCACTCCATCCACTGCATTCACTGCTGCTGTTGAGGCCGGTCTCACCCTGGAAGACTTTGTCAATCACTGGGAGAGGCACACTGCCAGTTCCAATGTTGCGACTGGCCTTTTGGCTATGGGTCTTTCTGCGAGCCATGATGTGCGCACACCTAACGGAAGACTCTGGTCAGAACTCAATGAGCAGGAGGCGCTCAAATATGCTCACCGGAGCTAGGGGTTGTTGGATTTGGTGGGAGATGTGTTCAATTGGGTGGGAGTTTGTTTTCTTGGTTTGGTCGTCTCATCCTCCTAAGGGTGGGAGTGTTGGAGCTTGGAGATCAACAGAGTAGATAGTCACATCACATGCCATGTGTCACACATATAGTCCGGAGCTGGGTAATTGATCCAGGCTTTTTCACCCCTCCATCTGCGCCCCATCTGAGAACTTGCCTCTTCGGCTCCCATCTGTGCTTTCCACTTCTAACAACTTAGAGCTCCTTAGACCTATACTTGTGTCTAAAAAGACCCTAACTCATCAGACAAATCATTGGGGCAATTAAGAGGTGTTCAGTGTTTGAGATCTAGTATTTGAGTAGTTGAAGTTGGACTTTCTTGCTCATTTGAGTTGTGTCCAATCTCAATCACTCGAAAGTTGGATTTTGTTCATTTTGCATTTGCAGCCTTTGACTCTGAGCAACCGTTTCACCGGGGCCTTAACTGAATCACCAAGAGCTTATTTCGGATCTACTTGACACCTCTGGGAAGGCGCATATCTACACCAAACTTGATCTTCTGCACGCTTATCATCTTCTCCAAATCACACTGGGCAATGAGCTGAAGACAGCATCCCGCACCCGTTATGGGTCCTATCATTTCTGAGTCATTCCAGAAGGCCTCACCAATGCTCCGGCAGCCTTCCAACAGTTCCTGAACACCATCTTCGCCGATCTGCTGGACGTTAACATCGTGATATACTTGGATGATATCCTTGTGTATTCCAACAACCCTGTTAGAACAGGCAAGCACAGTGGTCTGAAGTCAACAGTGAGAAACTCTGTTATTGAGCAATGTGCAGTAAGTACTAACCTGAAGTCAACAGTGAGAAACTGAGGACTCCAGTCTAAGCTAGGCTACTTATATATACAGTAGATAGGTAGATGAGGAATCATGAGTAAGGTGATCACTAAGCATGAGTAAGCATGAGTAAGTGGATCAGTAAGCATGATAATCAAATGGGGAATGCTCAATAAGCATATCAGTCAGCATGACTGAGCAGTCAGGTGAGCAGTAACTATAGTAACTACAACTAAGTAAGCGAGAATGTCATAGTCCAAACATATCCAAGCACATATTCCAACAGGTGTTATATATGCTGAGCACCATCCACAATATTCCCGGCCATGGAGACTTGCCAGGTGTGTTGCACTTACTTCCTCTCGGTGCATGGACAGCTCAATTTGAAGTTCATCAGTTGATATTCCTTCTCAGGTGGCGAGTGCTTCGCCGCCTCTGCCTCCAGTAGAACAATTATTAGATCCTTAATCAATATCATCCATATCCGAGTCTACTGTCTCATCCGTGAGCTGTATTGCCGTGTCCAACATATCCTGCGGCTCCATTAGAAACTCCTTGTCATCCACCCGCAAGTCATCCTCTGTCGGGGTATAATCCTCCACCTTCACCTCCTCATCACCTTCCTCCTCCTTGTCATCACCCTCATTCTCATCCCCTCCTTCCGGCCTATCGAAGCCACGTCTCTCCAGTTTGCGAGTGTCCCGAGTGAACCGATGAAAAGCCTTACGGTCATTGGCATACAATGTGCCCTCGCAAATAAGGTCACGAACAGGGGCAACATGGTCGTTTGCCAGACGGTCCTCAACGTACAACTCAATTTTCTTGTCCTTGAGTGCCACGGCAATGGCAGCAACTTCAGCATCGATCAGGGGTGTCTTGTGCTTCTCACCGTATGCTGGGATTTGGAACGCAGTCTGGACCGTGCGCATGGCATTCCGCAAGGTGAAGATACAGACAGTGATCATTGACAGCCATTTCCAGCTCTTATTTGTGCCCTTGGTGTTATAGATGATCTTCGCCCAAAAATTCTGGTGTTCTTGGAGGAGATCCACTGGCTTTAACCATTGAGCCGTCCAGTGTGCCAGTTCATGAGGTATCGTTCCCTGGATTCACTCAGTCGGGTTGTTATAAATTGAAATAATTCTTACCGTAGCTTAGGAGGGAAGCTCTTGATCTTTACGAGTGTCTCGAACATTGCGTCCACGTACCGGGGCATTGTCTTCGGCGACTGCATCATGACCATCCAAATGCTCAAGACATTGAGAACACACCCGATATCACCCTTTTTGATGGCAAGGCCAAACTCGACATAGAACAGGGCATCACGGTTAAAGAGGATGACATTCTCGAGTGTGATGTCATGTACTCCAAGCACCCTGAGTTTGTTAAGTGTGGCGGTTGAAAACAACTTGTCAAAAATGGTCCGAGCGACCACCTCGAACTCAATGAATTTTACTGACTTGGCCCATTCCTCAAGGTTGTCGTGCCCGCAATAGATCCAGAAGCCATCAACTATATGGGTGGCGAGCGAGATGTGGATGAGCTTGTGTGCAGGTTTCCACTCAGTCGCTTTTTTTCCACCCCACCTGGCTGCCATCGGCTTTCGTCCCAGCAGTTTATTGTGCTCCTACCACAGGCCACCAGGCCAGAGCAAGTTTGGAGTCCCCTAATGCCCATTGATAGTCAATCGACCACCTGCCATTTGACCGTGAAACAAGCCCCAGCGGCCTATGGAGCCCCGCATTCCAGCTATCGGGGTAGTACTATTCCTCCGAGCGGATTCAAGCTAAAACAAAAAAATTGGTGAGGAGCATAAGCTATGGCAAACAGATGCAAACCTTGTCTTTCAATGCATGGGTCAACAGATCTCCATCTCCCATTAAAAGACCGTGAGCTTCCAACTTCTCGTTGTCCAAGTCCATGACACCCAAGAGCGTTGTGATTGGGACTGCGGTGCTGGTGTGTGAATTGGTTTACACTGGCAACAGCTTGTTCATCCTCTAGGGGATTCTGAGTATGATTTTTAGGGGATTGCAAGGTTTATTGGATCGCCCTTTGGGTTGGTGGTGGTAAATGAGGGTGGTCGTCCCAACGGGACGATAGTCGTAAAGAGCGTGTTTGTGTGTTTAAATAAACTGGTCGAGGGCCAAAGGGGGCCTAGGCTAGCTATCAACTTGTGAAAGAAGATAGGGTTGCTTCGGGAAGTGACAATTATAAGCGCGAGCTTAAAGCTTAAGCTGCAAGTGGATTAGAAGTAAAATGCCATGAGGCAAGTGAGTGGTGGTCAACTGGTATTGGGGGTGGACTAAGGTACACTGCAGGACAGTGCAGTCCAAGGATTGACCAGGTAACAGCTGGGAACCAACTGGGAACAACTGACTACTGGGTCCGTTTCCGTCTCCCTTTTATACCTTTCCCCCTACCTCCTTTGGGTCGTGCGTTATGTGATGAGGAGGGGCTGAAACGGGGTCCAATGGTTTCAGGTGGGTAACGGAAGGAGAATTGGTGAACGGACTTCTGGGACGAACTGCCATTCGGCGAGTTCTCAGGGATTCCTGGAGGCGTGAGAAGCGTGGGCGACCGGGGGAGCCATCCTGGACATGGATTCGATGCTCTCCGGGTCGGTGTGTGTGCAGGAAAGGGACTCCGCGAAGAACGTCCCTTGTGGACGTTCGGTGAGTGTTGCGATCCCATCGGAACAAGTCTCCCGTGGTGTCATGGTGCTTTCGTCCGGACGTACGGCCCGAGAGGACGGTTGTTCGGCCCCAGTGAACAGTCGTACGGTGCCCTAAGGATGGTTGAAAGGTCGAACGGCCCGGTCGGACGATGTCCATTTCCGGCAAGCAGGAAGCCCAATCGGGGTATTCCTTCGTCCCAAGGTCGCGTGGTGCCGGCAGATCCGTCGTGACACATGTAGGGTGCATAGCACCCTCACAGCGTCTCATACACATCAATATTGCCATCTAAAGTTGATTCATCCTTCTTCATCGCAGGCACAGGATACTGGGGGGTGATATGCAGGGGAATTTGATACACCTCGGGACAATCCCCCAGTTCCTTTCTCAGTTTATCCGGCACCCCGGGCACATGCTCTAGTGCGATATGCTTCAGCTGCCAAAAGCAGTTCCCGGGCAGCTGTGTGCTCGGGGGATGGAAGGACATCATTGGGAGTCCAATCAAGGACAGGGAGTGTGCGTTCACGCGGAGGTTTCATGTCGAGAGGTAGGGTGCCGTGGACTGCATGTGCTCCGGTAGACGGTGTGATGCGGACTGCGGTGCTTTAAACTGCCAGATGGTGGGGAGATCCGGGCTATGTTTAATTGCTCGTCCTCTAGGGGGAATTTGTTCTGTCGCGGCAGACAAGTACGTAGGGAGGTTTTAAATAATATTGGTGGGGATATCCGTACAAGGATTGCTAGCTAGGGTGGACTGAGCGAACTCCGACGCCTAGTTAGCCTTCTCGGGTTAACGGAGATTGAATCTGTTCTACACTTCCTCAGAGGAGGAGCTTCGGAAGGCGATGCGGGGTCCAATTTGTCAAGTCCGAGGTGAAAGATGGATTTGGGGGCTTCCTGGACCACGAACCACAGTCGTCCGAAGTATCTTTGAGTCATAGATCGTAAGACCGGGGGTTTTATGTGTTCGCGGTAACGTTCCTGCAATTTCTCCTCCTTTTACCCCTCTTTGTGCCTCTACGGAGTTTCCTCTCTCTACTTCTCACCCGCTCGCTTGCTGAAGGCGACTTCCTGCAGGCTCTGCACTGCCAACTTCCTTAGCTAGCAGCTACACACGAACTCTGAAGACCTCGTTGTGCTGTTTGAGAGATTTCACTGCCCTACTTGCGTAGGGGAGGAATAAATGGTTCGATTTCTCCGGCACTGAACTTTTTATGCCGAAATATAAACTCCGTTCGCTGTCTGACGGCGGTGAGGGAGTACCGGGGTCGCTTTACTGTGTAACTCGACTCTGGGTGACCTCTAGGTGATGTTCGGGGCGGATATTTAGCTACTCCTAAGCTGGCTAAGGCTTAGAAGGTGAGGATGTGGGCCGAAACTGAGATAATATTTTGGTAGACTAGCTGTAGTATTTATACCCCAGCCCAAGGCTGTGCCGGAGTTGTTCCTTTGTGTCCCATACCTGCTCGCTCGCACGCTCCTCCGCCCCGGAGTTCTCTTATGACTCATTCTAGAACTCCATGAACCCTTACCTGCACCATCTTCAGTCAGGCACCGATTCCGCAACCCGGACTTGTTGGCCCTAGTCTTGGACACTCCATGTCCGGTCCTAGCTCTCCTCCTATCCGGCTTCCGCCTGTGATGGCTCGATAGTGTAGTGGAAACGCACTCTGTATCCTTTCACCCCAGTGTTTGACTCATTCCATCCTTTCAGGCCGTTTGGTATCCACGACTCGATGGCGTTACAGTAACGCATCCTGCCATGGTTCTTGCACAAGCGCGTCTTTTGCAGGAAGTCCGGAGTTCAATCCTCCATCGAGCCATCCCTCTTTTCCATTCCTTTTTCGTGCGCCTCTTACTGGACCTTCATATCGCTCGCACACATGGTCCGGTGGCGTAGTGGTAACGCACTCTGTCCACGTAGCTGGCGGGAAACTGAAATCATGGAGGGACCGGAGTTCGAATCTCCGACGGGCCTTACGTTCTTTTTGTCCGTCGAGTAAGAAGATAGGGCGTGTTTTTGAACGGTTCAGTGGCGTAATGGTATCGCACTCCGCATTCCTATGTAGTTCGTGGTATGCTTCACGGAGAGTTCGGAGTTCAATTCTCCGCTGAGCCATTATGAAGAAAACCCTTCTTTTTCATGGCGATAGTTTTGGCCGGTCTTTCGATTCCTATGGCTCGGTGGCGTAATGGTAATGCACTCCGTGATGATCTAATGCATTTTTATATTGATTGACGGAAAGTCCGGAGTTCGATTCTCCGTCAAGCCGTTTGATGGAAACCGTTCTTTTTGCAGCAATCGTCTCGGCCATTCGTACGGCTTGTTGGCGTAGTGGTAACGCGCCCGTAGCGATATGTAACGTTTGCATATTACGGAAGATCCGAAGTTCGATTCTTTCACAAGCCTTTGACGATAACCATTCCTTTTCCTGGTCTTATTGGCATTTTTTGGTAGTCCGGTCATGGCTTGGTGGCGTAATGGTAACGCGCTCCGTGTACCTAACGTTCTCATATCGGTTGATGGAAGGTTCGGAGTTCGATTCTCTGTCAAGCCACTAGTTGGGTCTGGATATCATTTTTACTTAAGGCATTGTTCTCGGAGTTCAGTGTTTTGGGGTCACGTCGGGAGCTATCACAATGTGATGGCTCACAACGGGTCGAAGACAGGGATAATTGTAGCAGTCACACCATTGCTGACATGATTTTTGGCTTTGAGGCGTTGGGCAGCTACTTTGAATGCAATATTCAGGTTATCCCACACGATTTGCACCATGCACGACTTGACGACTTCTCGAATGTTTGCTAATCCCTCCGTGGACAGCTTCTTGACATGCTCAATGATGGACTTGTACAATATCGAGAGCCCTGCATGTGCCAGAACCTCAATCTCACGCTTCAATGTGCCCGACCCAAGGAGGAACAGCCCTATCACAAGCTGAAAATTGTTGGCTCTCTGAGACTGCAGGATGCTAATGAGTGTGCAGATAGTTGTGAAAACTGGTGCAGAAAGCATGGCAAGGGCAGCCCACAGGGTCAGTGTGGCCACTTCAAGTTGTTCACCAAGCTCATCCATAGAAAATTCCTTCAGCAGCTCAGTGACAGTTGTTGTTGAGTTCCGAGTCAAGATGCTTTGAATCGCCCGCCCCTCCTTCTGGAATATTTCCACCAGTGCGTGCGAGATGTAATCGTCCTTCACCGAATTGGAGTGCTTAAACATGCCTCCAGCGTGTTCCAAGCTGTGGCGCTGAACATAGTGCATAAGCTTTGAGGATATGGTTGCATCCCCTCCTGGCCAAAGTGAGTTGAAGAAGTGCTCGAGGCTGTCAAAATTGAAGCCTCCATGATCCTCGCTGGTGGTGATCAGATCAATAATGCTCTGCACTCGTTGAGTGTCCTCGGCCTGGATAGTTGCTTGCCTCTGTATCTCTTCTGATGCAGCCTGCTCCTTCTGTGCTAGCTTCCTCTCAAGCTCTTCTGAGGCCTCTATGAATGCTCGTTTGTCGGGGCTCTTCTGACTGGAGCTGAAGCACCGTATGGTGTTCTTAAGATGGTGTGTTTTAGGTGTGAATGCAGGCTGGCCCCACTTGGCTTTCAAAGGGCTCACATCAACAATAGACAGAGGGGAGGAGCCCCAAGGCTCTGTTGAGTGCATGCGCTGCCACAGTGTCTGGGGAATATGACTGCCCGAGGCTCCACTGGACAAGAGTTGGGGGAAGAGGGCTGAGAGGGGCCCGAGTGGCTCCAGCGGTTCTTTGCTGTCGGGTGTGGGTGGTGCAGCATAGGGACAGCCATCTGGTGTAGCAGGTGGAGGCGGAGAACTAGACGGGAGGCTAACAGTGCGTTCAGCTTCAGCATTAAGTGGGGCAGCTGCAGGAACTGGGTCTAACTGGCGGAGGCGCTTGCCAGGTGGTGGGGGTGATGTTGGCTGGAAGCCTGGATCATAGTCTGAGTCATTCCTGGTACGCTCGAATGGCATTTCAGTGTGCTGTGGTGAAAGTCATTGGTAGCCCCTAAACACGAGAGTCGGGAGTAAAAGTGAAATTGCTTGGTTGGTTTTTTAGCTATTAAAATTTGAAGAACATCATGAACCTTAGAATTTATGCTGCTACAAAACTCTCTGTTCAGAAGTGTGTTTAGAAAAAGTTGATTTTCAGACTGCGAGAAATTTCGGCAAAGTGGACTAAAGATTTTGGCAAACTCCGTGTCTACTCATGACTGGTGATTATCTTCCAGTCGTTATTCAGCTACTCTATTGATTGACTGTCATCAATCTGTGAATAACGACTGGTTCGAGTCTAGTGGTCAACACTCTATTGAGGGAGAGTTGTACAGGTAAAGTGGGGTGTAAAACACGTCCCAGGAATTGACTGACTACAAGGTCCAAAATCTGCTCCCTTTTATACCTCCCAGCTCGCACAGCCTCCAGAAACTGCCCCTGTGTGAACCCCTTCAAACCATAATCAGGGGTCTGAGTCATGAGTTGATGTGGGGGACCAGGCGAGGCCTCCCAGGGTCCAGCACGGTGTTTGGCAATACAATTTCCCCAGGTCGATAGGCAGGTTCAGCCACAATTCACGTGATTGTGCAGCAGGTATCAAATCATGGGTGTAAGGCCAATGCAATATGGCACCATGCAAGGGTCGCACAATGGTGTGTGCAACTCTCTTGAGTCGATTGGCAAGGTGTGGATGCTGAGGCTGGGTCGCAGGATCAATGGTAGGACTTGAGGGCATATGCAGAGCATATACAGCCCTCACACCGCATGCCAGCAGCACACTTCTCGATGCTGGTAGTCGAGTCTATGGTCGGGGTGTGTTATATCTGTATGTCTCGGGTTTCCAAGGCCTTCTGAGGCCTCTGAGATGTTCAGAACTTTTGGACATGTTCTGGTTTCTGAAATCTCGGAAGCCTCCCAAACCGGGTTTTTACACAATGAAGGTTTACTGAGCATTTCCCATTTTAACTTTATTTATTTAATCACTTTTACTCATGTCGGCCTTTGCCACTCTGCACCTATGCCTTACGGCTTCGACCGTATCTGATTTCTTAATTAGGATATTGAAATACGGCTGTACGTAATTACACTGGGGGCAACATTTAATTTATGGGGCCAGTAAATTATGGGAAAATCTTAAGGTAATTTTATACAATCTGAGTAATTACTGGTTATTTACCAGACTGGTAAATCTCAATAATATTTCATACATTCTTGTGATTTGCCTGAGATTTACCATGGTGGAAAATTGTGGGAAATTTTTTAAATTTCTTGGCAATCACCTGATATTTGCCACACTGGTAAATCTCAAATTTTCCACCTCCATAAATTTCAATCAAATGTCATGTCCAAATATGTTAGCCACAACCAAACTTTCTAAATATGGTAATGAATTATTACTTAAAGTGGATGATGGTTAAAATCTATCAGCCCCATGATATTTAGGATCTCCTGGATTCATTAATCCCACATCATGATGTTCAATTCTGGAATCATGATCATTCTCAGGCAAGCTTTCTCATCTTACAAGCGTCTCAGACATTGTGATTGAGCTTAATCTTGTCCTTGCCCCCAGCAACCTTCTCTCTATTCTGGTCGTGTTGGCAGCTGAGCCCAGCTACGTCTGAAGATCTACCTTATCTGCAATGCCAGCAGTGATTCGGTGGTACTGCATGCATGCTGCGTTCTACCTTGTGGGTTTGACATCGGCAATGAGCAGAGCAGCAATGCTCAGACCTTCTGCAAACTTAAGCCCTTTTGTTCCTTAGGCACTTGCTTCACTCCAAATATGTACACGTCATGGCCTATTTCCTTTACCTTTTTTTGAACATGCAGAGTTGTCTCACTATTAATCTCAAAGGCATCATTCAAACTCGGATGTCCCATTGAATTTGTACTCTGAATTCTCTAACTCCTAGTAATTGATCATATTTGCAGAGACTTGAGGGATTTGCAGCTGTGGTGGCCCACAAGGCTTGTTGCTGCCGCCGTTCCGGCTACGGGCAAAACCATTAGTTTTGGTTTCAACTTTGGGTACTTGGAAACTTGCTTCAGGTACGTTTTCAGGCATATTTATTCTGATCCTTAAACTAATGGTTTCAGATACGTTTTGAGACAGGCCGAAGCCAATCTTTTTGCTGATTACCACTGCAGCTTATTATGTCACGTGAACACTCAATTATTCGAGTGTTCACGTGCTTTCTGTCTTGCAAGCTTCAGTTTGATTCTCCCTGTGTGCAATTCTTTTTTTGAACCCTCTTCAAGATGTTATTGAAGATAAATTGAAACTGGTTTGACCAACACATGTGAATGAAAGTGAATACAATACAATATTGAATGTCAGAAAAGAAAGGCCTCCATGCAAATTGAACCTGCACTCTTTCCTGATAAGGAAAAAAGTCACTGTGATAATGAGTTGGTCGGATTAATAAGTGATTCGACCAACTCATTATCGCTGTTGACAGCTAGCTTATGTAAGTAATAATTTCTATAGGGTTGTGTTATCTTGATGCTGAACTTGTTTGTCTGTTGCATGGCTGAGGGGTTGTTGGTCTTCTTGTTTTGAAATGGCTCTGTGTTCAATCCCCAGTGCGGTCAAAAAATTTTCAAGTGTTAGAACCAAATAAGGTGACAATTACTTTGTCATCCAGCTGACTCATGACAGTTGCTTACTGTGAGATATGAGCTCACTCGGAGGGATCCACACGTTGATTTAATGGACGAGTTTCTCCGAATGAGCTAATGTAGCTTATGTCATTGTCTATTATATAATAGAAACAAAATTTCAGCCACAGCAGGAATCAAACACAGAACCTGTTCAATACAAACATGATTTAAAAGAAAGCCAACAACCTCTCAGCCATGCAAGACATAAGAACATTCAGCATCAAAACCATAACCCATGTAAAAATTACTGAAGCTTTATGTCATGGACCACTTTATTTTATCCCTCTCTACCCTGTTTCTGAATTAAGGTTCCATAACCCAATCGTCTGCTGAGGCTTCATTACCTTCTGGTTGAGAAATTGCCATTACCAGCCTGCCATTTCTGAACTTATATTGAAGAAAGGAAATGAATGCCTAGATAGCCACCTCAAAGTTGGTCATCATTTAGATAGAAAGGAGTGCATACCACCACGTTGTGATGCGGACTGCAGTGCTTTAAACTGCCAGATGGTGGGGAGATCCGGGCTATGTTTAATGCTCGTCCTCTTGGAGACTCACCACTTTAGAAGGTGGGGAGAAACACTAAGGAAAGACTTGAGGGCACCAGAAAGAAATAATAGACCAGAGTATATTCGGCAAGAAGAGCGATACGTATCCAGATGAGAGTAGTAGACAAGAAGAGAGTGTGACGTAAGTGATGGGAGTGACGGAATGAGTAATCAGTGATCTCGCGTAAGCCGGTAGGTTTACACCCTCCCCCACTTTAAAAGAAGACCATACCTCATCAAAACAACCAGGAAAGTAAGGAAAAGTGGAAAAAAATGCGTGCCCAGTAACCAACGAAACCCGAAGGCTTGCCCACGATGGGGAGAGTCACCGGCCGCAGGTAGAAGGAAGGGTTTGCCAGCCGGCGTCCTACGTTGCGCGAGCGAGCCATCGGTCGAGGGCCTCGAGGTGTGCGACCTCGTGTCCAGGTAGCCACTTGTCGCCTTCGGGGCCGTATCCAGAGAACGCACGAGATATTGTTTTCCACAGCCGCGCGCCTGTTCGTTGATGATTTCGTCGACGTACCATTCTTGTTCACCCGAATCGTTTATAATTGGTGCAGGCTCTGCGATTTTGCGGTCGGGGAAAAGATCGTTGTTGTTTTCTATAAAAGGTTCGATTTCAGAAGCGTGAAAGACGGGAAAAACGTTTGGCTGGTTGGGCATGTCGAGAGTATAAGTTGAGCACTCAGCATGCTTAGCAGTGACCACGTAAGGCCCGTCAAAACGCGGCATGTACTTGGCGACCCTGTTGTCGCCCTTCTTCACATATGCGGCTCAGCGGTGGGCCGTCGTAAGCTTCACGCGATCGCCGACCTCTATGGTGTGGTCGTCCCCACGAGTCTTGTTGGCCTGCTCGGCTTGGATGAGCTTTGCAGTGAGCAGGTTGTCCTGGGCTTCGACGACGTTGAGAGCCAAGCATGCGATAATTTCTGTGGCCAGCTTTTCTTCGGAAGGCATGTCCACGGCAGGGCGGTTGATGAGCGGAGGGATAATGCGTGGCGAGCGGCCCATGCAGAGTTGGAAGCCGGAGAAACCAGTGGAAGCATTTACTGTATTCATCATATCAAAATGAATGCGGGGGAGGGCACGTACCCAGCCGCGCTGGTTTCTTGCGACATGGTACCGAATCACTTGGTTGACAGTTTTGTTCGTGCGCTCACTGGACCCGTCGGTTTCAGGGTGGAATGCGGTCAACATTTTGAGTTTTACGCCAGTAAGCTTGTGAAGCGCTTTCCAGAATGCGGAGACGAACAACTTGTCGCGGTCAGAGACAATGTCGAGAGGTAAACCGCTGTCGCAGTACCAGTGGTTGAAGAACAGCAGGGCCAGGTCCGCGGCTGAAATATCTGTGTGCGTCGGGACGAGCTGGACGTTTGATCCGAGACGGTCAGTAAAGGTCACAAGGCAGTTATAGCCTTGGTCAGGAGGGAGAGGGCCAATGAAGTCGATCACGACGGAATCCCCTCATTGGTCCGGTATCGGCAAAGGGTGTAATGGCCCTGCACAGCGTGTTGTGCGCGACTTGTTGCGCTGGCAGTCGGCACATGCGGGCACGTAAGCCTCTTCAAAGTCGCATCGCATGTTCGGCCAGTAGTAGGAATCGCGGAGGGACTTGTACGACTTGTCCGCGCCGAAATGGCCAAGCACGTCGTGAGCGAGGTGGTAGAGTGTCTTGCGTAGGTTCTTGACTCTCGGTATAATAAGGCGGTCGCCAACGTACCACAAGTTTTCAGGTTGCCGCAGCTCGAGGCCAGGCATGCCCTTGCTTGCGGACAGTAACTTTGCACACCACTTGTCAGAGGCGTAGCTGGCGCAGATGTCATCGAGAAGTTTAGAGTCAGCAGATATGTTTAGAATTGAGGCTACGGTGGGGGCCAAGGGGTGTTCGGGTGCCTTGATCCTTGTCCGGGCCAAGCACTGGGCACTCAGGAAGGGAGTGGCAGACTTCGCAGTGAAAACGGAGGCAATAGCGGGAGCGCCCGTGTCATTGAGGCCCCAAGGTTCAGCCGCAGCATCTTCAGCTGCAGAGGCATCCTCAAATTCCGTGCGGGACAGCGCATCAGCCACAGTATTGTCTTCGCCCTTGACGTATACGATCTTGTAGTCGTATTGCGACAGGAACTCCATCCAGCGCGCCTGCCTGCGTGACAGGTCTTTCTGGGTATCGAAGCTCTCGAGCGTGCGGTGGTCGGTGTATACAAGGAATTCGTTTCCCATCAGGTCCACGTGCCACCGGCGTAGCGCGCGGATAATGGCCAGCAGTTCCTTCTCGTGAATGGGATAGTTGAGCTCTGCACCTTTGAAACTCATTGAGTCGAAGGCGACAGGGCGCGCAGTCTCCCAGGTTTCGCCATAGGACAGCACGGCGCCGGAGTGCCTGTCGCTGGCGTCCGCGGTAACGTAGATCTTATTGTCCCCACGGTTTTCGTGGTCGATCGTAGTCAGGCAGTCTCGCCCAATGACAATCTTCTTAATTCTTTGGAAGGTGCATTGGTGTGTCTTGGTCCATGGGGGGAATTCCTTGTCGCATTCCTTTGTGGTCAAGGCTTCAAGTACTGGTGTCCACTCTGCCAGGTTTTCCAGGAAGCGGGCGATGTAGCGCACGAGTCCGAGGAAGGCACGGACATTCGTGGCGGACTTTGGTTGCGGCCAGTTGACAATCCTCTCCACTTTCTTTGTGTCGGCTTCAATGCCAGCCTGAGAAATGTGGTGTCCGAGAAACTCGATGTCGTACTGGAAGAGTTTAGTTTTCTTTGGATTGCAATATAGGCTGGCGGCCTTGAGGGCGTCAAATACCATCCGGATGTGTTTATCGTGTTCGTCAATGTTGTCAGACCATATCACTATGTCATCCAGGTAAACATGGCAGATCTTTCCGATGAGTTCGCGCAAGGCCGCAGTGACCCACCTTTGTTGGATGGAAGGCGCATTCTTCAGGCCCTGTGGCATGACGAGCCACTCGTAAAGGCCAAGCGGAGTGCTCACGGCAGTATATTTAACTGAGTCTGGGTGCATTTGCATCTGAAAGAAACTGTCTGTAAAATCAATTGTTGACCATATTTTTCCCTTCGTGCAGTCAGCGAGGATATCCTCGACGCGCGGTAGGGGGAAAGCATCACAAATTGTGGTTGCGTTGAGCGGTCGGAAGTCGTTGACCCACCGAGGAAGGACGAGTTTGTCCGACTTTGGGACGAGGAAGGCTGGGGAGGCGTGGGGGGATGTGGACGGATGTATGCGTCCTGCGTCGAGGTGCGCCTGGATCAGCGTCTGCCAGGCCTCCTTATACTTGCGAGGGCTCTGGTATGAACGCGTCTCGAGGTTGCGGTCAGCGTCTTTGACCTTGATTTTGCACAGGACATTAGTCGGCAGCATGTCGACATGTGGCATGGGCTCAAAGAGGGTGGGGTACTCCCGGCGGATATTATCACCTCTCTTTATCAATTCATCCCAGTGTGCAAGGACTTTGATTCGCTCGCGGACTGCGGCAATGACGTCAACGGGTTTAACAGTTTCGAAAAGGTTGTTAGCTTCCATCTCGAGCTTCCGCTTCTCACACACGGAGTGGAGTTTGTGGGCCATGGACTTCAGGTCGGCCTTCGTGCGCTTGATCTTCTCGCGGAGTTTTACAATTTTCTTAGGTGCTGGCAGAGGAGGCGGCGGGTTCAGGATGTCGTAGCCATGAATCTTATCAATAGCAGAACGTGCAGTGTGGTCTACGACAATAGCAGAACGTGCAGTGTGGTCTACGACAATAGTATTACGTACTAGCCAAGGAAGGCCAAGTATAACTGGGGCGCACAAATTTGGGGCGATGAGCGCGCGTACCGAGCGAGAGGACCAAGACTGGTCACGAGAGAGTAAGGAAAGTTTAACGTATTGGGTAAGGTGCGTAAGAGGAGCACCGTCGTTCGCGATTGCAAGAGAAATAGGTTCAGGTTTATGCAAGGTGAAGTGTCTGAGGGTGAGCTTGTCGATGAGGTCGCTGTTGATCAGAACTAGATGTGTGCCGTCGTCAATCAGTACAGTTATGGGTAGCGGTAGGTTGGACATGGGACCCTCCACCAGACAGTCCCAGTGGAGGTGGGGAATGCGGTACGGGAAGGAGTCGGAACTCACGTCGGCATTTTCCGAGTCGTCGTCGATGCTGGGCATGATGACCGCGACGGACTTGCCCTTCTTGGCAGCCTTCTGATGGTCGGCCTCGGCCTGGGTGAGCGCCTTGTAGGTCGACGGGTCAGGGAAGCCATTGGGGCAGTCGGGGGATTTATGGCCGACAAAGAAGCGGCGGCATTTATTGCACCCATCATTGTTGCGGAGGAGCTCGCGCTCGTCGTTGGTGAGAGGGGGGCAGAAGGCGGCGGAGTCAGCAGTGGAGGAAGATGAAGATGGTTTGGAGGCGACGTTGCCCTTGCGCGAGTCATTGAAGACCTTTTTGGGAGCGTGCTCAGCATCATCGGCGGGACCGGGTGCCTTGCGCTTGCCCCTGTCAGCAGTGTGGAGCGCAGCGGCGATGCGGTCGTCCTCGTACTGGCGAGCCTTGTCGATCTCGACGACTGCGTGGAGCCATTCATCGAATTTGTCGTCGCTGATCTTCGACGCGGTGGGGTGGAGGTAGTAACGGTGGGACAGGTCGGGGAGCATGCCGGCTTCGAGGGTGTGGCGCAGGCGTTTGTCGTCGAGCTTGACAGCGTCGGCGGAGGCTTCGTCCGAAAGGAGAGCCGATAGCGACTGGAGGTTGGTTGCCCATTCGTCGAAAGTCTCCGCCGCTTTCATGCGGGAGGAGAGAACTTCGGCGCGCATCGCCTCCATCCAATTCGCCTTCAGGAACTTCTTATGGAATTCACCCATGAAGTCGGGGAAGCTCAGAGCGGTGAGGCGCTTGCGTTGCGTGACGGGGCGGGTCCAATTGTTGACTTTCATGTCTTCGAAGCATCCAAGGACGATGGACACCTGCTTCTCAGCAGCGGTGTCCTTGTGCGCAAAGTAGTTGGTGCACGCATCCTGGAATTCCGAGCAGGCGAGGGCGGTTATCTCCCCACGGTGGAAGGTGGGAAGCTTCCCCATGTGCCTGCTGATGGTAGCGTGTTTGTTCGTTGTGGTAGAAGACATCGAGGTGATTGGGGAGGAAAGGAAGGAAGTGTCTGAAGAGTAGTTGGAAGACGAGTCGGAAGAGTGTGTCGGCGCCTGTCGCGATGGCGGTGGGGACGGAGGCGTGCCTGGGGGCGGGGTCTGTGCTTGCCCTGGCGGCGATCAGGGTGAGGAAGGGCCTGGAGGCGGTGGCGACAACACGGTGGATTCGGCGATGGGGGTGAGCGGGGACCCGAGTCTGTTCTCAAGCGCCTTGGTCGCACTGCGGGTCTGGAGGGGGAAAGGGACAGATGGCGAACGTGAAGACAGGCTGGGCTTTAACGGATGTGGCTGTGCCATGCGATGTCGTGGCACCTAGAGGACAGTAATGAGCGAGCTGGAGTGGCCCTGCAGGTACGGGAGTGCCGCTGGATGGTCGGCAGGGGCGAGCTGGCGTTCGTGTGGGGAAACGCGGGGGGATCGCCGTGGATCCACGATCAGGAGATGGATGTCTCTGATTCGCGGCGGAGGCAAAAACGGCTGGTAGATTATTTCAAAAAGTGGAGACTCACCACTTTAGAAGGTGGGGAGAAACACTAAGGAAAGACTTAAGGGTACCAGAAAGAAATAATAGACCAGAGTATATTCGGCAAGAAGAGCGATACGTATCCAGATGAGAGTAGTAGACAAGAAGAGAGCGTGACATAAGTGATGGGAGTGACAGAATGAGTAATCAGTGATCTCGCGTAAGCCGGTAGGTTTACACCTCTAGGGGGAATTTGTTCTGTCGCGGTAGACAAGTATGTAGGGAGGTTTAAATAATATTGGTGGGGATATCCGTACAAGGATTCGAACAGTTTGTTCAAAATCCTACTAGCTAGGGTGGTCCGAGCGAACTCCGATGCCTAGTTAGCCTTCTCGGGTTAACGGAGATTGAATCTGTTCCACGCTTCCTCGGGGAGGAGCTTCGGAAGGCGATGCGGGGTCCAATTTGTCAAGTCCGAGGTGAAATATGGATTTGGGGGCTTCCTGGACCACGAACCACAGTCGTCCGAAGTATCTTTGAGTCGTAGATCGTAAGACCGGGGGATTTATGTGTTTGCGATAACGTTCCGGCAATTTCTCCTCCCTTTACCCCTCTTTGTGCCTCTACGGAGTTTCCTCTCTCTACTTCTCACCCGTTCGCTTGCTGAAGGCGACTTCCTGCGGGCTCTGCACCGCCAACTTCCTTAGCTAGCAGCTACACACGAACTCCGAAGACCTTGTTGTGCTATTTGAGAGATTTCACTGCCCTACTTCCGTAGGGGAGGAATAAACGGTTCGATTTCTCCAGCGCTGAACTTTTTATGCCAAAATATAAACTCCGTTCGCTGTCTGACGGTGGCGAGGGAGTACCGGGGTCGCTTTTACTGTGTAACTCAACTCCGGGTGACCTCTAGGTGATGTTCGGGGCGGATATTTAGCTACTCCTAAGCTGGCTAAGGCTTAGAAGGTGAGGATGTGGGCCGAAACTGAGATGATTTTTTGGTAGACTAGCTGTAGTATTTATACCCCAGCCCAAGGCTGTGCCGGAGTTGTTCCTTTGTGTCCCATACCTGCTCGCTCGCACACTCCTCCGCCCCGGAGTTCGCTTATGACTCATTCTAGAACTCTGTGAACCCTTACCCGCACCATCTTCAGTCCGGCACCGATTCCGCAACCCGGACTTATTGGCCCTAGTCTTGGACACTCCATGTCCGGTCCTAACTCTCCTCCTATCCGGCTTCCGCTTGCGACGGCTCGATAGTGTAGTGGAAACGCACTCCGTATCCTTTCACCCCAGTGTTTGACTTACGGAGAGTCCGGAGTTCGATTCTCCGTTGAGCCCTTTCCCTATGCTACCCACCTTTTTTGATTACCCGGAGTTCTCGTTCCATCCTTTCGGGTGTTTGGTATTCACGACTCGATGGCGTAACTGTAACACATCCTGCCACGGTTCTTGCACAAGCGCGTCTTTTGCAGGAAGTCCGGAGTTCAATCCTCCGTCGAGCCATCCCTCTTTTCCATTCCTTTTTCGTGCGCCTCTTACCGGACCTTCGCATCGCTCACACACATGGTCCGGTGGCGTAGTGGTAACGCACTCTGTTCGCATAGCTGGCGGGAAACTGAAATAATGGAGGGACCGGAGTTCAAATCTCTGACGGGCCTTACGTTCTTTTTGTCCGTCGAGTAAGAAGATAGGGCGCGTTTTTGAACGGTTCAGTGGCATAATGGTAACGCACTCCGCATTCCTATGTAGTTTGCGGTATGCTTCACGGAAAGTTCGGAGTTCGATTCTCTGCTGAGCCATTATGAAGAAAACCCTTCTTTTTCATGGCGATAGTTTTGGCTGGTTGTTCGATTCCTACGGCTCGGTGGCGTAATGGTAACGCACTCCGTGATGATCTAATGCATTTTTATATCGATTGATGGAAAGTCCGGAGTTCGATTCTCCGTCGAGCCATTCCGACGGAAACCCTTCTTTTTATAGTGATCGTCTTGGCTGGTCGTTCGATTCCTACGGCTTGGTGGCATAATGGTAACGCACTCCGTAATAATGCGCATTTTTATATTGATTGACAGAAAGTCCGGAGTTCAATTCTCCGTCAAGCCATTTGACGGAAACCGTTCTTTTTGCAGCGATCGTCTCGGCCATTCGTACGGCTTGTTGGCGTTGTGGTAACGCGCTCCGTTGCGATATGTAACGTTCGCATATCACGGAAGGTCCGAAGTTTGATTCTTCATCAAGCCTTTGACAATAACCATTCCTTTTCCCGGTCTTATTGGCATTTTTGGTAGTCCGGTCATGGCTTGGTGGCGTAATGGTAACGCGCTCCATGTACCTAACGTTCTCATATCGGTTGATGGAAGGTTCGGAGTTCGATTCTCCGTCAAGCCATGTTGGGTCGGGATATGATTTTTAACTCGTGGTCCTTGGTGGTCTTGAGTTTGACTTCTTGAGTGGCTTGGTAGCGTAGTGGCTAACGCGCTCCGTGTTACTGATTTTATATATCGGTTGACGGAAAGTCCGGGGAGCCATGAATTGGGTCCGGATAACATTTTTAACTCGGAGTCAGTCCTTGGTGGTCTTGAGTTCGATTCTCAAATGGCTTGTTGGCGTAATGGTAACACATTCCGTGTACCTATAGCATTCATATATCGGTTGATGGAAGGTTTGGAGTTCAATTCTCCGTCAAGCCACTAGTTGGGTCCGGATATCATTTTTACGTTGATGGCTTAAGGCATTGTTCTCGGAGTTCGGTGTTTTGAGGTTACGTCGGGAGCTATCACAATGTGATGGCTCACACCGGCTGCCCTTGCTGGGTTCAATGCGCATCAGGAGAACAAAGTTTTCGATGATGCGGAGAAGGCCACCAAGTCGAATGGTGAGCTGTGGATGAAGGATGGGTGGAGGGAAGCCTCCGTGGTGATTGAACTTCCCGACGGTGTGAAGAAGGCCCCGCCGCGTAAATTCACTGTTCCCGGGCTCCATTACAGACCCATTGTCGAAGTTATTAAAGCCGCATTCACAGAAGTTACCGCCCTGCAGTTCCATCTCACTCCCTTCAAACGCTACCGCACCTCCGCCTCCGGCGCAGAGGAACGCGTCTACGATGAAGTTTACGCATCAGACGCGTGGCTGGAGGCGCACGACACCTTGCAGAAATCCCCCCACGAGCCCAACTGCAAACTCGAGCGAGTCATCGCGGGGCTGATGTGGTGGTCGGACTCCACCCATCTCGCGAACTTCGGTACCGCAAAAGCCTGGCCGCTTTATCTCTACTTTGCCAACCTTTCCAAGTACGTTCGAGCGCGCCCGACGTCAGGTGCATGCCATCAGGTCGCGTATTTTCCTTCAGTGAGAATCTTTTCGCCTTTTTTTTTGCTGTCCTTTGATTGTATTACCCAGCTCCCGGATTCCATCAATGATTTTATCTCCTCGTTTGTGAAGGGAAAGGGGAGGAAGTCATTGCTTCTCACTTACTGCCGGCGCGAGCTCATGCACGCGGTCTGGAAGTTAATGCTCGACGAAGAGTTTATTCAAGCATACCAGCACGGCATTGTCATCCATTGCGTTGACGGCGTGTGGTGGCGTGTTTACCCCCGCATTTTTACTTACTCCGCAGACTACCCCGAGAAGTGAGCCCTGTTTTTTCTTTTCTTTCCGTACTATAACTGATAAATTCTAGGGTTCTTCTAGCCACAATTCGCGACAAGGGATACTGTCTGTGTCCTCGATGCTTAACACCCAAGAAGAACTTCGATAAAATGGGTTTAGTGCATGACTTGCGTGCCCGTATCAGCCTCGCCCGCACGTACTTCTGGAATAAAGTAGAGGGAGCACGCAATTTAATCTACAACGTGGGATTGGCCATAGGTGGTGTACGCATCAACAACATATTGCAGGAATTCTCGCTCGTCCCAACCATTGTAAGCTTGATTATGCCTCCTCTGTACAGTTGCGGACAAACAAAGTCCACCAAAAAAAAGTTTGATTTAATTTGCCGAGATGAAGACGCCAATCGATAGATCTCATCGAGAGCTTCCCATCGGTATATAAATCATGCAATTCTGTCGAGCCGTTGTGCCGGAAAGTGTCATTTACTGTTGATGGACCATCAAAAATTTGGCCACCGGCTAAAAAGCATGGGAAAAATACCAAAAAATATGGAAACGACGCGGATTTTCGAGGCGAGTTTGAATCTGTAAAAATTGAAAAGATTCATCGAGTGGTTGTTCCATAAAACACGGATCACTTCTGGATCACATGCTCTGCCACCAGGTTGGTCTCTGTGATGTTGCCGACAATATCCCTTGTTCTTTAAGTTCTTATGCCCACACAGCGCTTCTAATTGATCCCACCCCATCTTGTCCTCTACTCTCATGTCTACCCGCCGTGGACGACCCTCTAAACGTGCCAAGAAGAACATTTCTGGGCTGAAGAATCAATCTAGGCAGGCATCTTCACCGGAAAGTCCGGCTCGCAGTCCCAGTCCAGCTGAAAGTCTGGGTGACTATTCTGACACACAAATTCCAGACACTGTGGAGCTGGACAGCATTACCTATCTGGAGGTTGACACAGATCACGATGATAGTGACAATGAAGCAGACTGGGATGAAATTGCAGAGAATGAATTCAACAATCGTTTGCTCGAGATGGTTGCTCAAATGGAGGATGATAGATTGGATGCCGAGGATGATGACTGGATCCCAACAAAAGAGGTTTATGAAGCTAAACGGGCAGCAGATAGACGAGTACCTGGAGGTGAATTAAATTATATCCATGTTCCAAAGTCAGTTATAAATTTACCCTGTTAACAGGCCGTCCGAAGAAATATATGAAAGGCCCTGACACAGGTAGCAAAGCACCTCGAGCACAGCGAAGACATGCAAAAGCCAATCAAACACAGGACAAACTCGATAGTTTCTTCATTCAAAAGTCCGCCAAACCCACCACAGTGCCTGCAACAGATTTTGAAGTTGAGGCTGATCTCAGTCTCGATTCTGGTCCAGAGCCGAGCTCTAGTCTTGCTCCAGCTTCAACAGCTCCTCCATCTCTGGCACCATCTCGGGCCCCTTCTCCTGATCAGACCATTCCACAGACACGATCAGCATCGGTTCTTTCAGTTTCCAGTGACAGTTCAAGTCCACCACTAATTGTGGTAGACAATTCAGACGAGGAAATGGAAGAAGATGACACAAACAGCTGGGATGTGATTATCGATGATATGGTTGGAGGGGAAGAGCACTCTGGCTCTCCTACAGCACCTGGATCCTCTCCTATAGCTCAACCCAGCCAAAGCAGTGAGAAAACAGTCAAGCTGCAAAGTTGGCATGCTCTTCGAGACAAAGTGAAGACCCATTTGAACAAAAGGAATCTCCCACTCACACAGCACAACCAACTTCTCATTATCCGGAACTTTGCTACTCTGCTCATTAAAGGCTTAAAGCACATCCAAGCTAGCCTCGAAATTGCACGTCAATGGCATGAAGGGGGTGGAAACCATTTTGCACGTCGTGTCCGAGCACTGGTACGACACTATCAGATTTTGAAGAGCTTCCTTTGGAAACAAGAGGTGGAAGGGCAAACACAAAGTCACTTCTGAATGATGAATCTGTGCAAACTGCCTGCCTTGCTTGGCTAAGAGTACAAAAGGCAGGTTCTGTAACTCCAGCCAAATTCCGTGAAGCTGTGAATACAGAAATTCTGGCCTCTTTGGGAATCTCACCAAAGAAACCAATCAGTGAGCGTACTGCTCGACGCTGGCTTGTGAGACTGGGTTATCGCAGAACTCTGATCAAGAAAGGTGTCTACATGGATGGCCATGAGCGGGAAGATGTTGTCAAATATCGCACTGATGTGTTCTTGCCAAAGATGGCAGAATTTGAAGCCTGCATGACAAGATATGAGGCCAAGATTGTGCCAGCCACTGAACCAGGAGGCAAACCAGTTACAGTGTTGGAACCAGTTGAACCACAACTCCCACCTGGAGTCAAGAAAGTTATTGCCTATTTCCATGATGAATGTTGTTTTCATGCTCTTGATTATATGCGGTCTGCATGGCTTGCAGAAGGACAGACTGTTCTGCAAAAGAAAAGCCGAGGTCGCTTGATCCATGTCTCTGATTTCATCACAGAAGGCACTGGCCGATTGGTTGAACGAGACAAGAATGGAAATATCATTGATGATGCTCGTGAAATCATTTATCCAGGCACTAAGGGCGATGCTTGGTGGGACACAGACCAGCTGATAAAACAGATCCGACGGGCAATTGCTATCCATAACAAAATTCATCCTGGGGTGACTGCTCTTTTCATTTTTGATCAGTCCTCAGCCCATGCCTCACTTGCTCCTGATGCACTTCGTGCCTTTGATATGAATAAATCAAATGGGGGGAAACAGCGGAAACAGCATGATACTGTCATTCCAGACTCAAATCCATCGCCTGCACAGAGGGGCAAAGTTCAGAAGATGACCACTAGCAATGGTGAAGCCAAAGGATTACAGAATGTCTTGGTGGAACGGGGATTTGATGTTTCCAAGCTTAAAGCCAAATGTTCCCCTGTGTGCCCCCTTGAAAACACTGGGTGTTGCATGGCCCGGCTCCTGAGTCAACAGGAAGATTTTTTGAACCAGCCCTCACTACTTGAGGAAGTGATCACTCAAGCAGGCCATGAATGTATTTTTCTTCCCAAATTCCACTGCGAGTTGAACCCCATTGAAATGGCAAGTTATTTTCTACATATCTATACTTCAGTTGAATTGAATTTTGATTCATATAGTACTGGGGATGGTGCAAGTATCGCTACCGGCAAGTCCCCAAGACCAGCTTTGCCGCATCAAAGGAATTAGCATTGAAATACCTGGATGCTTGTCCAGTTGAAGTTATTCGGCGTTTCATCAACAGATCATGGAGGTTTATGAGTGCTTATAGAAAGGGGCTTACAGGTAAGGCAGCAGAATGGGCTGTGAGGCCGCAAAAGCAGCACCGCGCAATTTCGAGTGGAGCATTGGCGGCAATTGAGGCTGTAGCTGATGCATGATGTAATTTATGTAACGTGGCTGTGCATAAAAAACCCCGATTTTTGCAAATCGTCTCAGATCACAAAACTGAAAATCGGATCTGGGCCAAAAATTTGGCCGCCGGGCATTTCTCGTGGGAAAAACTTCGGAGGTGGTTTTTTGAGCTCTTTGAGCAAATCTGGACCTGGTGAGCATAAATTTGAACCCAAAATAAATCTAGATCGGGCTACAGATCATTTGCGGGCTTTGTTTGTCCGCAACTGTATCCGTTCGAGACTCACATATTCCTAGAACACCTTCGCTGAGAAGCTCGGATGTTTCGGGTTCGACTTCCACCCCATGCTCGTTGTCGATCACCTGCACGAATGGTCTCTAGGTGTTTGGAAGGCTACCTTCACTCATATTATCAGGGTCCTTTATGCTGCTGTTCCCAGTGGTCAGGCTGTCGCAGATCTCAATGCGCGGTATGTTACAGTCAATCTATGGCTCGACTCATTCTCAAAGTTTTTCGTTTGCAAGATTTCGGCAAATTTCCAGTTTTGGTCGTGGGACGGTCCGACGTTTCTGTAGCAACGCATCTGAGATGAAGAAACTTGCTGGCCACAATTACGACAACCTGCTCATTGTACGTCTCCCAATTTTGCCGCAGATTCTTGTACTTACAGATTGCAACAGAATATCATCCCCTGTATCGAAGGCCTTCTGCCGGAGCCTTTCAACTCGCGCCTGCTCACCATGCTCTTCCGCATGTCAGAGTGGAATGCACTGGCCAAACTACGGATGCACACAGACACCACCCTCACCTATTTTGGGGTAACCACCACCGTCATGGGCCGTGAGCTACGATCATTCGCGTCCACTACCCAGGCGGCTTACAAGATGGTCGAGCTGCCCGGGGAAACAGCTTCACGGGCCCGTCGCACTGCCAGTGCTCGCAAAAAGGCTGCCACGGCCGGTGGCACAGCTACTCGTGCTCCACCGCCTGCTGCGCCGACAGCTCCACCCACTGCTAAAGGGAAATTCCTCAATCTTTTAACGTACAAATTTCACTCACTCGGTGACTACGTGCCAACGATACGGCTGTTTGGGTCTTCTGATTCGTATTCAACTCAAACCGTATGTTTCGGCCCATTGAACTACTCGTACCTGACTTTTGAGTCCAATAGGGGGAGCTTGCACATCGTTTCGTCAAGAGATTATACGGCCGAACCAACAAGAACAACGCAACAAAGCAGATCACACGGCTGGAACGTCGCGACACCCGTCTTCGAAGGGCAGCACAATCAGCCGCGAATCTTCATACTCGTGTGCCTTGCTTCTCCGACAACGATCCGACGTTATACACCGGACTTGACGTTCACCACCAGATCTCGAAGCTGCGTAAAGACCCCATACACCTTTTAAAGTTCGCACAAGAGAATGGCCACGATCCAGCCAAAAAAGTCGGTCTTGTCCTCTGGTTCTCTTTCAGTCCCTTCGACGCTTACCACCTTCTCTAGTGCTTCATTCCCAAGCTCAAGGAGCACTTGCTCTCGCACCTCCTTAACCGGGACTTCAACGGCGATGAAGCGGAATATTCGGAAGCCCAGCGCAACACTGTTCGGATCGTTCACCAGAAAATTTACCCTGTTCAAACTATGCGCGTCAATTTCACTACGTACGACATGCGACGAGACCAGGACATTGTCAACCCGCGCACCCATCCCAACGTCATGGTGCTCTCACCCGAATCGGTGGAGAACTCCCATCCCTTCTGGTACGCTCGTATTCTGGGCATTTTCCACGTGGAGGTTATTCACACCGGCTCAGAATCTCGCAATGGCTCCGTGCAACACATGGAATTTCTATGGGTCTGCTGGTACGGCACGGAACCTGGCTATCGATCTGGCTTCAAAGCCGCTTGCTTGCCCAAAATCGGGTTCGTCCTGGACACCGATGATTACGCGTTTGGCTTCTTGGACCCCTCACTGGTATTGCGCGGGTGTCACCTCGTACCGGTGTTTGCGGGGGGCCGTACCAACTCTCTCCTTACTCTCCCGCTGGGCCAAACTTCTGCAGCACGTGCCACGGACGAAGAGGATGACTGGGAGAATTTTTATGTCATAATGTGCATACCATTCCCAGCTTTACGTCACTAGCTGACCTTCGTTGTACAGCTGGGTCGACCGGGATATGTTCATGAGGTATCTGGGTGACGCAGCCGGCCACGTAGCTCACCGCGAGTCGGTTTGGCTGGGTCACGACGATGCGGATCTCAACGGGCCTCCGGATGAGGACGATGTGGACAGTGAGGATGATGTTCCCATGCCCAGTGTTGTCGACGAGCTATTGCCCGAGGGAGAGGAAGGGTCAGAGAACGGCGATGGGGAGATGGATGAAGGCGGGGATGATAGTGAGGAAGGAGATTCGGAGGAGGAAGATGTGGGATCAGCAGATGAGGGAGATGAGGACAAGGATGAAGATGAGGATGAGGACGAGGGTGACGACTCGGACGGCTCATTTGAGTTCGATGACGAAGGGTTCATAGATATATGAAGATATATGATTCATCCGAGTCCCACCGCTGAGTTCTATCCCTGCTCGCAAGGCATCGCGAGCTCAAAAAATAATTATATTAACTCACAATGTCTACACAATAATTGTAGTGCCTCATCTGCGGTCCACAGTAATTATGCGAGAGTTACGAGCGGTTGTAAGCGGTTGTGATCCTCATCATTATTGTGACATAATCACGATCCGTACCCAGGCTAAATAAGATTTTTCCAGATTTGGTGATGAGGGTGTGTCAATTGTACCATGGGCATGTGAAGCTGTGTATAAGGACGAAAATGTCGGCAGGCAGTGTCAATTTGAACCAAAAAACACCAGGTGGTGCACAAAATAATAATGTTACACTATTACAGCCATACAGCCATACGGATGGATCCAAATCATGGCATTCCACACAAAAATGGCCACCATCGCCCACTGTGAGCCCACAGTTTCAAAATCCGAAAATCCTGCCCTTGGCAAGTAATTATTCCCCACCTAGTGCCGTGGTAGATGGATTTTGGATGTGAATAGCTCAGTGGGTGGGGATGGATCCAAGTCATTGCATTCCACTCAAAAATGACCACCATCGCCCACTGTGAGCCCACAGTTTCAAAATCCAAAAGTCCTGCTCTGGGCAAGCACTTATTCCCCGCTGAGTGCCGTTGTGGATGGATTTTGGATGTGGATGGCTTGGTGGGATGGTCTTCCACTTGACAACCACTGCCTTCGCCCATTGTGAGCCCAGAGTCTCAAACTCCCAATATTGTAGACAAAATTTAAATTTTCCAATGATTTTTCACTTGAAAACTTGAAATGTTTGTGTGAAAAAATTGAAAGCACTGATTCAGGTTTTTGTTATATCCGTGCAGCTTCCGAGCTATTCTGAGCTTTTCCGAGGCTCCGAGGTTTCCGGGATCTTCCGAGGTCTTCGGGATCTTCCGATATTTCGGGCTTCCGGGTTTTTACGCAATGAAGGCTTACTGAGCGTTTCCCGTTCATTCATCTTTTACTTCATCTTATTTTACTCATTTGCGGTCTTCGCCGCTCCGCATTTCATTTCCTTGCTTCGACTGTTTAGGATTACCTAATTAGGAATTCGGACTTTACGGCCGTATGTAATTATTAAATATTCCGTACACTTGTACTGTACACTATCTGGAAAATTAAATGTTGTTCCTCCACTCATGGACTGAGTCCTCCTTCGTCTTCATCTTCGCCTCGACTCCGGATCTATATTTAGATCTCCGGACGTCCTTTCATATTTCAACTTCGCTTCTCTCCCTACACCCTACGCCCTTTGACAATTCCGACTTGCCGCATTCGCAGCCGATCCGGGCCGATAATCCCTCCTCGGGATTTGCTATTTCAACATCACTGGCATTCGCCTCACCACTTCCCTTGGATTCCGATCTCCGAGCCGACTCGGACTATTTTCGGAATTCTCGGATCACTCGGACCTCGGCATTGGCCTCTTCCTCCTTTCAGAGTCCTCGGCCTTGGCCTCTTTTTCCTTTCAGAGCCTTTGGTCATTTTGATGCCTCGGATTCTCGGATCACTCGGGTGTCGGCCTCGGGCCTCTGGCCTCTTCTCCTTTTGGAGTCTTCGGCCACCGCCTCCTTGCTCATCGGCACTTTCCGCTTCTCAGGTCATTCCGTTGGCCCTTCCGGGAATTTCTCAGGACCTTTCCTTTGCTTCTCTTTTCATTCGGTATTCTTTCCTAGCCTTTCACATTCTCCCTCCGGTCGTCCTTCTATTCCGGAGGCTTCCGTATTTCATCCTTGATCTATTTTTAGATATTCTTCCGGCCCTTCGGGCCTTTACCTATTCTTTCCTTATCACCCTTCAGCATTCTTCTTCGCTTCACAACTGTCATTGCCTTCGGGCGTGACATGGCATCAATCCTGTTGCCATTTCCGGACTAGCACCATTTCGGGCTAGCCTTCCGTGTCGCATCGCACTTCCGTCTCGTCCCGGCTTGACAGCCAGACAGTTGCACACCCTGCTGAGTGTGGTGCTTGCAAGAACAAGCCAACCCCGGGACTTCCGGTCCTGCCCAGGTTTTCGGAACCTTCTGGTTTTGGACCTCATCAGGGCCTGTTGATCCTTCTTTGGCTCAGGATATAACAAGCGCACAAGCTGAAGCCAAGCCCCCTCCAACTCTATTGTTACGGGTTTGGTCTTCCGTTCGGATTCCAACTTCCTTTCTGCATTCTTGATCACTCTGTCTTGCTCATTCGCACTTTGTCGCTAGCAGGTGCTAATCAGATTTCCATCAGAATCCCGGTCAGGGACCGGTACTTGACAAAAACATAATCTTGCTAGCTTTTTATGGCAGTCAAAATGCACTTTTAATATTCCGACACTTTTTTTTGATATTTTTCGACTTTCTGACACTTTTATTGTCAAATATCCGCATTTCCGACACTTTTACCAGGTTTGAGATGGTGGATAAAAGTGTCGGGAAAAGGTCAGTTTTCCGACACTTTTATTGAACAGACAAGACTTCCGACACTTTTATTGAGGTCAAATTTTTTTATCCTCGGATATAAGTCCTAGGTGTATGAGATGGTTCTGACTCGAGAAGAGTATTTACAGTCCATGGAAGCGCAGGTACAGCCTTGCAAAGAGCAATCAGTACCAGATTCAGTTGGCCTGCCAATCAAGCACTGGATCAAGAGGTGAAAAACTCAAAAGTGTTTCAGCAGTTTTCCATTTTATTTTGATTTTTTTACCTCAAGTTCAAAAACTTTTGAAAATGATTCAAGTTTTTCACCTACATTTTCAGCAAAAAACTTCTGTAAAATTCAAAACATTTTTCACCAATTTTTTCACTCAAAAACTTGAAATGTTCAACCAGTAATTCACAGACATTTGGGTGTAGCATAATCCATGCAGAGATTTTGTTTTGTCAATCTAGCTGTGGCAGTCTCCCTGGAGGAATATGGGTGTAGTGATATCACCGGACAAAGATATTCCCGGTTATTTAGCTGGGGGGAATTCCCCACATGGATATTGGTGCAAGACTTAAACTGCAGGGGAAAAGCCAGAGGGAACTAGCTGCAGCTATTTAGCTGAGTGGTTGCCTCGAGGGCTTATCGTTTCACCTAGGTACAGGCAAAGTTCAGATTGTTGAGGAGAGGCATTGCCTTTCCTGGCGTTTGGTGTCCAGTTCCTTATACAGAACGTTTCTATTTTATTTTATTATACCGTTTCACTTATTTCACTTACGATTGTAGCCACCCTATATATTAGGGCGGCCCCTCAATGACAACCCTCAGTCTCCACCACTTCCATGTGCGACTGAGGGTACGTCTTCTACTTACATTTACCTATCACGGACACTTACCATACCTGTAGACAATATTCTTACGTTGTAAACTCTACAGATTTGCAGTCAGAGCGTTTTACGGTGGCCTGTCCCTGAATCAGTATTGCTAGCGAGCAACACATGGACTAGACTCACTTTAAATCCCCCCCCAACATTACCCCTATGTTGAACTCGACGATTACTATCCTCCCAGCGGAGAAGCAGTTCGATGGCCAGAATTGGGCCACCTTCCACGACATCATGATCAGCCTCGTGCGCAGCAAAGGATACGAAGGCTACCTCAATAGCAATATTCCTCGTCCCACATCCGTGGCGCCCCCTGGCCCCTCTGCCGCCGGATTCGTGTTTGCTACCAGCATATATAACCCGAGCATTTCGACTGCTGGAGGCCCAACGACGTCGTTGGCAAATGCGAGCAACCCTTCCCAGGCAGAATGGGACCTGCGCGATGGTCAGATGGGTGCTATGGTCTATCAGAATGTCAAGGACCCAAGGCTCACGGTCTGTCGCCTACGGATACTTCGCACGAGATGTGGGTCGCACTCGTCGGCAAATTCAACCCGTCGTTCGAAGTCTTGAAGGGACTTGTGTTCACCAAACTCTGCGCTTTGAAATGCAAGGATGGACGGCACATTTGTACGCATCTCGACCAGCTCGCGAAGCTCCGTTTGGAGGTCGAGCACGTCAGAGGAAACATCAGGGACACGGAGATGAACTCCATTATCCTCCAGTCCCTTCCCCTTGCCGAATTTCATGGCTCGATCTTGACGCTGCAGAACTTCAAGTTCACCTACGAACTCATTAACAAGTTGTTGTCGTACTGGGAAATCTCATACGGAGGTGAAGTGGAGGCCGCGCCAGGCACCGTCGCGAACGCGCTTGCAGCACCCACCAATTTGATTGTTTGCAGCAACTGCACCATCAACGGGCACACCAAGGAGCGTTGCTGGGCTCTTGGTGGTGGACAGGAAGGCCAAGCCCGCGGGCGCTGGGTTGCACCGGCCGGTGTGATTGGGACTGCGGTGCTGGTGTGTGAATTGGTTTACACTGGCAACAGCTTGTTCATCCTCTAGGGGATTCTGAGTATGATTTTTAGGGGATTGCAAGGTTTATTGGATCACCCTTTGGGTTGGTGGTGATAAATGAGGGTGGTCGTCCCAACGGGACGAAGGTCGTAGAGAGTGTGTGTGTGTGTGAATGAACCGATCAAGGGCCTGTAAGCGTAAACGTCTGGCTGGGACGGTGATTTGCCAAAGGGGGCCTAGGCTAGCTATCAACTTGTGAAGGAAGATAGGGTTGCTTCGGGAAGTGACGATTATAAGCACGAGCTTAAAACTTAAGCTGCAAGTGGGTTAGAAGTAAAATGCCATGAGGCAAGTGAGTGGTGGTCAACTGGTATTGGGGTGGACTAAGGTACACTGCAGGACAGTGCAGTCCAAGGATTGACCAGGTAACAGCTGGGAACCAACTACTGACTACTGGGTCCATTCCCGTCTCCCTTTTATACCTTTCCCCCTACCTCCTTTGGGCTATGTGTTATGTGACGAGGAGGGGCTGAAATGGGGTCCAATGGTTTCAGGTGGGTAACAGAAGGTGAATTTGGGGAATGGCCTTCTGGGACGAACTGCCTTTCAGCGAGTTCACGGCAATTCCTTGAGGCATGGGAAGCGTGGGTGACCGGGGGAGCCATCCTGGACATGGATTCAATGCTCTCCGGGTCGGTATGTGGGCAGGAAAGGGAGTCTGTGAAAAGTGTCCCTTGTGGACATTCGGTAAAGGTGGTGATCCCGTCGGAACAAGTCTCCCGTGGTGTCATGGTGCTTTTGTCAGGACGTATGGCCCGAGAGGACGGTCGTTCGGCCCCATTGAACGGTTGCGTGGTGCCCCTAAGGACAGTTGAAACGTCGAACGGCCTGGTCGGATGGTGTCTATTTCCGGCAAGCAGGAAGCCAAATCCGGATATTCCTTTGTCCCAAAGTCGCGTGGTGCCGGTGTGTCCGTCATGACACATGTAGGGTGCGTAGCACCCTCACACCGGGAAGGAACCTCGTCCGCAGTTAGTCGAAGCTGCGAAGGCCGCCCGTGCTGCGAAATGGAACACCAGAGCCGGCATCACACCCACTGCAGCAGCCGCGCAGACCACCGAGGCCACTCCTCCCGCTGCGGCCGTCCCAGATGCTACAACCCCCACACCGGCCGCCGCGTACACGTCACTCATGTCAGTTTACGCGATGTCTGCTTCCATCCCCGAGGACCTTGACGAGGGTGCGTCGTGTGTTTGCCCATCGGGTGTGGATGATAACAATCTTCTCAGGCTTGGATGTGGAGAGGCAGGAGCTCTCATTCTAAATGAGATCGTTAGTCGTTCCGTACTTGATGTAGTAGATTTATCGCCTGAAATATACGCCGCACTCGCCTTACATGCCAATACGCTGGGGTGGTGCTACACATTCCTAGACAGTGGGGCATCATCAGCCGCAGGCGCTTCATCACTTACGAGCCTCTGGTTATCGAAGGGTCCATGGCGGTCAAGGGCGGAGGGTTCACTGTTGCAGGGAAAGGGCTAGCTGAGCTGATGGTGCGAGTCAGCGACGGATCAGTTCATAAGGTCCGCTTCGAGGCACTACACTGCCCCGGATTTGCGATGAACTTGATCTCCCTCCCCACATTTGATACGTGAGGATGTCATGGGGAATGGGGATATGGGAAGTTGTCCGTGCGCGACCAGGCGGGGAAACTTCTCATGGATGGACATCTGGTAAAGTCCATAGGAAGCCGGAAGTTATATGACGTAGAAGTTGTCGATGATATCGACGGCCAGTGTCCACCTGTCGCTGCCATCGCAGGGCGCGACCAAAACCAGCCCACAGATTTGGAGGGCTGGCATCGACAAATGGTACACGCCGATGTCCACTGAATCGAGAGAATGGTGGCAAAGGGGTTGGTTGTATGGTCTGGTGATTACCCGCAAGATGTTGCATGGGATGTGCGAAGACTGCATTCTTGGGAAGCAGGACAAGGTGCCATTTGATGATGTCGTAACACACAAAACAGAGCCGCTTGAACGTGTGCACATCGACCTGTGGGGGCAGGCGTGAACACCAAGCTGGTCCGGGGCCGTATACATGATGCTGGTATCGGACGGAGGGACATTGCTAAAATTTCCGCTGTTTCCAACGAACAAACAGAAGGAGACGACGACAGAGGTGTTTGAGGTGTGGGTCGTCGAGGCAGAAGTGCAGACGGGGAAGAAGCTGAAGCACATCCGCATGGACTTGGGCGGCGAATTCGACAACGATGTCTTTTGTGCGCTGTGCACTCAGCAGGGTATCCTGATTGAAGTCGTCCTGAAGGACTCATCATCAGCAAACGGCCATGTCGAACAAGGCAACAGGACGGTAGTGGAAGGAACACGTACCCAGCTTATTGATGCCGGCCTTGACCATTGCTTCTGGGCAGAAGCCGCTACAGCCCACTGCTACGTCCGCGGTTTCATTCCTTCGTCCCGCCACCCAGACGTTGTCCCATGGGTCACGTGGTTTCGTCAAAAGGATGCCGATGGGAACCTTGTTAAGCTGAACGTGTCGCATTTGCGCATATAGGGGAGCCGTTGCTGGGTTAAAGACCTGGATCATGTCAAAGGGAAGTTAGGAAAGCAGGGGTGGGAAGGCACAATGGTCGGGTACATGGGCCGACATGGATATCGCGTCTATGACCCGGCTCGTCACTGGATCTTCTCAGTGCGGAATGTCATCTTTGAGGAAGGTGAACCACACCGAATGCGCCCCGAAGCTGCTGACAAGGACAGCCCCCTGCCCCACGACCTTCGGATATTCGAAGACGACATACCTTCCGATGATGAGACACCCCCACTTCCCCTCGAACGCGTCGAAGATGTGTCCCATGCCCCTCTCCCTCAGTCTACTGTCATTCCTGACCCGCCTCGCCACACTGGACACATACCAAAGCCCACGCGTACCATCCTCGAAATGGAAATGTTCCACCGCGAGGAGGAACAAGCAAAGTTGGCAGGCGAGGACTGGGTGCACAATCGCACGCATCTGACAGCAAATGCAGTAGATGTCGACTGGCTGGGCTTTGATGACGCGCTTCTGCGCTCTCCATGGGTGTTTGCGAGCGCAGTGAAGGGGATGATACCCCGTTCGTATCGTGAGGTGATGCGAGAGCCGGAGAAATGGGGGCCGGCTATGCAGGCAGAGTTTAATCAGCTCGTGCAGCGCGGAGTGTGGAAACTGGTCGACCTACCAGAGGGCCAGCATGCGATTGATGGCATGTGGGTCTATGACTTGAAGGTCAACGGTGAGGGGAAGACAGTGAGGCACAAGGGGCGTTATGTGGCACGGGGTGACGAGATGGTCGAGGGGCACGATTTTGAGGTGAAATGGGTGATGGTAGCGCGCATGGAGTTGGTGCGAATGGTGTTCGCGGTGGCGGCTGTAAAGCGCTTGGTGGTGCAGCAGTGGGATTTCTCGGGAGCTTACCTCAATGGGACGATGGACCGCCCAGTGTACATGAAGCAGCCAACAGGGTTCGTGAAGCAAGGGGAGGCTGGTTCAGGCGGGCCACATATGGTATAAGCTCCTGGCTGAGGGCTATCGCGACTTGAGGTACAAGGAAAACGCTGCAGATCCTTGCATCAGGACGCACACGCAAGGCGAGGATTATACACTCACCTCTACCCACACAGACGATGTCCTAGGCGCATCTTCATCAGAGGCGGAGAGCTGTCACGTTGTTGACAAATTCGCGGCCAAATGGGACTTGAAGGAGGTCGACATCGCATTGTTGCTGGGGTTGACGGTTGAGAAGTTAAGTGACAGATCAATTGCACTTTCCCA
Source organism: Mycena latifolia (assembly GCA_029289555.1). Classification (NCBI taxonomy): domain Eukaryota; kingdom Fungi; phylum Basidiomycota; class Agaricomycetes; order Agaricales; family Mycenaceae; genus Mycena; species Mycena latifolia. Next base: position 5,653 of record JARJLE010000253.1, on the reverse strand, counting down.
GACGCAATACTTCGAAAAAGTCTTGGATCACTTCAGTTATGCCGATCTTTCCCCGCTATCAACCCCGCTCCCCGCCGGCTACCAAATCACCACCTCACCTAATCCGCTTCCGCTCGAAGATGCCGTCTTCATGAAGGACAAGCCGTTCCGCCCCATTCTGGGCACTCTGGTCTGGGGGAGCTCTGGGACTCGCGTCGACATCGCTTACGCCTGCTGTGTTCTCGGCCACGTTCAGTCTAATCCAGGACCCGAATACTGGGAGCTTCTCATTGGTGTTCTTCGCTATATCAAGGGCACATTGGACTATGGGATTTGATACACACCATCCACGTTGCATGCGAACGCCTCGGGTTCCGGGCTTAAACCAGAGGGATTCGTTGACTCGGACTGGGCGGGCTGTGTGGATACGTGCCGCTTGACATCCGGTTACGTGTTCTTCATGGGTGGTGCTCCAGTTTGCTGGTCGTTGAGGAGACAGGCAGTGGTGGCCCTCTCATCGACTGAAGCTGAGTACACTTCACTAGCACGCGGCGCACAGCAGTCCAGTTGGATGAAGAACTGGCTTGCCGGTGTCTTTCTACCCCAGGAACTACCTCTTAGTCTCCGCGGTGATAACCTTGGCTTGATCAGCCTCACGGAGACGACGAAAGGGCATGGCCTTTCGAAGCACATTGACACATGTTGGCACTTCATCCGGGAACGCGTGCAAGACGGGGAGATCACAATTTCGTCCGTCCCGGGGAAGGAAAATGTTGCCGACATCCTCACGAAGGCCCTCGCTCGCCCAGCTCACGAGAAGTTTGTTTCCATGTTGGGACTGGATTGGAAGAGGAGGAACGCTGTCTGCCAGGGGGAGTGTTGAGGAGAGGCATTGCCTTTCCTGGCGTTTGGCGTCCAGTTCCTTATACGGAACGTTTCTATTTTATTTTATTATACCGTTTCACTTATTTCACTTACGATCGTAGCCGCCCTATATATTAGGGTGGCCCCTCAACGACAACCCTCAGTCTCCACCACTTCCATGTGCGACTGAGGGTATGTCTTCTACTTACATTTACCTATCACGGACACTTACCATACCTGTAGACAATATTCTTACATTGTAAACTCTACACAAATTGGAGAGGTTGTCGTATGTCACAACAACCAGGGGAAGGTGCAAAGCGATATGATTGCAGTGATTAAGGTACACTGATTCAGAAAACAGTGGACAAGATATGTAGGACCCAATCTGCCGCGAGAATGTCCGGCGGACTCCGGAGTCCGGCATCATTCCTATACCTTCAACCTTCTGGGATTTTCCGTGGTTCGGTTGAATTGTTCCATATTTACAGGGTATGATGAAGGAAAAGCAGTGAATACATATACATCGTGCACGCTTCTAGCCGATTTCATTGCAACAAGTAAGTATACATTACTCATTACCAGTTTTCCAGAGGACGAGAAAAGCAGTACGAGGCTCGAGTGAGTAGTGACAGAAAAGACAGGGAATAAAAAAAGGCGAAGCTGAAAGAGAAAACACGAAATGTAAAGTAAAATATATACCAGAGAGTGTACACGGGGCAGGCGCGGAGCGTAAGATATGTAGATGGAGGATGCGGTCGTGTGCGATGATGATACGTAAGCCCGAAAGACACGAAATACACAGAGGCCAGATCACGACTGCTTGGTCTTAAACCGTAGCAGCGGTGCGAGGCCTGCCAGTGCACATGCCTTCTTCAAAAACTCGTGCTACGCCACGCGTCAGCCATGCCTAGAAGGAAAAATGAACGGAAAACTCACATCAAGCAGCTCATTCGCTGTTGCCCGGCTGCTCACGTCTACACACAGACATACCGCCAAAAAGCCCTTGAGCTCGCGACTCAGCGCCTCGGGCTTCTTGAGCGTCGGTGTCCCATTCGTCGCGATAAGGTATAGTGCCTTGAGCGGCTCCTCGTCAAGGTATGGTGGCTCGTTCTCGATCATTTCGATAGCCATGATCCCGAGCGACCAGATGTCGACCTTGGCACCGTACTCCTTCTGTTTGACGACTTCGGGCGCCATCCAATATGGCGTCCCGACCATCGTCGCACGCTTCGACTTTTGGTCCGTCAGCTTCGCGCAGAACCCAAAGTCCGCTGTGCAGCAAGTCAGTCGTATCGCTGGCAACGCTGCAGACGGACGTACTGATTTTTACGCGGCCTAGCGCGTCGAGCAGGACATTGTCCGACTTGATATCTCGGTGAATGATGCTCTGACTGTGGAGATGCCCCAGGCCCTTGCAAGTCTGCAAGTAACATGCACCGCTCAGTTCAACCCAGCCCCGACAAAAGAAATACAACACACCTCGAAACAGATGCTGCTGATCTGGTCCTCCTCCATCGTGTTATTTTCGATGATATCGGTCAACGCGCCACCCTCCATGTACTCCATGACGACCCACAACTCGTTGCTCTTGACGAGGTAGCTCTCGAGGAAGTTGACGATATTCGGGTGCTGCGACTCCTTCATGACGAGGATCTCATTCACAATCAGCTCCTTCCTCGGCTGGTGCGACAGGTCCATCTCCTTGATCGCGACCTTTTTGCCCGTCGCCAGCGTCTTCGCCACGTACACATGTCCCGACGCTCTGCACCACACCTCAGTCAGCAGCCGATGGAGCCAAGGGAAGAACCACGTACCCCTGCCCGACCTTCTTGATCTTGCTGTACAGCGCCTTCGGGTCGTCGTCGCACACCACCTGTCGTAGCTTCTCCATAATCTGCACTTCCGTCATCGTGCTTATCCGCTTCTCCTTCATGCCCCCCTCCTTCTTCTCCAGCGCCGCCGCCGCCGCCGCGACGCCCTGCGCGCCCTGCGCCGGGCGCTCGCCCGCCTTCTCGTCGAACTGGATCATCGGCTTCTTCGCAGGCTGCAACGGCTTCACCGGTGGTGGGCCTGCCGTAGCCCCCGCCGCACTCGCGGCTGGGGCATTCGCCACCGGCGCAGTCTTGCTCGGGGGGCCCAGTGGCGGCCGTTGCTCCTGCTGCTGCTGCTGCTGCTGCTGTTGCTGTTGCTCGCGCTCCCGTTGAGCCTGGGCCTCCCGCTCGCGCTCACGCTTCGCAGCCTCGGCGCGCTGCTCCTGCCGCTGCTGCTGCTGGTTCGGCTGCGTCTGAAGCGAGTCCTTGCGCAGCGGGATCGCGCCGCCGGCAGGCGGGCCAAGTGCCTTTTGGCGCGCGCGCAGATCTGCGGAAGAGGGCAGTTCGCCGGCGGTTTTGGCGGGCACCGTCGGGCCGCCGCCATTTGTCGAAGGGGCCGACGGAGCGGGGCGCGTAGCGGTAAGGAGAGGGCGGGGTGGAGCAGGGCGCGAGGCCTGCAGTTGCGGCTGCTGCGGTTGGGCGGGCCGCGACGCGGAGTATGAGGAGCTGGAGGTGAGGGCGGCATTGGGCGCGTCCAACCCTGGAGGTGCCGACTCTTGCCGCTTGACAGCGGGACGGTCCGTCAAGGAGGAGGTTGATCCTCCCATTCCGGAGCTGAGTTTGCCGATACCGCCGAGGCCGGTGCCCGCGTTGAAACGCGCTGGCGCGCCTAGTTTTGTACGTTAGCGGGACTCGACGAGTTGTTTCAGAAAACGTACCTGTGTCCATTTCTCGTTCCCGTTCCAATTCCCGCTTCTGGTGGTCAGTGTAGAACTCGAGGACGTCCAGCACCGCTTGCGGGTCTTTGGCGTAATCCTCGCGGGTAATGGCGGATTTCGTGAGCAGTTTGCTCCATTGATCAGGCATGCCCTGTGGGTGGGAATTGAGCGTCAAGGAGTGGTGGTAGTAATAAAAGACCGTACCGTAAATGCGCCGCTGACAGGATCGAATCCAACGTGTACTTTATGCACAAAGTTGGTGGGGTTGCTTACACCCATGAGTGGCGAGCGCGAGTAGACATCGTCTTGCCAGCCTAGAATGTGGTGAGGCAAATGTTTTGTCAGGCAGCGGCGATGAGCGTACCATACAACTCCTCGTCGTTCTTTAGAGAAAGAAAGAAACGTTTCCGGTCCTGGGTCTCGAGCAACAAGCAGTACGGCTTGAGGTCCGTCCGTTCGATGTTGGCGATATCGCGCAGAAGGATGACTGATTGCTGAGGCGAGTTCTGCAAAGCCGGGGTAAGGAGCGGATCGTCGACGGAAGAGAACGAGGGAGCAGAATATGGCTAATGCAAGAGCAACTGAGAGAAGAGCGGCCCTGGAACATTGCCACTGACACCGCGAATGGAAGAGGGTACGCGGACAGGTCCAAACTGCCGCACAGAATCGAATCCGGGAACGCACCTCAGATTTGTGGAACGTGAGGGTCATTTCCTTCAGGACGAGCCATTTGACCTTCCAGATCCAACTGGCAAAGGTGCCGTCCTCCTTGACGCTGACCGGGCCTTGTCTCACCACGCCGCCGCCAGCGCCGTTCCCGTTGGACGCTGAGGGGGACCCACCAATGCCAGAGTAGGATGTGGCATAGGACGAGCCGGAGGGAGAGCTGGGACTGAAGGTAAAGGCTGGATTGTAGCCGTTGGATGCGAGGGTGGACTTGGAGGACATGGAGGACTGGGAGGAGACGAGGGTGGACTGGCTGGAGGAATACATGGAGGGGGACGGTGCGGGACGGGAGGGGGTGAGGGAGGAGGGGGTGTAGGAAGCCATCGACGACCGGCGAAGGGATGATGGCGTCGAGATGGTCGCTGAGCTTGATTGGGCAAAGTCACGCTCCAATCTGAACCAATGCCCTGAAACCACAAAAACATCCATGCTATGCGGATATACCGCAGATATCCATGCGCCTCAAGAGACCAACCCAGAACCCCATCGCAAATCTCCCAAGAATGTTCCTTTTCCAGTGATGTACTACCCGCGAAAGCTGATTCACTTTCTGTCTCCTTGGCTGATTCCACCTTATCACCGAGCCATATTCTTATGCCGATAGCGTGAAAACATAACGGAAGCTGCAAGCCTTTCTGTTGCAAGCAAGCTGCACGTCGACGGTCGACAAAGGAACTGAGTCGGAAGCTGTCCAACCAGGTCATCTGATGCGAGAGCGCAGCGAAACTTGGAGAGTCTCGTCTCGCCACCATGTCCCCCGCCGCGTCCCCCACCGCCGGTAACCCCGAGTCCCTCCTCCAGCCCCGCTACATTGCGTGGATCGCTGCAGGCGAGTACCGCTCGCGTCGACCCGCGATAATCTAATAATAGCCGACGCGCAGGGTACGCCGTGTATGTGCTCCTCTATCGCGCCGTCCTACCCGCGTTCTTTCACCCCTACGCAACGTCCCGGTCCCCTCGCTTGGAAACCCCATCCTCGGCCACTACCTGACGATCGTCAAGGGCGAAAGCTGCATCCCTCACCGCGAATGGGTCAGGGCGCACGGACCAGTCGGCGCATGATGGGCAATCTTCGGCAAGGAGCGCCTCATGTCCTCACTCCAGAGGCGCTGCACCAACTCATGGTCAAGGGCTGGCTCGCATATCCTCGCGTGCGCCTGGTTAGCCGGTATCAGTATCCGTGACCCAACTGACGCTCGCCCATAGCCACAATTCATGCGCGATGTCCTGGGGCTCGTGGCGGGGTACGGCTGCTGACCATTACGGGTGATGAGCACAAGCAGCTGCGCAAGGCCTGAACCCTGTAGGTTTTAACCAATTGGACGGAGTAAT